>VZTD01004784.1:469844-495111 GCA_013397725.1 Rhagologus leucostigma
GGCGGGGCCGCTCTCCCGCAGCAGCCCCTGGCCCTGGGGCAGAGGTGCTGCCGGGGGAATACCCTCCCGGCCGAGCGAGGCGGTGCTCGTGCTTCCTGGGAACTTCCCACCGCCCTTCCGCGGTGGTCGGGAACGCACCACGGGTTTTCGGAACCTTCGCCGAAGCAGGACCCGGCCCTGGTCCCGCACCGACACATGCTCTGGGTCCTGCCGCTGACACTGGCTTTGAGTTAAGTTAAGCCTGAGTGCGGTTCCGGGGAACAGCGTATTTGTATTCCTGAGATTTGCCACGGCTGCTCGGAGAATGAAGCTCAACCAGCTGGTTCCCTCTCCCGGCCGCTCCGGCAGAGCGGGGGTCCCTTGCCTGGCCTCGCCTGGTTTGGCTTTGCAGTGGCACCGGTGCGCGCTGGGTTTTTGACAGCAGGTCTTCACTTACTTTTCAGAGCAAATTTTCTCTTGGGGAAGCCATTCAGCCGCGTTTACAGGCTACCGTAAGTTGATTCGAAGTGATGCCAACTCGCAGCACCGTCACGGTGACATCGGAAGTCATACTGGTATCTGAGATTATTCTTTTGACTGGAGTCAAGAAAAAAATCAGCCTCATGGATGAAAAGGAAAAAGTTCATACATAAATCCTGAAAGCAGTGGTTCTTATGGCAGATGCCAGGGTAAATAAAACCATTATTTCATAATTTTAGTAGCTAAGAATTGTAAGTCGTTCCTGCATCTTTTAGGGACTCATAACAATTCAGTGCTCAGAGCTGGCCATACAGGGACATAGAAGGGCATAGAACCTATTAATAAAAATCTCGTCATCCTACTGTGGTCCTTGGCCCCTGTTGACTTTGGTGATCTCTGAGTCAGATTCATAGTGCTTCATTTTGCTCAGTCCAGGAGGTGCAGGAGAGTCTTGGGATTTCTTGGGGTTTCCCTCAAATGATATGGGCACAAGATCATGTGACCATAATTTCATGATAAATTATGACTTCTTTTACAAAAAAGGCTTGCTGCTACAAGCATGTTCAATAGTGAGAGGGCTGAACAAAGAGTTTTTTGCTCCTTGTTAGGTCCATGAGCATGTCTGTCTTTGTTTTCCTGAGTTTGGTGTAAGTGATACTGTCATTCCTGACACCGAGTATTGTTTGACTGGAATTATTCTGTCTGAGCAAACATATTGACTTTGGGCTTGTGATCTCTATTTGATGTCATGTCAGAATAAGTCAATGGGAGATGGGAGTGCTTAGAATTTGTTTCAAATTTAGGTTTTCCCATCCTGCTGTTTTCTACAACAGCAGCGTTTATCTCTGCCCCCAAATGATGGCTGCCAGTGTCTTCCCCTCTGGGAGGCTGCAGACTCCTGACCAGCACCTTTGACTTCTTTGTGTATGCTCAGCATTGTCATCCTCTCTCCTCCCTCCCGCAAGACTTCAGAAGTTCATTTTTACTGTCACAGAGACCAGCCCACAGAAGGTACTGCAACAAGGTTCAGTGTTCAAAATAGTTTATTTACATTCATTCGCAAAGCAATATAAAAAAATGCTTCTCCATAATGCCTTTAAAAATAAGGGTCTTTTTCCAATTATGATGGTTGTCTCAAGAAGCTACACCGTGTATGCTTTCCCATATTCTCTTCGTATTGCACCATCTGAGCCACAGCCATTTCCTTCACTGTGGCTCTACAAGGTATGTGCTGGAGCTACAACTCTTCGGAGCTTTGGTGTTCCCAGGGAAGAGACCGAAGCTACACCTGTGCTCAGAGACCCTGACAGTTGTACCAAATTTGTTTGGCTCAAGCCCCAGAGCAGGTTTTGACAAGCTGCACAACTTGCAGCTGTAAGGGTCCTTAACTTGGAGGAGACCTCCCCAGCCAAAGGGGCAAGGAGATCTTCACATGGTTTCTTCAGCCCTCTCCCCCTTTGTGCACAGTTGTAGGGGAATGGGTGTAACTGAGTACGGAGTGACTTTCATCCCCAACCAATGCCCCTTTCCCCTCCCACAGGGAGCATGAGGCAGGAGCACTGTCCCACAGAGGGACTGCAGCTGGGATGCTCAGGTAGCCTTCTTCCCAAACTCCTGCCAGTGACTCCACAGAGAGGCAGCAGACATCTGAATCACTTTCTCTCGCCTACTTGTGGCAACAACATAAGTTAATAATGATGTCCTTGCATCATCCCATCCTATCATTTCCCTCTAGAATTTTTTTTTTTAACATTTACACCCAGCATTTAATAAAACTATCACTCTAACAAACTAAGACGAGAACTAAGGGAGCTCTCAGATGTGAGATTTACAGCTGTTATTTAAATATAGCCTTTGCAGATTCTTCAAAAAAGAAGTCATTCTTGCTTCTTGGAAAGCACCTTGGCCATCACAGCTGCAGCTCACAGCAAATACAACACAGAATGATAATATTGAGCAATGATGTTCACAGATTATTAAATGCTATAAATTATTCTGAAAATTTGGTTTGATCTCAGAACACACAGAATCCATCAGTTTTGTAAACTGTGCTGCTCTCAAAGTAGATAAGAGAAAGAATTACATAATTTTTCTATAATAGTGCAGTTGAATTGAAATGTTCAAAAACCATTCCTAAAATAGCTAATGATTTTAAAGCAATTCATCCTTTCTTAAGAAAAAATTACTTGGTCCTCAAACCTGTACCCACAAGCTCATTACTATTCTTCACAAAGTTGTTACAGAAAGAACTGCAGCAAAAGAGACAATTCCTTTATATAAGGCATTGATACCTATCTATTGATTTCACTGTGAGCAGTGTAAAGCAAAATGGACCAAATGCATCCAATTTTCTGAAAGTCTCAGAGGGTAGGAGTGCAAAACAAAATTAGTGGTGTTATTTTGTTGTTTAGATCCTCTTTCTTAAGGTTTGATTAAATGAGAAAATCTATGGGAAACTGCCTGTGAATGGCTTTCCTCATAAATAAACAAATACTAGTAGTTTCCTATCAATGATGTTTAAAACACATTGTCCTTATTTATACAGGAGCTTCCTCCCATGTTCCTTCTGTCATGTTTCTGACTGCCTGGTGCCCTTTCTGGCCCCACCACTGCCCTCATCACATTCAGTGCTCTTTGCGCTTACTAGAAAAATACGCAAGATACTCAGGGCTGGCTTTCTAGTGCTGGAAGAGGTGAGTATACTCCCTCTTCTGTTCTCCTCTTTGGAAGACCTGCTCCTTCTCCCCTCATCAGAGAGAGAAGGGCCCTGAGCTGGGTGCTGGGTGATGAACGGCCAGCGAGGTCCCAGCCACCAGTCCCTCTAAGGGACGCATGGAGAGCTTGAGAGGGCACACCCAGTGGCTCTGGGGCCAGCAAGAAGGTTGAGAAGGGAGACCGAGGTGGATCAGAAGGGTTGGCGACAGTACTGAAAGGCTGCATTTCCCTCCGGTTTTACTTTGGATGTCAAATGTCACAAAATCCATTTGAAGAGCAGTACTAATTCAGGTAACTGATTTTTTATTTTGAGAGATACCTACCTTCTACTGACCATCTCAAGCTCTTCTCAGAGATAACTAGCAGCTATGAGTTTCACATATCCTTTAATCATTTAATACCATAGAATGTATTTCCAACCACAGCATTCCACTTTCCCATTTGTACCTATTGCTTTCATTTTGCTCATGTGCCATCTTATTGCATGAGAAAAGAGAAAAAGACACTGCCAGTTCACACTCTCAACACCTCTTCCCATGTGTTCCTTGAATCCAGGCTGCTGTATCTTGTTTGTCTACTCTCCTACGTAAACAAGGGTAATCTTTCCTCATAGGGGAGTGTGCCCATGACTCCTCCATAGAAAACAAAGGAGTCACAGTGAAGCACTTCTTTATCCACAACAGCTCCAATCTCATACAGTATCAAATGGTGTGAAGGAGCATGAAGCCAAGGTGGTTAGCTTGAACAAGCCTTTGTGTAAATAACTCTGGCAGAGGGCCCAAAGGAAGGGGAGTCCTATTTGCCTGGTAATGAACAAATGGCTGTATTTCCTGAAAGAAAAACATTTTTCTGCTATCTTGAGATTTCCTTTAAAAAAAAAAAAAGTGATTTTCTCCACATAAAGTATTTCCAGATGCAGAACTAACATGCTGTGTGCATCAACAGCTTGATAATAACATGTCATCACTTGACCTTGGAAGAGGGTGAAAAATGAAAAAGGAAGAATTTTCTGAAATTATGCCCTTTCATGGGAATATTTTTTTTAAGCCCATGAATCCTGGGAAAATGTTTTTAAATAAAATTTGATTACTTTTACTCATTTTCATTTTTTTCATAGCTAATTGACTAGCTGAATAGGAAAATCTACAGTGCTGACTAGAAACTCAGGCAAGGGATTATGCGCACTTCTCATGTGAGATAAATAAAGCTTGTAAGTACTATAGCCAGGTTCTCTTTGATCATCCTTTTTGACATAACAACCCAGTTAAGTTTTTGAAAGACTTTTAGGAAAGACATTTGGAAAAAAATATTTTGCTTTGCTGACAAAGTGGAACATGTTACCAGGCACTGGTTATTTCTCTTTAAATATAAAGCATTAGCTCCTACAGATTTTGTATACAATACTCAGTTCTCCCCCTCACCCTGCCCCATTTTTTCTAGGAACAACTGAAGTAAGAGCCTGCCAAAGACATGGCATGATTTAGCAACTTCTGAGTTATATATAACCTGAACTATTAAGTGACTTAATTTTCTAAAAGCTTACCTATTTATATTCCCATTAGCCCTGATAGTCTTTCATTTAGTGTTCTTCTCAAATAGGCAACTCTTTTGCATCATCTTCCATTTCAAAGGAACCTCCAGTGCTTCATGCGTAGAGAAGTTCATGTATGGGCTGGAGAGAGCAGAGAGGTAGACCACTCGTAACAGTGAGTAGTGACAACTTGAAAACAGAGTAAAGAAGACATCTCAGAATAGTAGGGGGCACTTTGGATAAGAAAAATAGCGTTAACTAAGTTGCAGCTACCTAGAAATTGACCATATTATCCTATCTCCTTTACTGCTCTGGCACATATCATGGGAACCTTCCTAACCACATTGGTTGCCTTCCTGGTTTTGCATCTCTGGAATCTTCCCACAGGCAAGCGCCCCAACCATCCTGCAAATATTTTCCTTCACAACTGATTGAGAGGGAAGTGTGCCACCTACTGAAGGACCTCAGCCACTTTCTATATGTCTTGGACTTTGTTAAGTTCTTTCCCATTTCTGAACTTTCCAGGCCTTCACACTACTGATTTGAATTAGAAATTAGTGTTTGGTTTATGAAAGTTCATAAACTCAGCAACTGGAAGGTCATGAATATGGACATGAGCAAATGTAATCCAGGCTGGTTCCATCTAATTCACGTGTAAGTGGCATAATTTGATAAATCTTCTGTCTGAAAGCAGGTGTGTTACTCCTACATCACCACTTTTTGCCAGAAGTGGGATAAATATCAAGAATTATCTCTAAAAATGTAAGAAAATATTAGATTTGTAGATAATCAGTAAAACACATGGATGAGTTGGAAGTACTGACATACATGGTATTTGCAGCTTAGGTGTTAGTTAGGCATTTTTAACAAGTGAGTGAACAGCTTCACTGCCAGGCAGTAGTTGCCTCTGATGGTGTGCTTTGTTCACTTAATCATTTGGTTGAACAAGCTCAAAGGAGACTTTACACAGCTGTTGTCATAACTTGTTGTTTGACACACCTAAAGAGTGTCCTTTGATTACCTGTGTCTCACACCACTGAGTTCATGCACAGTAATGCATTATTTTGGCTGCCTATAAGGTTGAAACAGATGTCAGTGTTGTTTCACATGTTGCAATAGTGGATCATAAATAAATAATTTAAGAAGACCAATTTCTTTTATTAATATCTGTGAAACTGCTTAACTGAAAAATTTTCAGCTTCGAGGTTCATCAGAGCCTTTTGAGTCAGCAATTTAAATTCTGTTATGTACATCACAGTAGATGATCAAAACTTCTAAAATTGTGATTCACTGAAATTAACAGATAATATATGCCTTTAAAGTTTCTCACACTTCTGTATTGGGCTGATTTGTTCCTAAGAAATATTGTTCTGAATAATTCTCAGTAAGAATGTCATCAAAACTTCTGCTGGAATGTAAGAAATAAAATAATGTGGTTTAGAATAAATATCCTAATGGATTAACAGTTTGAGAATGTGCAAAATAAAAGTTTGAAGTGTATCTACCAGTTTTGTCAGTCTTAACCAACTTGTCATACAAGTACATTAAAACCTCTGTAATACCTGAAACTGTACCATTCAAGGTTTCACATGTGTAGGACACAGAAGGGAAATAAAATTCATTGTCAGCAAGCACAAAATAGGGAGAAATCTAACTCTAGACTCACCATCATGTCTATACCTCTACCAGTAAGTTAAAAGAAGTCCTGCAAGTCATTGCAGACAGTCCTGCAAAAGTATCAGCCCAGTGACCAATGAAAGCACCATTATCAGGAGTAATTCCAAAACAAAAGGGATAAAAAAGTTTTACAATTGTATAGATCTAGGTGGAACACACCAAATACTCTTCTGCTCAGGCACAATCTGAAAAATAATATGGTGCCATGCCCTCCTCCCATCAAGAAAATGATGAGGTTTAGCAGATTTAAAACAGGCAAAAAAACTCCCCTACTTAACTACTCCTTAACACAGCACATGGTTAAAGTGTAGACCTGAGACAGAAGGATGTTACGGGGTGCCAGACTATGAATGTCTTGAAAACAAGATTCACCTCATCAGCTGTGAGACAGTCCGTTACTTGTTATTAAAACAAGCTCATATATACGCAGATAGTCAGGGGTCAGTCCCTAAACGACTCACTGACTAGCAGAAGTGGGTGTATCACGGAAAAAGTATAGGAGACAAAAAGAGGAAATTCTTTCCCTAAGTGATGTAACTGGCCACACTTTGAGGACAACAAATTACATGAAGTTCTCATCTGGCTGCAGTATTGGCAGTGCTTATCTTCCTACTAATTTATGATGGGTTGTTTTTTGAGGGTTTTTCCAGTCACAAATGGCCTCTCTTTCTGCAAGCTCTGACAACTTTTGGGCTTTTTAAATTATTTTCAATTTCAAAGATTATATGGAGAAGCATTCCATGAAAATTTCAGTTCATCCTTGAATTATTTTTCTTCTTCATAATGGAAGAGACATTGCAGAGCATGTTCTATTTTCTGCTTTAAAAACAAAAATGCTTTAAAAGATCTCCAAAAAAATACCGATTTGTCATAATGTAATCAATTCTAATAGCTAAAATCAATTCTAATAGCTAAAATCAATACAAACTCTATTTCCTGAATACCACAGGTTTATAAATGTGAAATACCCAGGCAGCAAACTTTGTATTGCCTGAGTTTTTGAACCTAAAATATTTTTGAGCCATTGGCAGCCCAATTAGGTGTTCAGCATATGTCTTGCATATCAGAATCCATATACCATTCATCTGGAATAGAGAGATATGAGGGGGATGTAAGTCATTAATCATATTCAGGAAACAAGTTTCTGAAAAATTAATACATGACCAGTTGCCAGTAAGTAGCCATCTGCTACATATATGAAAAAAAAGTATGTTCTAAAGCTACATATTTTAATGATAGTTTTCAAATGTTAAGATTGTAAACTGTAACGGAAACAATGTTTCTCTAATGGAATATCTAATATCACTTAAGACCCACTAAGGGCAGCACAATGATCCTGATCAATGGGAGCTGGGTAAAGTTGCATAGTCGGTATAGTACAGACAAGTCTGAAGTCAAGCTGGTGTGTAAAGGCATAATTACTGTTAAGTGCAGGAATAAACCTAGTGATTTCGGTGGTGTTCTCTTGGGCTTAAAAGTTAAACAAATGCTTAAGTGTCCTAGACTTTACAATCCTGTAAGCCCTCCATCCTTACTCACGGAGAGTGACATTTCTTGCACACCTCTAGGAGAAGATGTACAATTTGGCCCCATCTCTAGCTGACTATCAGTGTGCAAGTACAGGGTTTTCTTACTTTTTGAGACTTTTTGAATTTTTCAAGTAGGTGGACACTATTAAGTTCAAACAGGTTACATTTATTGGATGCTGTTTGTTAACAATATCAGTTGTAATCTCAGTATGAGTAATTACTGCTGGGCGGGAGAGAAGGAGTCAAATTATCTTCTTGGTCAATAAGGACGTTGTCAGACTGTTTAGGAAGCATATTTACCCTAAATCTAAGAATGGAAATTGCCAGTGCAATTACTACGTTTTGGCAAGGAACTAGCATGAAGCCTGGGGAAAGTCTGTTGGTGGATACCAACATGTATAAAAAGAGATTCACTCCTGGGCTTACAGCATGGCCAGCAGTGTTCCTGGCTCAAGGTCTCTGGACTGTAGAAATTACTAAAAGAGCAAATTAAAAGTTCTGTGGCATCCCACTTTAATTATATTTCAACAATCCAGAAACTTTTGAAACTGCAGAGAAGGTGGCAGCAGCTAACCCTGTGTGCTGTGAGCAATAGGCACTCACAGCCATATAATAAATTAAAAACAACCTTCTCTGCTGCTGGTAGGTGTAAACGTCTGTTAAATAATTTAGGTGAAATTCTTTTCTTTCAAAAGATCAAAATTGCATCTTCAGTTTCTGACACAAACCAAAATATGGCTAAAGACAGATGATGACTGTAGGCAACTGATGCTCTGTAGTGTAATTTAACTCTGATTTTGGTCAAGAGATACAATGTAAAAAATATTCTAGGAGCCAGATACAATAAAAAGAGGGAGATCTCATGGGGGAAAAAAATTACTGAAACCAACCTAACAAATCATCTTCAGTACTCTTCAGTGCCGGTCATCCATTATCATCCCAACAGGACTTCAGAGACTGACAGGTATTACCCATTTAGATGAATAAAACAAGATATTGCCTACCATACTCTGTACTGTTCAAGATCCCACAACTGAAGAAGAATATTTGTGGAATGCCTGACAAACTTGTAAGTACTGAGAAAACAGAAAGTTTCAAGTTTGGCTTCAGTGAAATGCTGTTAGTGCAATCATGAATAAAATCTTCTGGTTAAAGAAATATTTGGGATCAAAAACAAATCAGGTAGCTGGTGAACTTGTCTACAGTTTGGGATCTTTACTTGCACTGTCTTGGACCTACTAGCTGACTTACAGTGCAGTACTCACAAGCTTTTTTATATCCCTTATCTGCCTCTCCAAGGCTACAGGAGACAGGACAGCAATGAGAAATGGTGCAGAACCAGATTTTTCCTCCATACCCTAGGTTCTGATAACAGAACAGGCTGGTATGGAAATCTGAATCCAAACTTATTTAAAGATATTTAGGCTTTTTATTTCGGTTCTCTTTAATTTTCCATGGGACTCATAGAACACAGAAGACAACAAAGCTATAGCTATAGTAGTCAGTGAACCAGGGCCCATTCCTGGTCCCTGAGGATTTGTATCTTTATTGTCTTGTATCTTTAATGCCTTCCCAAAATAGTGCAGCACCGCACACACACTCCACCTAAGAAAATGAAAAGATGCCAGCCAGCAAGTTGAGGGCCGGCTGGCAATGTGCAGAGAGAAAAGGAGTGCATATTGGCAGGAAGTGAAAAAATAAAGTTATGCTGGATGGGAAGAGAAATACTGAGAAGGAAATTATCTCAATTCAGGAAGCTCTTAATAATGTGTTTAAAAATAAAGCATATGCTTCAGTATTTTCTTACCAATAGCCTGTGTGCCTCAAGTTAGGCACATATTTGAGCATCTTGCTGAGCTGGGGCTCTTAAGTGAAGTTTCACATGCTGCTTAAAGTGACATAAGTCCATGGTGTCACTGAGAGACGTGAACCTCCCCTTCCTGATGTCCCTAGCCCTGTTCCACCACCTCTCCTCTCCTGGCACTAGTACTTGTGAGAGCTGCACTGTCAGCAGCATCAGCAATGCACTTGCAATGGGGGCTGGAGGACAGGAGCAGATGGGGAGAGGGCAAGACTGGCTTTTTCAGCACGTGCAAGTGAGCTGGACACAAGCTGAAGACACTTGTCAAACCACACTCTGTGTGTCCTCAGCCACTCCACTCCTCTTTTAGCAAAGCTAAACAGAGAATTCAAACCTATCTTGGATGGCCTGCCTGGGCCTTCACAACCTTTTTCTGAAGCAGTTAAATAGGCACCATATCTACATGCAGACATGTTGTAAGATACATATCCATCTACGT
The DNA here is from genome assembly GCA_013397725.1 of Rhagologus leucostigma. NCBI lineage: Eukaryota > Metazoa > Chordata > Aves > Passeriformes > Rhagologus > Rhagologus leucostigma. The sequence continues at coordinate 480,056 of VZTD01004784.1, forward strand.
GACTTGAAAGAAATTTAAAAGTATTAATTTGCATTTGCAGAACAAACATTTCTAAAAATTGTGTTTGTTTTTTTTTTTATACTGAAGAAGTGCCTGACAGATGGTTTGAGTGAGGAGTGGTGAGGCACTTAAACCAATTTCCCAGTGTTCTGTCAGCTATTTACAGTTTCTGTTGCACACATTAAAAATGGAGAGCACCCCTCTTTCATAAACTTCAACTTTACCTTTCAATGTATAAGGAAAAAATGTTCAGATGTCCCATACTGATACCACTGTATGATACTGTTTAAGTTATTGGTCTCCATCATTCAATGTACAGTGCAGATACAGACTAGTTCATTAGTCAGGATGAGACAATAAAATAGCACTAACCATTTAAGACCTATTAATCTGGATAACACCATTAGCATAAGCAATATTTTATTATTACCAAAATAAAGCCATTATAAGTATCTTGAGTGTCCAATCAGGTTAGTAATAAACTGACTAAAGCTATCTACCCAAATGGCTGTACTCCTTGATGAAATGCTTTTGGGATTGCCATGAATTAATCTGAATTTTAGTGGGCCGTACTATTATTTATAACTCTGATAAACTGACTTTTATAACATGTAGAACAGCTAAACATTTTAGAATAGTTAGAATGTTTTCATAGGCTCTGTGATCAATATTTTTTTTCTCTCTTTAGGGGCTAAAAGGCATTTTCACAGTTCCATCAGTTAGATAATTCCTGATCAATGTGAAACCTAAGTATGTATTTTTTCCTTCAGATCTTTCAGGACTTATGTTAAAGAAAACAGGAATGAAGACAAAACATAAAATACTTGAAAAAAACAGAATGCTAAATGGATATTCCAGCTGACAAGACTAATGTGTTCTCATTGTTCCCATGGAGTTGGAGCCCTGCTAGCACTGGCTGAGCATGGATGTGCTACTCTGTTGGGACACGCTAGGATTGAGACTGCTCCTCAAAAAAGACTTTAGCTATTTAGAAGTGAAAGAGTAAAGACATAGATATATTAAGAGGAATTTTAAGAGAGGTAGGGGGTTTTAACTATTTAACAGAAACATGTATCTTATATTGCTAAGGGCATAGGTACGGGGTTTTTGCCTGTTAATTTTAAATTATTTGTCTGACTATTTTAAAAGCCTGCTATTTCTTGTAAATGCTACATATGCTAAATATTGTGTATATGTATATGTAATGCATGGTAAAACGCAGGAATCAGTTAAAAGGGAACTCGAGGTTTCCCCCAGGACTTTGCTAGTGGAGGCTTTCTCTTTATTGCAGTTACTCTTGCTGTAGTATGTGACTGCTTCTTAAAAGATTATTCTCCCCAGTCTCCTGTATAAGCAAGAAAATAGACCTCTTTTACAGATGGAAAGTTGAAGGTAAAAGATTATTACTTCACTTTGCACTGGTAGGCAAGAAAATCAGGAAGAGCAGACCTCCTTGGTGCTTTCTGTGACCTTTTTTTATAGAGTGGATACAATGTCCTCCCTTTTGGTGCATTTCCACCACACATTTTGGTGGGGTTTGTATATAGGACAGCAAGAGGAATCAAGAACTTGATTCTATTTATCAGAAGTCAGATGTCAAGCAATTGCTGTCATTGTCAGCAACTGCATCCTATATCTTTCGAGATACACAGATATAAAAAATTATTTCCCAGCACTCTTCCTCATGCAGTAGAGCTATGCTTTCACAGGGACAAAGGTGGGATAAGCTGTTTGAATCCCACTGATGGGAGATTTTTATCACTGCCTTGAACTTTTTTAATGCCACTGGAAATGAGTGTGGTAGGATCAGCATCAAGTTTAACTGGTCCCTAACTTCAGTCCAATACCTTACTCCATTGGTGGGATTACGGGCAAGAAACCAGAACAAATACCCAAGTTCACAGGATATCAGGAGTCCACTAGGATAAACTAAGTTGCAGCACTGATGGGCTGGCATGGGAAGAACGAGGCTCTGTTGCTTTCATTTTCTTGTTGCTTCCATTTTTCTGTTATCTGCCACATCTTGGTACTCAGCACAAGTTTTTTCTTGAGGCTGTTGTGATCTTCCCCTGAAGTAACACGATATATGACTGGGTCTTTTCTGACAAACTGACAGGGCAATAACTTATATACATGAATCAGATTAGTTGACAGTAAAGATACATGGGATGTGTTATTTGAAGGACATGAATAGTTGTTGTTATTTTTCAGCCTGAAACAACTTTGTTCTCCTGAATGCAAAAACCTGCCAAGAAAAGTAGAGTGAACATAGCTCTGTGTTATAAAGCTGACAGTAAGATACACCTAGTATTTTAAGCTGGCCTCTGACTCCTTTTTCCAAGGTTCAGCCATAATAACCATCTTCTGAAAGTCAGATTGTTTTGTGTGATTTTCCAACGTAGCATGACTCAGTTGCTTAAAAGTCTTTGAAATTCAAGAAGGGAATAACCTAATGGAATCAGAAGCAAAATCTACTGAATTTTAAATCACAGGGCATCTCTCAGGCTCACTGTTTTTCCCTTATGCATGGGTAAAAAAATTTAATTTGAGGATAAGAGATGTAGCTTTCTCTCACAAAATGAATAGATTAAACAGAAGTGAATCCTTTTCTGACAGTCCTTTCAGGAAACAGTTTTTGTTGGTTAAACTGAACAGGCTTGCATTCTGATCTTTTCTGGCTATGTTTTCACTACAGTCAAAGCAGTTTATGCATCTATAAAGACAGAGACATGCCTACTTCATTTACTGTTCCTCTTTTTGTCTTCTTTTAAAGCAGAAGCATATTCAGTGAGCAACTGAATTACATTATTTAAATATGCTTTATGATGTATGCAGCAAAGCTAAATATGTTCCCCAATTTCCTTCAGTGAGGTTTCTGTGAGGCTGAGCAGGAACTCTGTAAGCTGTGGATCATAGCGTGGTCCTGCACCTCTTTCCCTCCTGAATGGAAGGGAGAAAGCTGAGGGGACAGTGGGACCACTGGCTTTCTCCTGATTTACTGCAGGCAGGATCTTGACTCCTGTGACTTACTCTGAGGCTCACCCCAAGCCCACACTCCCAGGGAAGAGGAGCTGCTCTGGGGGAAGCCAGGCTTCCAGCCAGGCATGCAGGACCACAGCTGAGGGAGTAGGAATCCAGGCAGGGGCAGGCCCAGCCAGCTGGACATAGGCCTGACCTGATGGTGAGAAAACATCTTTTGCAGGAGAACTTTGCTGCAACCAGACCAGGGACCTTCTGGCTCATCTGAACAGGCAGAAATTTTGCTCTTGGTTCTGTCAACAGCCGTGATGTGGCATATTTTCCAGTTAATCCACTCTATATTTTCATGAGAAGGGAAACTTTCTGTGGACAAGGAGGTTTTTGTTACCAAGGGAGGAGACAGTGTCAAGTATCAATTCCCCTGGCCATGTCTGGGGACTCCTCTTAACAAAGGAAGAACATTATTATTAACGGGAACCCAAATCTTTGCTCCCAGGCTTAATGCAAGTGACCAGTATGACTAACATGACATGAGGCAGAGAGTAGATTCACACTTGCTCCCTCACTATCATCACAGGAGCGCCTTAATGGCTAAGCTAAAGGACAGTTAAATTTTCTACAGATGACACCTTTTCCTTTGCATAAAACAAGCTGTCAGCAGCCAAGGTCACAATAAACCCCCAGTCCTGCTTCAGAGATGAAACCTGAACATTAATCTCCAAAATAAAGTATTTTATTATTTATGCAAAATATACAGTCACCAAAAATAACTAGAATCCTTCCCAACCCAAGCATATCCTCTAAGATGTTGGAGAGAACAAGAAGTAGAAGTTGCAGATTATAGTCTGTTCTGTTACTGGGCAGAACTAAAACAAACTTTCTCATACACTTCGTGATTTCTTTAACTTCTGGATTATTTGGGGAAAAATGTTCCTCTTTCAGTTTCTTGTGGCCATTCTTTCCTCTGCTCTCTCTCACTCATCTTTCCCACAGTATGTTTCAGGTCAAATAAAAAGAGTTTTTCACATTTAAGTTATTTGCATATTCCCTTACAGAGCAACAGTTAGATGGCAATTTGCTATCCACTTGCAGCCACAGACCTCTCACTTTGAACACCAGGAACTGGGGGAACCATGCAAAACAGGATAGCAGGACTTGAATATTATATTACCCATAAAAAGATTAAATGCAGTGGGCTATCAAAAATAAGAAGGATCTTAGGAGCATCAAAGTAAAAACAAAGGCATTATGTAAGGACAAATAACTCATTAATTAGATTGACAGAACCTACAATGGAAGAATTTTATTTCTCTGAACTATAGACATATATTTGTAACAAATCTAAACGTAAATACTGTTGATCAGTAAATAATCTCCATTATGTACTGATGAATTACAATCACAAATTTCTACCTGTGGGTGGAAGTCTGACTGGCAGTCTGGCACAGTGGCCATTTCCATAGGTTTGTTAGACAACTTGGCCAGCAGTTCCGCAATTTCGCATTTGGGTTTCTTCAAAATCTTGGTTGAATGCCAACCTGCCCTGGTGACTTGCGGATATCTGTCTTTGATTTAATTCCATTTGGATCCCTGTTCCTATAGCTGAAGGAAATGGGAGAAGGGACTTGAAGTAAACTGTCTTCGTCTCAGCCACATAGCTGAAGCAGTAGTGATTTGTTAAAATGGAAATCTGTGGAAAGAAAACAGGTCTACTGATTCTATCCAGTCACCCACATGCAATCTGCATTGTGCTAAAAACACTGGGCAGGGTAATGACAGCAACCATAAAGGTAGTAGTGAGGGACCTTTTGATTTGCACATCTGTCAGAGCAATGCCAGCCTACTTATGAGATGATAAAATGAGCTAAATTAAGAATGATCAGGGAACCCCATTCACATTATTGAAGCATCATACAGTAAGTGCAAGAGACAGGTGGCATAAGTGCTAAAACAAGGATGGAGAGTGTGTGCTGCAGGGAATCAATCTACTGCATTAACGGCTAATGGCACACTCAGTATTTATCCATTATTTATCACATAAATGAGTATGTACTGTCTAGACTGCAGAGGTGCTTTCATAACTAGAGTGACACTGATTACTGAAAATTAAAAAATGAGAGCTGATCTCAATAAATGAAATGAAAATTAGCAAATGGTAACAAACTCCACATGGTATATCTGCTCAAACTAATAACAGTGGGTTTTGTTTTGGTTTTATGAAAATGATTCAGTCCATCCCTATAATTTTAGAGTTTAAAGAATAAAGCAAAATCTGGAGAAAGGCAGAGGACTTAGGATGCAATCACTTCCTGCCACTATCACATACTTTTATTTGCATGCAGACTTTTCGTTCTCAGATGCTTTTTTGTTTTGCTTTAATATTCTGCTCATTTATTTCTTTCCCCTCTCAATTTACCGGCACATTAGTGAAAACTAAGAATATCTGCTCATATTGAGAGAAGAAATATGTTACTCACAATGTACTATGTTCCAGTTGTGGCATAGAAACCACACTCTGTGCATTGTTCTTAATGTTTTAATGATACCAGAGCACTGGCCTTGATTAAGAAAATTACATGAGCTCAGGCTTGATCATGTATCATTATCAGTGGAAGCTGTATCATTACATTCAGAAGAAGAAGGGTCAAATTTTCACCTGAGATCCACTAAAGGTGTTAAAATTGGACAAAAAATTTAGATGGTTAGTTGAATCAGGAAACTTTAGAGATTAATTCTAGTAAAAGTAGCACAAGATTTTTTAGGCATGCTAATTTATTAATGAAGGATAGAAGAATGATATCAAATAAGTGGAAAAGAAGCCCTTAAGTGTTCCCATTATATTAAACATCTTAAAAAGATGACTTCTACATTAAGAGAATTTCGTTCCGAGAGACTTAGGTAACCATTTAAATTTTATACTAATGGTAAATGTTAGCCATTTGCATTCACCCGCATTACACCCTATCCTCACCACAGACCAGGAATTCCCATGAGACAAATCATTGTATCTCGCAGTTGATAAGGTTTTTAACTAGGTGTGTTGGCCCTGAAAAAAACTTTTGTACTTCTTCCATGTGAATCCATCATAGCTGGTCAGTTCTTTCATAAGCAGCAAACTGTTGTCCTGCAGTGAATCCCTTACAAGGAAAATAGACATACTTGGATATGTTTTCCGTGACAAGGTGAAAAACACAAAATATCCTCAGCTTCCATCAGAAATGTCTGAAATTTTAAAAATCCCTCTCTCCAATCATTTCTGGAAATATTCATGATATAATTTACTCTGATAAGAAGAATATCTCTTATATTAGGATGCCAACAAGCAAACAAACAAACAAACAAAACCAAAATAAAAAACCGTCTCAAACCTTGGATTGCTTAGGTTCAGAAAACATAGAGAGGACAGTTTTGTGATTAATCTAAATCAGCCAAAATTAAATGGAGTCTTAAAAAGATTTAGATTGTGTTCTGAATCATAGTGTGCCATCTGGGCTGCTCATAAATTATAAAGCTGCTAGGGCAGTGGCTGCATAAGTTCATGCAAGGCTTGAAGATGCTTGAGAATAGATTATATTTTTTGCAAAATGTTCATGAACAGGATTTCTTCCACCCTCATTCACATGAATATTTTGGTTAAAAAATTGCAGTCCTGTGCATTTTCAATTATCCCTAGCAGTTGCATATTACTAGCATAACTAGTTACACTTATCAGTTAATACACTCCAAAAAGGCACCTAAAGGCTTTCAAAGGTACCCTAATGATCATATTTGCAGTCTCCAGGGTTACTTCCAGCAAAGACATCCTAATTCAGCCTATTCTGGTTCATTCGATTGCACTTTATTAGCTAGTAATCATACTGCTAAGCCTTATAGTAATGCTGCTCCACATCTGCTTAAACTGCTGTCTCTTCATGATGCATCTGTGAAGTGTACACAATTGTGTTCACTCTATAAACAGAAAAAAAAGGCAAAGTGACTTGTGGTTAGTCCATTCAGTTAGTGAATCTGAGATTCATGGGCAGGAGCTCTGGCAGCCAAACTTTTCCCAAGGATATTAAGTACTAGTTTTTCTTTGCAAAAACCCATTTTTCCAGTGTGTCCTCTGCAGTGATTATGAACATTGTACAACACTGCTGTCATCCAGGAAAGCAAGGATTATGATTATCTCATTGACTTGTAGAGAAATTCCCACGATTTAGCTTGAATAGTTTTAAACTGTTTCAATTTTTATTTTTGTTTTAGCAAGTGGGTAACAATAATCATAACACGGAAAAAGGTATTTGTAAGAAAGTCTGAAGTAATTTCAGCATGTTCATTTATTCCCATTTGCATTTGTGGTGATTTAGCTAAGAACTCAAATATGCAACAGTGTATAACTGGTTTCTTTCTGGAGGTTGGTCTAGATGTCCTGATTCTCCCTTCGTTTTCTCCTTTAACACATATTATCTTTCCATCCTCTGCAATTAATCTCAAATGATCATCAGACTATAAAAACACACAAAGCTGAACAAACAGAGGAGAAAGTTATTCATGGTTGTTTCCCTAAACCCAGTTTGCAACTCACTTTTGGTGTCACATCAATATGTGTGTTTCTTTCTCTTTTTACTTACATTTTGAGGTTTCTATTGTGGATATTTTTTTTCAAGATGATTTTAAGAGAGGCTTTTAGTTATGGAAATAGAGACACATGGCAGATTAATAAGTGAGGAAATTACAGGAATAGTTTTCAGTCTACTATTTCCACAGTGGCTTTGTGTGTCTAAGAACAAGATATGAAAGCAGGCTGGAAGAGTGTAAATTAGCAAACAGGGAGGAGTTTAATCCATCAGCATAGCCACGGACTGAACTAAAAGGGGCAGGGAAAATAAAGGATGCTCCCTGTCTGTACTCCAAATTCTCATCCATAAATCTTTATGTCTTGATTCCTGACTGAAAGTTCATCTCAGCAATGAAGATACCTTACCCGAAGATTTCTTGTTCATGTTCTTCTTTTCCAGAAATGAAACATTTTTGATACATGGACAAGCAAAACAAAAGAAAACAAAACAAAAAAAAAGCATCAGTATCCAGGAAAACCATCCTATGGAGCCATCTGTAGTGCAATATCATCACAGCACAATAGAGACCTCTGCCACTGTTAGCCCAGAGAAATGTGAGCCTTCAGCAGCAGATTGTATCAATGGGAAGGATACACACTGAAAAATTACACAGTTTCCACAAGTTGTGTGAAAGACATTTTGAGGATAAGCACTAGAATAAAAAATTAGATAGAACAAGAGCTTCCAGCTGGTGACAGAGAGAGCTTGGTTGCTGTTGTATTGTCTGGCAGACAGGAAAAAGCCAGAAGTGTGGCATTCTGCTTAGAGTCACTCCTACCAAGAGAGGAGGAATTGGCAACGATCAGCATCCCCTGCAGGGGGGCTAGCAGATGACGGGAGGCACCTCCAGGTTTGCTTGGCAGCTCAAACACAATACAAGCTTCTGCAAAATCATCAAAGCAAAACTAGTTAAAAAAATCGGCCATGCCGAATCTTTGAGATGGGTATTCAGTTACTCCTGTCCTTGCTAGCCAGTGCTGTCTCTCTGCTACTGAATGAAACGCTCTCTCTCTGTCCTGGCTGTTGTATTAGATGTGTATTACTGCTCTCCCTTGATCAGCTAAATCTTACTTCAGGTGAACCAGAAAATTTAGTCGTTCACAATAGAAGGTATTTTATGTTTACTCTATTTTCCAGTGCTGCCTATGAGTTGGTTGTCACAGAAAATAATATGTTGTTTGTTTAAGAAAATTCTGTATTTTTTAGTATTTCACGTTTCCTCAGAAGTCCAGGATGTAACTGGGCGAAGTAAAATTACATATTTATAATTTCAAAATAAATTAAGAAATACCTCTTGCTGAGATGAACTTTCAGTCAGGACATAAGACATAAAGTTTTACTAGTCCAGATTTATGGATGAGAATTTGGGGTACAGACAGGGTGCAGAAAAATAATTCTACAACTCTTGATGGGCAATTTCAGGGTAGAGATTTGTTCCTATTCAATTCATAAAACACACATATTAAGTCTCCAGCACAAATTAACAATTATGTAACTTTTTTTATGCAAGCAGTGCTACAGAAGTGGTGTGGTGTGGAGCACCACTCCCATTCCTTCTTATCCTACTGACTCCTTTGCCCAGCTATTCAGAGGAGGTAGCATGGTGATGTACTTCAGGGATTTAAGCCATTAGAGAAATTATTTTAACAATCAACAATTTAATTTATTGTTAATTTTTAAATTCAAGAACATAAGTTAATTTTTAAAGTTAGCAATTTAAATTAATTGTTAAAATTACAATTTAACAACTTTTAATCTAGAAAGTTCAGGCAGACTTGGTGAGCTATGCATTAGTCGCATATGTATCTCCATTTACACTAACACATCACACATCTGTTGAGGTTAGAAAGGACCTTTTGAGAACGTATAATTGAATCCCCCTGCTCAAGCAGGGTCAGCTACAGCAGGTTGCCCAGGATCATGTCTAGATGGGTTTTGAATACTGCCACAGATGTAGAATCTATCTGGGCAACCTGTTCCCATGTGCAACCAATCTGAGAGTAAACAGCATTTTCTTACTTTCAGACGGGTTTTCATGTGTTTCAAAGGTACCTAGTAAAAATTCTTACGCCAGGATTGTCTTCTATCAAAAGAAGAGAAGGCAGACCCTTAGTGTGCTGTTCCACACAGGGTAAATTTTTCTGGTTTTACAATTATTTGTGGAAAATTGGTTTGTCTTCTTTTGTACATTTTTAATGAATAAGAAGCTGACTCGTATTTCCCCCGGCAAACAGTTCTGCTTTTTTACTGTTTACTGACATTCCTAAACAACAATGCATATCCTCCAGGGTTAATAACACCAAGGTTGTGGGTTCAACCCCTGTATGGGTCATTTACTCAAGAGTTGGACTCGATGATCCTTGTGGGTCCCTTCCAACTCAGAATACTCTGTGAATCTTTCGACCCTGAGATTAGCTCAGTTGGTTAGAGCATGGTGTAGACCCAGAGATTATCTCAGTTGGTTAGAGCATGGTGCTAATATCCAGCCTGTTCCAAGAACTTGACAATAGGTAGATGTAGTGTAAGGAATGAGTTCTTAAAACAGAACAGCAGGTAATTTATAACTGTGCACTGCATGTTCCTAAACCATTTCCCAAAAGCCACATCCTTCTGTGAGACTGCATGCTATAGCAGAAGAATATTTGCTCTGGTTTACAGAAGGGCATATGATCTGTGGGCAGGTGGAATACTCCCAGTCAGCAGCACACGTCTGTGCCTCAGGGCCTGTTACCTGCCATCCTTCTGCCCTAACACTGCCCGATGTACTCAGCAGAAATCATACAAAACTCAGATATTATATCCTAACCGTGAAACAGCTTTGTTGCACACAAACTTTCTGATCCAAATATGGAGAAAAGTTAATCTGCTTACACAGTCCCCGCATCACTAACATATTCAAAATTCCTGATCTGTACAATAAGGCTTTTTCTTTATAAAATCATCCCTTTGGGGCACTATAATTTAAGCGGGAAGATGAACTTAGTGAGTATTTTTCACTCACTTCATCTTTATAGCAAGAAAGTTAATGTTTTTTCAGGATAAAGCCAAGTTGAACTTGCAGAGAGGATGACTCAATTTCCATCTGCCCCTAGCTTAGTTTCACTAATCTGATCATCTCTGCTCCAGCTTTTTTTCCCATTGTTAAATATATATAGACAGATATATAGTACAATACACAGTACAAAATATGCCAAATTAGTAACTTCACTGTAATTCTTAAACCTGTATGTGAAGATAAATGGGCAATAATCAGTCATCGGAAAACCAACTGATTCCAGAAATCTAATTAAACACTTTGCTCTTCAGGTATGAAAGCGGTCTTCTAATTTTTATTATCTTTCTTCCTCCATCCTTCAATCATTATTATACAGGTAATTTATACCTATTCAAAGTAAATGAAGAAATAAAAACTTCCCTAAAATTTATTAATACTATTAACAACAGGCCTAGTTACAGCAGCAGTCTTTACCAAACATTTTGAGTTGAATCCTCCCCTGATATATGAGGCCATTTCCTACCCAAGTGGTAGTTCATTTGACTGAAGAGCTATATATTAAACGCATACATATTAACGGACAACATTTCTAAAAACTCTTCTCTTAGGCACTGAGAGGGTTTTTCAATAATTTCCTGTTGATTCTTAACTTGCAATGTTTTAGTAATTTCACTTACGTTCCTTGCAAGAAAGCTAAACTTTTGCATGTCTGCTGATGTGGGAGTCACATTCCCACACATCCAAGTACTTACCTTGGCACAGTTTGTACATTATGCCTCAGGTATTAGAAATTGCAGTATCAGGTGCATCACTATGAGCAAATTGTGTTGAGGCAGTATTACCAACTGCCTATAAGTACAACCATTCATTATTATGCTTATTATTATGCTTATTATTAGCAGTAGTAGTAATAGTAGTAGTATTATTACTACTTTGGAGGGAACTGTTTGTCGCACAATGCCTTGTGGACAACTAATACGCATTTAAAGCAATTAAGGAAATGCACATTGTGGGTCTCAAAATCTCTCTCAAAGATAATTCACTAATATCTTCTGATATTCACAAAATAAAATGCTACTCAGAAATTCAAATGTCATTTGTTTAAAAAAATGGAAAACAAACAAAACCCAAAACCATTTTAAAAACCTCAAACCAAACCAAAACCAAAACAAACAAAACCCCCAAAAAACAAACAAAACACCAACAAAAAAACCCCAAATAAACACCCATACCCCTCTCTCCCTCCTCCAAAAAAAACCCACCAAAAATTCCTTCAGCATTCTTATCTGCTAGCTTGCCTAGCAAAGATCAAAACTTGGACTCCGAGATGTTACACTTCAGTCTGTCAAGGTGACAAGTACCAAGAACACCATGCTACTCATTTTATATAATTGGATGGGAACCCCCCCCTTTATTTTTTTCCCCATTCAGTTCTCTGACAGATTTTTAGGCATCTTGCTTCCTCCCCTTTAGTAGACAGCTCTTACTAACATCTCCCATCCCAGACACCAGCACTTTGAACTCTCTCTCCTTTCTAATGCCATCTCTCATCTCAACTGAATGATAACTATGACCTGTGTCAAAATCCCACTTTCAAGTAAATTTACAGTATGTGGCTTATGAAAGTTGAGTCTTTTCACAATTTACATACAAACAAGTATTTAAACATTGGGATCTGAAAAACGACAGGGTAGCCCTGAATATCTGATTTTACATGGTTACAGTCTACCTAACTATGATTTAAGCATTTAATCCAAAACCTGTACAAAAGTACAAAAAAGTTGCATTCATACAGCAACGTAAAGGGCAAAGCAGTAAACTTCTAATTTTTACTTTGCTGAAAAATATTTAAGACCAAATCCAAAGGAAAATAAAATCCACCGCAAACCAACTTCACGACAGTCACAACAGACTTTGCTGCTTGCCTCTCAATAAACAGAGTATGAAGTCCACAGCAGCACATACAGGCACATACATAATGGCAGCCTCCAATCTTATCTAGTCCTTATTATAATACTGTACAGAGATTCAACAGATACTCCTTTAGAAAGGACACAGGCTCAAAGAACCCACCCACAATGAACTTATGCTTCCTTTCAAAGGTCTAGAAATGCATAATAAAGAAGTTTTTAACCAGGAAGAAGCTTGGCTGGGCCTGGCACGATAGTTAGCCTGCCTTGAGATTTTCTTCACTGAAAAAAAAAAAATGAGGAACAAGAGTGTTATCGTGTACAACATTCTGTTTCATTTAGACTTTCACCTTGACTTACAAGGCTGACTGAAAGCTTTTTTAATGAGGTTAAGATTTTCTTTGAGCCTTGCTGAGATGTCTATTGAAGAGTGGAAAGTAAAACTGAAGAACGTTCAAATGGGGCTCGAAAAAGCCTGGGTAGTTTTTCAGTTTTAAAAAAGTTTTGAGGGTGCTGTAATCTTGGAGACTGTTTAAACTACATGCAACTAAAATGCAAACTGCTAAAGGTGGTTATCAAGTTGTGTTCAGTGAGTGTTAGTGTCTGCAGTGCCTCATTACTGACAGAGAGGTGACTGAAGGAGTGAGTTCCTGTACATCGTAGGAGGTGGTGCAGGAGAAAAGTAGGGGACGGATTGCCTAAGGCTTAGAAGCCTCAAACTCTTCCTGTCAAGAGGCTGATCACAACACTCACGGGTGTGCGTGGATATGTAATCAGTCGTGCTGTAGTTCTGCACAGAGTAACTTCCCTCTGAGAGCTTTTGTAACTTGACACAGTTTCAGAAAGCAAGCTGGACTCCTTTTGAATAAAACCAAAAGAGAAGATGTGCTCCAGGGTTTCACTTAATGCACCTCAGCCACTAAAGAATATTCACAAGTCCAGAGAAGTGAAACCTCCTGCATACATACAGAACAGACATCAGATCCTCACCAGCAACTGTGCTGCTTTACAGATTCCCTTCTCTTGGGTCACACTGATAATGTTACCAGTCTGGTCTCCCATTGTACTGCAGACCATTACATTACACTCAGATGACTCTTACACTGCACCTTGAGGCTTCAGTGAGACCAAATCCTTTTAGCCTGCAAGTCTAAAATACGTGCCACAAACAACAAGGGCGCTATTGCCCAATGTGCTTGTGGGGTCTGTGAACTGATGGGTAAGATTATCTAAAGCATCTGGTGCTAAATTCATGCTCCATGCTTACCAGAGGATTCTTGGTACGTGCATACATGTGACATACAATTCCTCTGCATAAGCAGAGACCTTGAACAGTTCTAAATTCATTGAGGATAGCTGCTAGCACGTGTTCTCCTAAAAGCCCTTCATATTTGCAAAACTTGAGCAGAGTTGATATCAGATGAAAAAGCTCTGACTTTATGTAGTGGAATAGAAGCAAGGAATGCATTGCACAATCACTGATTGTTTTTGCCTTCCAGTAGCTTAACTATGATGAAGAACCTTATTGTTCAAATACTTATTTCATAAGACAGATGTATGGAAATGGTGTTTATAGAAGTGATTTGTCTATCCAAGCCCAGACATCACTGCTGGGGGGAGGGGGAAGTTCCTTTAAAATAACTTTTCCAGATGGTGAAGCAATTTAATATTTACCCTGCAATCAAGCACCTTAAGAGCTTTCCTTTTTAAGGTGTAGGAGTCCAAACATGAGCCCCCCTTGATCTCTCCTAATATCAAGGGTCCCTGTGGTAATCAAACCTCTGCTGACAGGACAGATTCACAGAATCACAGAATGGGTCAGGTTAGAAGGGACGACAGTGGGTCATCTGGTTCAACCTTCCTGCTCAAGCAGGGCTATCCTAGAGCACGTGGCACAGGATTGTGTTCAGATGGTTCTCAAACATCTCCAGTCAGGGAGACTCCACAACCTCTCTGGGCAATCTGTTCCAGTGCATGGTCACCTGCACAGTAAAGAAGTTCTTCCTCATATTCAGGTGGAACTCTGTGCATCAGTTTTTGTCTGTTGCCTCTTGTCTTATTGCTGGGCAGCACTGAGCAGAGCCTGGACCCATCCTTTTGACACCCTCCCTTAAGGTACTCATAGACACTGATGAGATCGCTTCTCAGTCATCACTTCTCGAGGCTGAACAGGCCCAGCTCCCTGAACCCTTCCTTGTAAGAAAAATGCTCCAGTCCCTTGGCATGATGCCCCAGGGCATTATGCCATATAATGCTGGTACTTCATTTCAACCCAGGGATCAGGAGGCTTCCATCTCACTTGCAGGGCTTCTTCTAGCCCACAGAGCCCACTTCTAGCAAACGTCTGTGTTGGACGAGAGGCAACACTCAGAAACTTGAAGGTGCTTCAGGAACACAGAGGGCAGAACAAATGCTCTGCCCGGCGGGGCAGCTGTATGGACACGCGTAGGGTACGGACACACGCGGGTTATGGACACATGAAGGGTACGGACATACGGAGAGCAGCCCTGCAGCGGCAGACCGGGCGCACGGACAGAGCCGCGGCCCCCCCCCGGGGGCCTCCTCCGGGCGTCC
>VZTD01004784.1:495208-642034 GCA_013397725.1 Rhagologus leucostigma
GCCCCTGGGGCACACACGAGCCACAGCGTTCCTCCGAGCAAAGCAATTATAACCAGTAATCGCTGACCCATTGTAGTTCTCGCTTGAAAACCGGCGGGCAGCCGGGTTCTGCAATTAACTCGTGCTCACACTGGCATCCCTCCGCTCCCTCGGGAACGGCCCGGCCTCCTCCGGCCCGGCCCGGACGGGGAGCTGAGGCTCGGGAGCGCGCCGAGCCCGCCGCCCGGCCCTGCGGCCCCCCTGCCCCNACGGACACACACACACGGGGACACGGGGACACAGACAAGGACACAGACACAGGCACACGGAAGCGCACCCCGCGCCGCAAACATGGCGCTGGTGCCCTGTCAGGTGCTGCGCGCCGCCATCCTCCTGTCCTATTGCTCCATCCTGTGCAATTACAAGGCCATTGACATGCCCGCGCATCAGACCTATGGAGGCAGCTGGAAATTTCTGACCTTCATAGACCTGGTAAGTGCCCCCGGCGGCGGCCGTGGCCCTGCCCCCTCCCTCGGGCTGCCCGTGGAGCGGCTGCGGCCCGGGCGCATCGCGGCCCCCGGCGCTCGACGGCTTCGCCATGCGGTGACCTCAAAGCGGGGCGGCGACATGTTGGGGCTGCAGGGCCGGCCGTGAGAGGAGCCAGCCGGACACCGCGGAGCCGGGTGGTTTGAACGGAGACAGGCACGGACAAAGCCGAGCGGCTGCTGCGTGTAAGCGGCCGTGGGGAAGGTGCGCCTGACGGCCTGTCACCCACCCCAGTGCTGATGATGTGTTTCGGCTTTTCTAATGGCCGACAGTGAACACCAGAACCTGCTGGCCCAGCATCTGGCTCCCGTGTGCTGTCAAAATAAAATATATGTCTTGCTCCCTTTGGCCCTTCTGAGGAATCCATCCGTGACAGGTTCAAATGTGTCAGTGATGCAAAAAGTGCCAGGCAACTCCAACCTGCCAGATCCAGCTAGTTTGGTTGCAAATCCATAAACGAGTGTATGAAATAAAAGACGTGTCATTTCATCATATTTCTTCGTAAGGGTCCAGATCTGGAAGAGTCACCAGCATGCTGGCCTACTGGAAAACACCAGGTGCTAGCCACGGCTATTTTTAAGGCAGCTTCCTAGGCTCGCTGCCTCCCCAACAAGTGTTCCCTTAATGCAGGTGGGAGGAGAGGGGGCGGGAGGAAGAGAGGAGATGGGAGGAGAAACTTGGTTTCTGGTTCAGAAATATGATAGTCAACTTACACCTAGTACCTAGATCAAAATTTTTTTTTCTTTGTATCCACGGTGCAATTAGGTGAGAAATTTTGCCGTTCCAACTCAGGTACTGAAAAGTCCCGAAATGCAAGTATTTCAGTGCCTCCCAGTGATAACACCTCTCTCAGAACTTCATTGTAGATTCACAGGTATTGGTGCTATTGCCTACACGCGTGATATTGGCGTGGTTGAGTTTGTGGGCTTGGAGACCAAACTCAAACCCTAGTAGCCGAGCAGGTCAAGTGTGCAAATTTCTGTGTCAGGATTAAGTTAAGGGTCGCTGAGGTTCGTATTTTATTTGCAGAGAAGAAGCATCAACTGTATTTTCCACGTAGCCAGGATAATTTTTTTTGTAGGTGCAAAAATTTGCTGGAGCTCTGAGGATCGACAGTAACTAGTAACTAGTGCTTTTACTGGAACTGTAAATTGGTGTCTTAAGGCTTGATGTTTGGAGGACAAACTAGAATCTAATTTTTTTTTTCCCTTTTGGGCTGCTGAACAGTACTGTCTCTAATATTGGTTAATAGAAGTTAGCATGAAGTCCTAGTAAGGGAGGTAGCTGTTGACTTCAGTGTCAGTTGAACTTAAAGTGAACCAGCGAAAGCTAAAAGCCGATAATCTCTTTGAGTCTCCTTCACCTTTATTCTTTTCTCCTAGGCCTGACAATTGCTTGGGGGCTAAGTCAACCAGGGCTGTCACACAGTGAAAATTTAACTGTAAATGATAGTCATCATTTCCCAAAAATTACAGCCTTGTCTATGGCAAGTTCACGTGGACTGTTCCATCAAAGCATGTACATTGTTCAGTCTACTTCTGTCAGAGCTCAAAAGGTCAAGGTAAATATGTATTGCTTTCTAAAATATCTTGAATAGTTATCAACTGCAGCTAGTAATTTCTGTCCTTTAGCTAATAGTTGCCATGTGTTTCTCATAGTCAAACCCAGTAGTTGAGAAAAGGTTTAGCAATTTCTTACAGTCTTCAATCCTTCAAAATAACACACAATTCAAGGGCTCGAATGCATTTCTCAGTGGCTAGCCAGCACGCAGACCTCTCCACTTGCTGACAATATTTCCTTATGTCCAAATGGCCCTGCTAGCATCTTACATAAGCAAATCTATCTTTCTGTTCCCTGGGACAACTGGGAGACTTGACGAAACAAAACCAATTAGATTCCTGAGGAGGATACCAGGAGGCATGGTTGGAGGATGTTAGGCACATCTCCAAAATCCTGTATCTTGCCTAAGTCTTGAAAATCTCTTCCATAAGTTTCAGTTTGCTCAGCCATGTGCACTGTTCCTGTGTCAGTCACATTCAAAGGCTGTCTAGACAAAATATCATCAATGCCAGAGTCTTGGCAGACGTGTGTTCTTGCTACAGATTGTACCTCCACAAACAGAGATTTCATCTTTGACATCACAGAAGCACGTAGAAAGAAGTTCTTTCTGCTTCCAAAAACTGCTACCAGTTTTTGAGAAAAGTCAGTTTATGACTTTAATCTGAAAAGTAATTTGGAAGTTTTTCCATCTGTCCATCTGTCCATCTGTGGTAAGATGTTCGTTCCAGTCTCAGCATCCATAAATCTCTTGGAGTTTTAAGTAGCTGGCTTTGCAGAGGTGCTGTGGGAAATGATTTACAGTTATCCACAGGTAATACACTTCTGAATTGAATTAGGAAAATCTGGTAGTTTGGACTCTAAAACACAGGACAGTAAAACATTATAAGTGTATGCAATGATTTGAACAGTAGACTTTGAGCCCTCACACTGTTCACGGAAGTTGAGCATTATGAGGAAGTTGTTTAATACAAATGTAATGTCCCGGTCCATCCAAAGTATTTTGGATGTTCATATCTAAGTAATGTTTTGGATACCAATGCTCATTCTTAAGCTCTCCTGTCCTTGAATTATGAAAGAAAACAAGTGTGCAACCAATGACTTCTTTTAACTGCTGTCATTCTGATGACTTAGTAGGTTTTTTTGCACTTGAAAATGTGGTGGCAACATGCCCTAAAACACCTGTGTCAGTGGAATATTTTTCTGGTTTATGAAGGAATGCACAGGCAGTATGTTTTAACATTACACTCAAGTTGCTCCTGACTGTTGCTACTAAGAGTAATATCTCCACTTCAGACTTTCTTCTTGGTATGGAGAGGTGGTAGATACTTATCTTGCTTATTCAAAAGGTGGTAAGGATACCTGACTAGTACCTGTGTATTCCAAAGCCCACACAGAAAAGAGAGCAGTGTCTTCTTTGTCATGTATAGAGTGGAGAAAGAAGGTATGAAGAGGTAAAGAATTGCTGCCAAAATCAGTCAGTGGGCCCAGCAAATGAGATTATGGAACTAAATATTCAGGCTAGTTCAAAACTACCTGTTGCTTTCATTTGAACTCAAAACATAAACCAAGCCTCAAGATTAGTTCCTGTGAAAATAGGAAAGAATTGCATTCAGATGGGTTATTTCAAGAAATGGGCCTAAAATTTCTTGTATAGCTGCCTTCATTTAACTCAGATTCACCATTTTGTGCTTTTAATAGTAGAATGCTGCAGGACAGCACTGTCCTGTGCCACATCCCATAAATTCATTGTTGAGCCTCATAGCTGAAAGTTAAGTTAGGCCAGAAATGATGCTAGCAAACATGATTCTTTGCAACAAGTTTGTCAGCTATGTAAATCCCTCAGAAATTTTCCTTCCTCAGTTCTGTAGGTTCTTGAAGTAGCTGGATTAAAGATTATAGTACTTGGCTGCAAGATAACTAGGTCATCCTGCATAAACTGCAATCACACACTTGCCTTTATAAATACACATTTGTTGAGGAATCCATTGCACCAACTTGTTTAAAAGTTGCTGTTGCATTTTATTCTTCAGTTTCTCTTGGATCTCTTACTGTTGTTGGGAGAGGAGGCAAAAATAAATAGAATTTGTCTTCTGGAATGAACTGGAGGCTGTGAGTGCCAAAAGAAGACCAAATCTACTTTTTATGTTTGGGTTGTGTGTAATAATTAGCAGGAAAGTAACTTAGAGTTAAAATAAGTATGTACCTCCTTAGTTAGGGATGTGCTGTTCTAAATGGCTTGTAGTTTTCATTATGCAGTTTTTCTGGAAGCTTTATTCCTCAAAGAAAGTAGAGGAAACCGAGATACTAGTGCACATGTATTAACAAATCTATGGTTTTTTTGGTTTTGTATTTTATAATCCTAAGATCTCTCTGATAGGCTGCACAGAGACAAAAAGCAAGGCCAGATTTTTGGAAGCAGTCTCAAGTGTTGCGTTTTATGATTAGTGGTCATAAAATTAATGGTCCCATTTTGAATATCAGAATATTAACCTGGGTAGTCCTGTGACTTGATTCAGGGCAGCCAAAACTAGAGAGGAACAGATTTTGGTCATATATAAATCTGCCCGACATTATACATTTATTATTCTCTTGAAAGAAATAGCAGGATGTCTGTGTGAACTTCTATACATTATCTGGCAGATCGAGTTCTACAGAAAAGAGGTATGTGCTCTGTTCCCAGCACATATTTTTTGCCAGTAAATGCTGTATTAGTTTTGCAGAAAACACTTTTAGATTCAGTTTGATTAGGTTCAAATAAGTGATTAGAGCTTAGTTTCTTGTCTTCTAAACTTTCAGAGGGCCGTGTTATCAACAGGGCTAGAAACTCGAGTTGTTAGACTTATACTTTATTTAGTTAGTTAGTTAGTGTATTAGTTATTAAATTATATGGGATGTAGTTACTAGACAACAAAAAAGGTGTCAGTTTAACACAGCACAGCGAAAAATTTTTGGTGATTTGTGCCCAATTTGGATTTGGTCAAGCTGATAGGAAATAAAATGACCAGAAAATACTAGAGGCCAAAAGTTTCAGAATTAAGGAATAATAAACTCTACCTTTGGTGTATTACCTGAAATTGAGCAAGTTTCATTGCTAACTCTATGGGTTACATTTGCCACAAGCAGAGGACAAAAGTGAAAACACATTCCACACTCTGTGGAATATAACTATGACTCTTTTACAGGATTTCCTTTAGTTAAATAAATTCACCTGCTTTCCTTTTTTATCGTCTTTAAAGTTACCGTGATACTCAAGTGCTTTATGGCTTTTGAGTGAAAAGATTACAGAAGTGTAAAATATTACTATGTATTATTCCCAGCGGTAATTTATCATCATATCTAAATATCTTTGTGGTCTTACTATAGCAGAGAATACAGTCAATGGAGAATTTATCAGTTTACATAGAAAGGGATTGCTTCTTCAGGAATAACGAGGTTTCTTAATGATACTTAATGTATTTGAGAGAAAAGGCAACAATATTACATAGGAGAGCCTTTTAAGTGTTTCAGAGCTTTTTTTTTTATTCTCAGGCTGTAAACATGTCTGGGGAACAGTAATGTATAGTGCTGTCAATGCAGTAATAAAAATATATTAGCATCACCCTTTTTTATTCATAGACCCGTGTTTTCCATTTGCTATTGGTAGCGCTATTACAAATTGAGTGGAATTTCAGCACTACATTGAAGTGTTCCGTTTTCACATTGCGTTAGTCTGCCTTTATTTTACATTTGTACTTAAGTATGATGTACATTTAATTTGGGAATTCTCAGGGAAGTTATGGCTGTCTTGAACTATTTGTGTTGGCAGTAAGGTTGGCAGCATAAAGCAGGAGAATGGAAGACAGGAAAAATTGGGATCACTTTCTATGATGATAGATTTAACTAATGTCAATAGTATTATTTTAGAACTTGGAGTAGGTAAGTGATATGTAACAGTGCTGTGTTTTACACCAGTGTACAGCCTGTAGAGTTTTGCCAGTTTCAAATGATGACAACTTCAAGAAGTTGGTTTAGTAGTCTTTCTGTTGCCCTTTGAAAAACATCGTGTTTACTTAAGTTGTATTGCAGTTGAATTATTTTCTTTAAGATTTTATTATAGTGGTAAGGATAATTCAGATAATCTTATATGCCTTCATATGGCAAAATTGTTTTAAACTATTAATTTAAACAAGGACAACACATCTAGTGTTCTATGTTAGTGTTCTTTGCTGAAGTCATTTGAGTTCTGAGCTGTCCTAATCCATTGTGAATATAAGTGTATAAAAATTATTTAATCAATGTGTTTTTGACCTTGTATTTGTGTTATGTTAATGCAGCCATGTAAGTTTATACAAGAAATAAATTCCGGCAGATTGACCTCCTTAAGTGGTAGTAAAGAGCTATATAACCTATCAAATAATATTCTTTACTAGTATAAAAAATTGCAAACTTAGTGTTTTAAATTAAATGTATTTGTAATAAAAATCAAATTCCGCTTGATTCTTTGCAGTTACGTGAATCTTAGGATATACAAAGACTTGTAGGGTAGATGTCCATGTGAGTAGTTACTTGTTTTGTCCTTAGGCTGAAAAAGAAGAAAAAGAAACTTGATTATCTGAAAACTGGGAAACCCTCACATGATAAAAATATTTTATTATTGGTGTGGTGGAAATCTCAAATGTGCTAATATGCCACTGTACAACAAAATTGAAGTTGATCTAAAAGTAAAAAAAAATAACCTTTATGAAATCACAAAACTCTCACATTCCACAGATATGTTTGCAATTTGAATAAAGTAAAACCACAATAGAACGTAATAAAGAAAAAATAGGCAATTCTGCCATGTATTGAACACAATATATGAGATTCATTGTGAAGGATTATGCTGAGTATGTATTTACCTGAACAAACCAATAAAAACAATCTTAGATTCCTTCCATTAGATGAAGTATTTTCTGTGCTGCAACCTTCCATATCTAATAATAGATGTTGTGAGTGCCTGCATATCCTAATGCCATATTTAGAAAAAATTTTTCTAATTGTGCTACTTTAATATAGGCTCTGATATTGGGAGGAGCTCAGCGTGGGTGGAGAATTCCTTGTCATTTGGAGTTCGAATTGCTAATGCAATTCCAGACAGTAAATGTAAAAAAAATCACCACCAGTGACAGGTTTGTATGCTTTCTGCAGAATTCAAGAGTGAAATAAAAATTGGTGTATAAGAAAGTTCACATTGGATATTTCTATATTTGAAATAAAAGTGATGTTACTGCTTGCAAAACACTCATGAAAAATATCAAACTCCTTTTAGTGTAGGATTTTTGGGGGGGTTTTAAGTATTTGAATTTGAGGCTTAGTCTTCTCATCTTGATGTTCTGGTATATATATATGGGTATATATATATGGCATATGAGGTAGAAACAAAATTGACAGTTGAATTATTTTGTAGACCAGCTCTTTGAATGGGTGCATATGAAAAGCTTTTGTCCTTCCAATGAAAGCTTTTCCAAATTTTGCCATATTTGCCAGCATTTATTTGTATAATTACATTTTCCTCGTACTGTATTTTCCAAGGCTCTGAATTTGTTATTAGTCTTCAAAGCCTTGCAGGCTTTGTTCCATTACTCTTTACTACGTATAATGCAAGATTTTTTCAACTCGGCGTAGTTAAATATGCTACCACTGAAAAAGCTGTGTTTAACTTTAGTGGATGGAAAAGTTAACCCAAGTCTGAAGAAAACAAAATCTGTTGGAAGCTGAAGTAAAACTTCCAGACATTTCAGACAGGAGGAAACTAAAGTAAGTTAAAATTTATAAGCGTATTTTTGTAAGACTGAAAAACAAGCCCCTCTCCCAATTAGAACTGTGATTAAGCTTTTTTTTTTTTTTAATATTGTGAAATTGCTTTTATACTGCAAGTTTTGGGGATTCTGTTTGTTGAAAACAGGCTAAGCTTGTGTGAAATACTGGGGGAAAATAACCTGATTTTCATTTGTATGAAGGCTCCTTCTGGCAACTTAGCTCAATCTATGCAATTTTCCCTTGAGAGTGACATTTGAATGCCTCTAGTTGCATTGCCTGAACATCTTGTCTTGCCACTGCCCTTGCAAGCATCCAGTTTACAGTAGGTTTTCCAAACAAATATGCCAAAAGGTGCAATTATATAATAATTTCCACTTAGATCTGTGTGTAGCTGACACGGTTCAGGTATTTTTGTTGCAGTTGCCTGTCAGGTTAGTTGTTTTAAAGTGCATGAGGACTCTGGAGGGTAGCTTAAAACAAAACTAGTACTGCTGCATTTTTCCTAGCTGAATATTATGTATCCTGGTAAAGTAGAGTAGAATGTGCAGGAGAGCAGGATGTAAAATCTCTCACTAATTCCTTCCTTGCTTGTAAAGCAATGCACAAGCGGTGGTGGGGTTTTGCTATTAGTCTAAGTGAAACAATTTAGGAGGCTGAATCTTAACTCTACAAATGCTTCTAGACTCTCCAGACTGTTTGAGCTGCTTCTGCAGGGAGGGACCTAGCTGAGAATTTAAATTTTAATCTATTAGGGATTGATTGGCTCATTTTTGGTTTCAGGCAGTGCTGTCTGTATTTGTATATTTTTTTAAACCTAGTGGTTTGTGTACCTGAGGGTAAATTTACTTTTTTCTTCCCTATATTTGCATATATTTTGTCATGTGTCTTGAAGTCTTCTGGTCCTGGCAGCACATGAGTAACAAATTGTTATTTATTATTATTGCTAATATTATTAGAATTCAGCAGGAGTGGGAGTTCCACATGCAAAGCACAGGTGGCATATGTTCCTAAATGTGCTTGATCAGATGCAAGAGGAAGAAAAAGAAACTGATGACTTTAAATGCTGCTGTATGAGTTGGTAAAATTCAAGAATACAAAAGGGATGTTTTCCCTGCGAGGCGCTTAACAAGCTGGTGCCTGAAGTGATGGAAGCATTTCATACTGCTAATGTTGGGGCAAGTGGCTGATACTGAGGCACTGTAATGGGGCCCTTGACCGTAGAGAAGACACAAGTTGTTTATGGCCAGTGCTTGTTCAGGCTCAGCTGTGTAAAGAAAAGAAGTAGGGAAGCAAGAGAGAAAACGAATCATACCTGACAGCACTTTGTACCTGGGGTGCATAGGTGACAGAGTGCACCACACTGACCAGTCTTGTCTTGTGACAAACTGGTATTTAGGTATTTGACTGCTGGCTAAGAGGACACAGTGAGGGAAAGCAAGGGCTGGAGATACAGGGTGGCTGGCATTTCTTGGCTAAACCAGCACGTGTTAGCTCCCTCAGACTTCTCTCCTCTCCTTTTCCTTTGTGTATTTTCTTCCCCCCACATACCCACACAGTCTCCCCACACAAGCCCCCTGGCTGTGGACACTGGTGCCAGAGCACCACTTCCCTGCACATACGTGTTTGGCTTAGCACGCTCTGCTCGGCACAGGGTGCTTGCAAGGCTTGTCCCTAGTTAGAAGCCATATGCACTGACAGATGCAGAGGTCCCCGTTTGCTGTTCACTTAGGCTTACAAACAAATTGAGTCTCCATGCTGTGACAACTTTCTTAACCTGGGTTTACTTGTTCTATCTATGTTCCAAGGACTGTGCAGTAGGCACAATTGTCTGCATCCCAGTAGGTCCCAGGAAGTGAGTCCCAGGAACGCATGAGTCATGATGGAAACCTCTGCTGTGTGGAACTGCACAGCACTGTACTTTTAAACTGGGCATTCAGGAGGTTGAAAGGGATTTGGGGTTTTTGGGTGTGGCTATACATCTTTGTGTACGTTTGATATAATAGTTATTTACTTATGCTGCACATGATTTGAAAATACCAAACTATTCATAAGAGCTACTCTGTTCCATAGCCTCTCCGTATGCTGTGCACATCTCAGAGTAAATTGGTCTGCTACTACTGCAGTGAGTTTAGGTGACCAATTAATGAACCATGGGTCGAAGATTACAGTGGTTCAAGATGCTGTTCAAGTTTTTCAGTGTCAACTGTAGAGGACAGGAGAGAGTAGACAGCTTTTGGGTCAGCTGTCTCATGACCCACCATGGCTAGAAAGGGATATTCCTGTATTTATTAAGGAGCTAATGATGTTTCTAATTCTAATATATTATTACAGAAGATTAGCATTCAAATCTCCTTGACTCATTGCCAGTATAATTTCAGAAGCTAGACCCCTCTGGTTTTCCATAGATTGTATTCTATGCTATTAAGTCATATGTCATTTCAGGCTAAGTTTTATTTTCTTTTTCTTGTGGTTTGGGGTAGAAGCTACTTACAATTATTACCAAATATTACCAAAATACTTCAAAGCTGTTTTGTTCCTCATTAATTACAAGGCTGAGTTCAAACGATGAGATGCATTTTATGGCAATGCATTTTAGAAAAGGGTGGAGGGACCTCTTGTTACTTAGAGGATTTGGGCCAGTGGGATCTGAACTTCTTGATTTTAAAATTCAACCTGCAACATAAAAGCAAAATATGAATGTTCTTGAGGGTGTGCAAGGGATTACTCTGTTCATCTACTCCTGGCTTTGTCAGTGAAAGTGCTGTCACTTTGCCGTGATCCACTTGTGCCCCTTATCACCCGGTCAGGCTCCTCAGTTACAAGTTGCTGTCAGCTATCAGTGTATTTTCTGCCTTTTTTTTTTCGTATAGGAATCCCCCTGTCCGATACCTCTTTCCCTGTTCTAATATATTCTAACCCAGCACAGTCTCCTTGATCTTTCAGCTTTGCTCCACAGTTCCAATTGCACATCCAGTCCTCTTTCAGAAGCCTGTGTTTTCCTGTCAAGTGCTGCTTTTCTTACCCCATGTACTCCTTACACTCCTTCCCCACCATTCACACATACTGTCTTTCCTCTCAGTGCATTCACTCTCATGTATTCTTCCGCATCCTCACCCTGTCCTTCCCCAATACCAGACTTACTCAGTGGCATTCATTCTCTTGTGTTTTTAAAGCACCTTGTACAGACCCAAACCAATAAAAAATAAGACATCTTCCATTAGAAAAACTTGATCTTGGTGTGGTGTGGCCTTAAATAAACCAGTTTGGAAATTATGCTGTTACATAAGACTCTTAGCTTTGCTTTCTGTTTTTGAACAAGTTTTTAAGCATCCTGGTTACAAGAGAAAAAAGCCTGTAAGTGTTAAGCATAATGGATCATGATCCTAATGTTTATTATGGTGTTAAAATCTTGTCATTTCTTGGTAGTCCGCCATTCAATTTTTTTATGATAAAATTTCCAATTCAGAAGCAGGTCCTTGATAGAAACTGATATTTAACATGAAAAATCAAAATTATGTACAGAATCAGCAATCAGTATTTATTCAGACACTTTCCATCTTTTTTTTTTTGTAATGTACTTGTTTTAAATGAGATACTGAAATTATTTAAATTGTATTTTATATTTCCTAATAGGAAAACCTGTCTTTTAACAATTGTCGTGAGGTTTGAAATCTACTACTTTCAGTGAGATGAACAAAACATTTTTGAATGTTGCTTAGCTTGTCAGCTATTACTGGTGTTAATGGAAGAAGCTTCTTTTTTTTCATGTGAACATATATAAGTACTTACACCTTATTTGTGGGTGCGAATTTTGGTTGTATGCAGACACACCTGGTGCAGTTTAGGAGTAAGGAAAGAGAGACATACACATTTCACAGTGGTAACTTTCTCCTCAAACCCACATGAAAACGTACTCATTTTTGTTAGGGGTTACTGGATACAGATGAGCCTGCCATGGCTCCACTCCCCAATGTCCAGCCACGAGCAAGGCTGAACACATGCCCAGTGGACACAAAGGCAGAAGTGTAAAATCAGGTTGCCTCTAATCCAGGTCAATACAAATAAGATTCTGATTGGACTAGGTGGTTTAGAGTCGATGTATTTTAAGATATGTCAGCCAGGACGTCAAGTGGTGTTTGGAACAAGGAGTGCTCAGCATATGACCCACCTAGAGTCTGTATCCTGCCTGGTTAGTCTTCCTATGCTGAACACAGGGCTGGGCAGCAGTCAGGGTGCTGTGTTACAATGGGAGCACTTTGGTCTCGATGCCACTTCTCTCAGAGAGTCCGGCCCTACCACAGGGTTTGACCTGTGTGGCTGGAACCATTGTTTACGACTGCCTCGTGATAAAATGTCACAGGAGGTCTGTGAATCTCGCAAAGGTCTGGATCTACAGGGATATTTTGATATTACTTCTAACAGCTAATGGGAAGGTAGCAAAGATCTTGATCTACAGGGGTATTTTGATTTTACTTTTGACAGCTGATGGGAAGGTATTCTCTCTCTATTATTCACTTGTTCTGCCTAGTTTGCACAGGAGTTGAGGTCAGACTCCCAGTTCTGGGTGATACAAAGCATCCACATATGCATGTAACTTAGAAATATGTGATTTTTCAGCACATTGCAAGATAAGACATAAAATACTGAAGGAGGTTTTTTCTGTATTGTTTTTTTTAATGCCTCTTCTGGTGTGATTGTAAATTTAGAAATTACGAATTTGTTCCAGATGGGAATAAAAAAAATCAATCTCACAATTTCTTGTGAGGAAAAAGAAAGATTTAGAAAAAGTATTTCAAATTCATGGTTTCTGTGCAGTTGAACTGATCAAGTGAAAACAAGACATTTGATTGTCTTCATTAAAATACTCGGACAAAACTAGAAAGGAATCAGCCATTGCAGTGAGAAATTGTTATTCAGAAATATTTTGTCAGCGGTATTAATTGAAAATGTGTTAAATTTTCCTTTAGCAAGGGCCAGATCAATGTCGCAAGAGAACCATAATGCTGAAAGTTGTGCTGAAAGTAATCATAAATATTACCTTATTTCGTAGGAATTGTACCTGTGCTGTGTGAGATGGTCAATGCAAACTTAAATTTGAAATACAAAAGTGAGAGTCAGAGGAGGATGTGATAAATCCAAGCCCAGAAAATAGCTGAACAACTGTTTAACCTTTCTCTTTTTTTTTTTTTAAGTATGTAGAACCTGATTACAGGGATTAATAAGTATTTTGAAGAAAGAACCAAATAATAATAATAATATGGTACAAGAGAAGTTAACTTCTGGCCAGTCTTTCCCTGTAGACCTTGTATTTTGCCTGTCTTGTTGCTTGTGCTAAGTGAATGTGACCAAACAGTATTTGCCAGACAAAGAACTGTAGTGATGGAGGCAAACATGTTTTATAAGATACTTATTTGCATGGTGTGCCTGTATATCAGTGGTGTATTTTCAGACAAGGTCTCTTTGGCTAGGTTGTGGTGCAGACAGCCTTGAGCTCTCATTCTGAATCACTCCAGCGTCTTCATGCTGGTCTCAAGTGTATATATCTTGTGTGAGAGAAGACATATCCTTGATACTCAGAATTCCATAGAGTAAACTGACCTTTTTAAAGGACTCTTTTTAAGCCAGGTAGATGGGGATTCAGCATTCTGAATCAGACCTGGAACAGACCCATCTTTTATTAATATAATGTCTTCTGATTTACTGCAGGAAGACAGTGGAATGATTAAGTGTACCAGCACTCTGCATAAAATGCCTGGGTGACCTCTGAAGCACTATGATAAATATCAAAGAAAAAATTTTAAACCTGTATGATCAGCTTAAGGAAAATTAAGGCCATATCTCAGTTTGTTGGAAATGCTGTTAAAGTAGGAAGACAGGTAGTGCCTGCAGAGTGGCAGAAGATCTAGGTCACATCTTTTTCCATATGACCTAAAATGAGTGAGTACGCTGGGTGTAAAGTATTTCCACTGGAGTTTGCTTTGCATTTTTTCTCCTTGGTGGTCTTCCCAAAGGAAAGCATAGGTAAATAGTATAAACAGCTGATTGACCATTCTAAATGATCAATCTTGTCTGTTCTCTTTAGGGATGCTTACATGTATACCATCTCCTTTGTTCTCCTTATTCCAAGAAAGAAGCAGTACACACGTAGATAGAGATCTTCTGAAAAAAATTAACATCTTCTGATAGCAAGTGTCTTACTAAAATTCCTTTGTAGTGCCATTGCACCTTTTATTACAAGATCGCAAAGCAGTTAAAAAATATTTGCCAACTAAACCTCACATCTCTCTGCAGAGAAGTGTGATTTGAACCAAATGTAAGCCCAGCAGACAAGACACTGAAATTGGCTGGACGTATAGTCATTAAAATCCTTTAAGAATTACCTTAGTTGTATAATCTGTATATTAAAACACTGTTAATCTCAGGTGGTTCAGGAGGTGATGTGGGGCAGAGGCTGCCCACAGATTACTCCTATTCAGCCTTTGGGGTTTTTTGCAGGGTGGGGCTGGAGGTGAGGCTATTCAACCTGCTCTGCCCAGACTGTTAAGCATCACCTCCAGTCTGCCCTGTCTCACCTGGTAACTCGCTGCTGCTGCTGCTGCTACTACTCACAAAGATACGGGAACTGTGTGGACGTTGCCCTCAGGTGTCAATAAACCCAGGTGCTACCCCCTTGGTGGAGGAGGAGCAACCTAACTCCACTTTGGCCCCACCCTCTTCTGCTGTCCAAGATAAGAACCACGGCCTGGGAGAACTTCAGCCCTTCTTGGTGTTGCAAGAGGCACTGTCCTCAGCCTATGCCTACCCAGCCACTGTAGAATGAGAGGTGAGGAGATGTTTACATGCTGGCTGTAGGCGAGTGCATTTGATGGTACAGGAAGGGTGATCTCAGTACAGGCTGCTGAGGGAGAAAGGAAGAGACACAGCTATATAAATGGTAGAATGTAGGCTGCTGCCGTGGGTGCAGAGTGAGTGATTGCTGCAGCAGCACTTCAAGAGGCATAGCTCCAGTAGGGCGAGTTGACCTTAAGAGAAAAAAGATGAGGCTGTAGACTGGAGATCTGCCTGTGTGCATGCTGAGTTCAGGACATCCTCAGTCTGCAACAGCTGTTGGAATTATGGACATATTTCTGGACAGAAGGAGGTGTACCTGCACTGTGTAGCATATGTGGCATAAATGAAGAATCTCTGGGAAATGTTGAACCTGCTGGGTGTATACTGTGAAGTTAATCCCTGTGCGAACAGTAGGTGTTTATGCAGAAGAACCAGGCATTCAGCAGCCTGGACAAGTACCACAAATCCTCACTGAATGCTGCCTGAAGACAATTCTAGCTGGAAAGAGGGAAAAATGAATGTAGGGTAGCTGTAACCTACACAGTGAACATGTAGGTTAGGATGGAGGCTTCCACCCACATGACCTACTTGTGGAACAGCTTCTTTTCTGAAATAAACAGCGCGATATCATCCATGCCTGTTTGAGTAGGACGTGTATTTCTGTTGGCTGGAAGAAAGGAAGGTACAGTTGTCAAGCCCAGATGGAGGCTTTGAAATATGCATGATAGTGGCAGCTGTGTGTGGGACGAATGAGTTGAAGTGTGTTGAGGAGGAGGAGGCTTGTTTACTGTGCTGCTGTCTTCTTGTAGCTGCAGAGTTGAATGAGGAGAGAAATGTGGAATGTGTTTCATGTCCATGGATTATTGCTTCACTGTGCTGGACAGTTTTTTCCTCCCAGTATTCATTATTTGTTTGAAAATTCATAAGGGATCAGTGATTTGCAGTGAAGGAGATTGCAAAGACATATGATCAGTATTTCGACAGTCCTAGATCCTCATGGATCAAGTCCCTGATTTCCTGATCTGGGCCCTTTTGCCTGCAGGATCCATCTTGAAAGCAGGGCTGAGGCAGCTGTGTGCATGCTTTGGAGAGGAATGCATTGTCTTCGCAGCGTTTCTGGTCTTGAGTTTTGTGTGTGCCTTTATTTATTAGTGTATTTTGTAGTCTGTGGTTATGTAAATACTTAAGCCTATGTATCACTGGCATTTGTGTGTCGGGGCTGTGTTTTGTTGCTGCCGTAGTCACTGGTTGGCAGTGATGCCCATGGACGGCTGAAGGCAGTGGTGTGCAGCTCACCCTCTTCCTCAAGGAGAAACAGGGGCAGTCGGGGACAGGTTGCTGAGGCCTCCCAGCCAAGCCCTGCCTACAGGCAGCCTGCTGGTTGGTTCCTGGGTGCCTGCCTTCCTCTCCCTGCTTGGAAAGGCAGCCTCTGGTGCTGAGCAGCCTGTGAGGAGAGCCAGCTTTCATAGCTGTGGAGTGCACCGCCTCTTTTCAGGACAAAAGGCAATGCCAACCCTAGCCAAAAGGTTTCGTGATTCGTAAGAGAGACTATATGTATATGTGCTTATAAAAGAGAGGAGGATGTGCCATACACAACGAAAAGTACTGCATTTATGTAGTGAAGTGGATAGTGTCAAGTTAATTCACAACCTCCTTTGGGTTTTGTGTTTTCTTTAGATTTATGTTCATGGCTTTCAGTAATTTCATTAATTAATACTTTTCTGTGGAGAGAATAAGGGTTTATGGCTTATTCTTTTTCTCACAAGAATGTTTTCTAAACATGTTTTATTATGTGTACATTTTTTGCATTCCCATCCCAGAGCTTGAAATCAGTATTTTCTGAATAATTCCCTAGTATCTCTTTGAGTTATGTGGCTTAAAAAGCTCCTTGACTTAATTAAAGTAAATTGTCTAAAAAGGAATTGTGAAGATCTAAAGTTTTCTGTTAGAAGAATATCAAAAAGGCATGAACCCTAATAACTTCTAGAATCAGAGAGTCAGTATTGGTGTCAGGTGTTTTACTCTTTGCTAGTGCTTGGTTTGTCCTGTCCTAAGGGCCTTTGTTCTTACACTCAGATAAGGTGTATCTGCCTCCACAGAATGGCAGTTAAACATAGTGGATGGCTTCCAGATACACCTGATTTTGAGAGTGGCTGCCATTTTAATCTGTAATCATATGACGGTGACTTCCAAATTTTTATCAGTTGGAAGTCTACATCCCAAGTGATTAATCTGATTTGAGCTTTAAGCTTGCAGCTATCAGACTTCAATTATAAACATCCTTCCTTCCCTCTTCTTTTGCTTTTGGGTCTGTTAACAAACTGTGCTTCAGACCTTTGCCATTCATGAGGTATGTCCAAGTATTTTATAAAGAACCACAGCCACAAAAAGAAGCAATATTGATATTTGTCCTTGATATGACTTTTCCACAGCTTTATTTTTCTCACCTCAACTGTGACATGGACAATAGTGTAAAGAGCCAAAGTTAGAGGTCATCAAATGTTTCATATGGCCAGTTCTCAGGAAATTGCATAAGTCTCTAAAATGCAGTTTTCTTGAAGTCATAAAAGGTACTGAATTGATCAAAGTGTAGAACCATCAAAAAGTGAAATTTACAAGTGTTTGTGTTGGAGAAACACAACATCTTCACAACACTTCAAACAGAAGATGTTGCTGCAAATGGAGTGTGAAAAAATTATCTGCTTAATTAGTAGTAAACAATCATGGCAGCAAAAGAATTTTAGGTGTTTATATTCTATTAATCATAGTCCAGATTTGCTTCTAACAATTTTACTTTGAAAATTAGGCTCATTTTATTATTGTTCTACTCTTTTCCAGATGAGGATGTAACTTTGTTACTGCTTGAATTTCTATGCATTCTTCATCCAGTTTTAAGGCCTCTAGCTTGCACTGTGTTGCCATTTACATGTTAGCAATATGAGTACACATTGTTATCATCTGATATTGCTCACATCTTGTCTTCACTTTGTATGTAGACATAGAGGAGATTGAAGATTCAAGCCGTAGCCTTTATCCAGCCTCGGTCTAATTTTCTTTCTTCCATGAAGCAGGTAACATTTAAAAATACCTGTTTAATCTGGTAAACAGGCAAACTGAAGCACTCATTTAAATTTTTGTGCTCCTTGTCAAGGTCTGTAACTGAAGATATTTTTTTTTTTCCATGATAGAATTATCATATGGGCATTGCTTTATCAGCAAGAGAAAAATGTAAGTGGTGTTTATTTAGAAGTGTGCATGTCTATATTTAAGTATGAGCATTCAAAGATGTCTATAGGAGAGGGAGATAATCAAATCCTGAAGAATTTCTGCCAACTGTCTTCTGTCAAGGTCAAAAGGATTATTTAATAAGTCCTGCTCAGTCAAGAGTTTTTGACTGTCTTCTTCCAGAATGTCCTGAGCTTTAAGATGTCATCACAGGGAGTAAATTCTCTGGGCTTCAGTTTATCTATAAAATTCACAATAAACAGCTATTGTTACTTGCCTGGATGATGTCTTCGGGTAAAATACGACTTTCCACTGCTTTGTACCTTGAGCTATGAATTCTGGTAGGTTTCCTTTTCAGTTTCTTTTAAAGTCCTACCTGTAAATGTTAAATGGTTGTAGAGACTCTGCTGAAATACTAGCTGTAATTTTTCTTCACAGTTTCTTCAAATAAATCAGTAATACAGTATTGTTTAACTACATTAGAGAATATTTGTTGCCTTAATATATAGCATATTTTATCAAATGTTCTGAACATCAAGGAAAAAATTAATAAAGAAAAACAAAACAGCAGCCTAATTCTACCTGACAATATGTAGAGGAATCGGTTATGGCCCTTCAGTGCAGCTTATCCAAAAGTCCTTCAGGTAGACTTTTTCTATGCTTTCATGCCCCCTATGCTTAAAAAAAAAGAGTTTTTTTCAGAAACTTTGCTGCTGTTAAAGTTCAGTAACCACCAGCATTAGTGGAGTACTGTCATGATTTAACCTCGGCCGGCAACAAAGCACCACATAGCCCTTGCTCATCCCCTTGTGGTGGGATGGGGGCAAGAATCAGTAGAGTAAAAGTGAGAAAACTCGTGGGTTGAGGTAAAGGCAGTTCAATAGGAAAAGCAAAAGCCATGCACACAGGCAAAGCAAAACAAGGAGTTTGTTTGCCACCAGGCAGGTGTTCAGCCATCTTCAGGAAAACAGGGCCCCATCACACATCATGGTTACTTGGGAAGACAAATGTCATCACTCTGAACAGCCCTCTCTTCCTTCTTCTTCCCTCTGCTTTATATAATGGACATGATGCCATATGCTATGGACTATCCCTTTGGTCTCTTGGAATCAGCTGTCCCAGCTGTGTCCCCTCCCAACTTCTTGTTCACCCTCAGCCTCCTCACTGGGGGGGCAGTGTGAGAGGCAGAAAAAGCCTGGACTTGGTGCAAGCACTGCTCAGCAATAATCAGAACATCTGTTTTCAACACTTTTAAGCACTAACCTAGAACATAGTCGCATATTACCTACTATGAAGGAAATTTACTTTATCCCATCCAAAACCAGCACAAATAGAAAGCTCAGAAAACGTTGCATATGTGTGAGATCCATCCAGGGTGTACTACAGGGACAAATAAAGGAGAAAGACACCCCCCCCCGCCCAAACAGGACATGTAATGAGAAGGGTTGAATCTTGTTTGTGGAGTATATGTAGGCTATATAGAACTGAACTTGTTGTAAGGGGAAAGGTAGCAACAGTCCTCCTACCACAGTCTCTTTGTTCTTCTTCTCTCTTCTAGCTGAATTTAACTCTTCAGGCTGAAATAAGTGTTATTATGGTGCCCTAAACAGGCATTAAGATTCAGGGTTCTAGCTCTAGTTTTGAGGAGCAGTGATGAGGAATTGTAGACTCCTTCTGAGGAGTGTACATGTCCAAGGTATTAAACTGGAAGACTCCAATATCCCAGGACAAACTGAAGTTTTGGGTTCAGTTGTTATCAGCAATGGAGAAAATAACTTTGGTTACATCTGTGTCTTGCTTCTTATATTCTAATTGACAGAAGACTCAACAAAGTGAAAAGAAAATTTCATCCTAGTTTGTTATTATTTTGTCTGTATTGTACACAGATATGAACAACCACCTATGGGAATTCAAATCCTTAAATTATTCTCCCAGTTGATAACCCCTTTCATAACATACCATTGGCTGTTGGAAAGACTACCTGCAGAACTTTAATAAGCTTTTTCAAGATATTACATTAGTGCTGCATTTCATGTGCAACTTGCCTGGCTGATACTGAAGTGATAATTTTTTATCAACGTTGTGCATCTTGGTTAAAAGCTAAATTGGTATTAGTTTGCGCTGACACCAGCAAGGTGGATCCAGGAAAAAAATTCCATGATGAGGACCTCACCAAAGAATGGATAGCATTCCTATAATATGAACCAGAAGTTTGACATGGTGTAAGAATTCTTTGTATGACTGAAAAACAGCGGACTGTAAAATTACATGTAAAAGACAAAGCTATTGGTTTCAATGTCTTTCAGTTTGATGGAGATAGAAACAGATTTTGAACAGTCACTAGAGACTTGAAAGGCAGTTCTGGTATGTGTGTATGTAAAAACTTCCTGACCTGTTTAGACAGAAAATGGCAATGAAAGAATCAGGTACTTGTCTTCACTCTTTCTGAGTGTCAGTAAGGTACGTGCTTAAACATGCACAGATAACTCCTCTTTATTCTAATGGGTGAGTTAAGCCTGTCAAGTTGCAGATGTTGTAATCGCAGAGTGATATCTGAATTTACATGGGTGACAACTTGGATAGGGTCTGAATTTTTTTGATTGTTTCTATATACGCATATAAAGCAGCAACTAGGTGCTACTGAGTACGTTTTAGTTAGTGATAGTCTAGTATACAATTTTACACTCGAATCTCCGGTTGATCTATGTCCCCTGATTCCTTTTTTTTCCCTCTAAGTAACATGTTTGAAGTCTTACCCGCGGGGAGACACTTACACAAGACCAAGTACTATTGAAGTAGTGTCTGTTCACCAGAATCCTCATGTGAAGCTTTAACTTATAGTGACCGTAGGAAAAGTCCTTCAGTAAACTGTGAAAATAGTTCAGAAGTGTTTAAAATTTTGTGATCAGCTGGAGTCATTCAAGAGATACGTGAATTTTTCAAACAATGCAGAGATTTCACAATCCTTGATGCAACTAAACACTTGCCTTACATGAAGCCCCAGACTTGATGTAATCATAGGATCACTCAAGTTGGAAGGTAAGCCGTTAGGTCATCTAGTCCAGTCACTTAGTCAGATCATGCTCAACACTGACCTGGGTTTCCTAGGACTTTGTTCACCTGAATTCTGACTGGTAAGTTGGAAACCTCCACTCTTCTACAATTACACATCCATCTCTTTCTGTTGTGTTGTACAGAACTGCTCAATCACATTGTCTGCTAACGATCTCACTGGTGATAATCCTGTTTGCTGGATGTGTGATACTGTAACTCTCCTAATCCATCATGTATCCCAGTACAGCGTATTTTCGGGTACTTTTATAAGCATGTACTACACATCCAGATTTTTCAATAGTTCTTGTTAAATCTAGATGGAGAGTGTGCTATTGAAGTTTTTAACAGGAGCCACACCCCAGAACTACTGAAGGTAATGGTTAAGCACCAGAGTTAGAGTTTCCTTCAGTATTAATTGCTTTTTTGACAACACTGCTCTTCTCTGCAGTTGCAGAGAAAGTATTTCTTCTTGTTACTCATTAGGTTAGTTCAGTAACTATTTCATTCACACAGAATGAAGAGAAATCAATTCAGTGAGAAACCAGCTGGGAGTTAGAAAGTAGGAAAACTAGTTTTCCTCCTACTCACCTGTGAATAACAATGAGGTGTGGGAGGATAATATCTACTATCTCCAAGATCTTGTAGAGCATAGTGAAAAGAAACACTAAATCTGGTTTAACTTACTACAGAAAACATATCATTTCTTCAGTATGTCATTTAAATACATAATGTGTTGTTTTAAGCTTTTCTTTGCATTCACAGCACATCTAAAGTAAGATCATTTATTTAGTTAAAATTGTTCAGAATTCTGCTTGGAGATATTTTGGCATATTCAGCTTATCACCAGTCATGATACTTATCTAACAGAAATAAAATAAATGCACCATTTTAGTCACCATTTTCTAGTACAATAAAAAACAAGGAGTATAGCAAAAACCAAGATTTCATTTCTTTAGGGGGAGTGTTTGACATTTTGTTACTTGGTTTTGGCTCTTACGAGTCTGGTTACCTTCCCGAACACTGGAGTCCGTTTTTTCTGCCTGTGGTTGACTAGGCGGTTGTGTTCAGTGTGACATTTTTGTAATGCTCACATGGCATCGATGCCTTAGGCCTTATTTCTCTGCAGTTTTCTTCACCAGAGGCTTCATCCAAAAATGGCAAGTCGTGCAGAACATAGCCGTCTGCTTACTAAGTATGTCTTACCACAAAGAAATTGCTTTTGTTTTTGTTTTGTCCAGTTACAGTAGAGTTTCATGTATTTTTTTTCAAGATGAATTTAAAGCGCTGGTTTGGGTTGCAAAGCAGTACATTGCTGTGGATTTGTCTGCTTTGCTCTTGGTTGCTCCTCCTGTGCTATTATGCAACAGTGAAGTTAACAGATGTACTATTTTGCCTTCTTATGAAATAGCCACTGATAGGGAACATCTCTGTCGTAAATCTTAGTCCTCTTTTTGATCTAAATAAATATGATGACCTAAGAAAAAATCATATATGAAAAATCTCTTTTATTAGTTCTTTAAAAAGATTACCATTAATAAGAGTAAAGAGATTAAAATCAGGGAAGCAGTCTTCATTGTTTTTGAGGACTGAAGCAGATTTTATTAAATATAGTTAGCAATTTATTGGTCTCTGCTTCAGGATTTGCTGTTGGTTTTAAAAAATCTATAGCTTGATAGAAATATTACAATATACAGTCAATTTATACTGCTGAGTAATGTGCATTGATACCATTGAGGCTGGTTTATGACAGGTCCATGTAAAGCACCCTTTCTGTATGACATTTAAATAGAATAATAGACATAGAATAATTTAATAATAGACATAGAATAATTTAAATAAGAGATGGATAAGAAATAAACAGATCGTCTCTTTGATCAATTTCAAGTTTCTTCAAAAGATGATAAAGGTCTGATAATACCAAAGAGAAAGTCCTATCTGAAGCTGGCTGTCTCTGTATTTAGCAGCAAAATAATTGCTAATTGACTGAGTGCTATTAAGGGAAAGCAAACCTAGAACTGAAGTATATGAGATCCTTTCAGATTCCTTCTCTGATTTCTTGAGTTGTTTAGAGAGGCAAGAGTCCCTCTAATACTTTCTCCATCTTCAGTTTGAAAACCTGGGAAGTGGTAATGACAAAAAACAAAGTAAGGGTAGGAAAATGTCTGTAGAGAGGCAATTATAATGCCGTAATAATACTGTGATATGCAGATTGATTAATTTTTTTTTAAGCTAAATAAACTTAAAATATGGACATCATTATATGATAGTTATCCTTTTACCATACAAGGTCAATGAACACTTGGTTAAAATATGACCATTTCTGCTGTAGATTTTTTGCGCTTATTTTTCAAATTGACTATGGATTAATGTGCTAATTGGCATTGATACAGGTGTTGTAATTGTAGACGTGAAATTGCAGAAGTAGTTTTATATTAATTATAATACTACTGTATTGCAGTACTATATCATATTTTTGCTTTTAGATGAAATACATGTTTTGACTACATTCATAGCTGGATAAACCCTGCTTCTTTAAAAGAAAACTCTTTGCAGGGAAGCACAATGTGCTTTTACTTTACTGCATGTATGCAAGTTGATGATTGGATGTCAAGCATTTTATAAATCAAAGCAGTATTTAATTTGTATTTTCCTCTAAAAGATAATACAATTTCATATGAAGGCAAGCTGTGGTATTTTAAGTTGGAGTCAATGTGCATTTTCTGGGTTATTGTTTAGTTTCAGTGTTTTCCACTCAAAAGAAGATGTTTGCCTACCTGTATTCAATTTGCCGTACTTGTAGGTTTTATTACCTTTTTTTTAGTTATCTATTTTGGATATTTTAGAAGCAGATACAAGCAATGCCTGCAATGAGTCAAATAAAATTTCATGGTTCTCATGACAACTATCACTGTGTTGTAACTGCTACAACACTAAGGACTCAGTTCTTTGAAATGTAATACTAATTTTGATCACACTGTGGCTGCACATGCGCTCCCTAAATACATAAGGAAAACAATTTATCAGAGCACTAGTTCCAGCAGAGTAAGTTAACACACATCTGTGTGGATACTGTGGGAGATCACTGGTGAGTGGTAGCTCATTAGACTGAAGGTCATCAGTTAGATTTTCTGGTAAAGTATTATTCTTCCTGAGTTGGCATCAGAACTAGTAACCAATAATTGCAGGTAACCAACAGAAGGAGTAAAAAATATAATTTGTATGATCCATATAGTCATTTCACAGTTGTCTGTTTTTCAAAACCTGTTTGAAGCAGATAGAAGACATTGCTGGAGCTATAATGGAGTGGACTTTTGCATTCAATAGGCTAGGCACTCAGCCAGTTTGTAATTCAGTGAGACACAATACATTATCTGTTTTGACAGTCTTCATGGCTAAACAGTCTGGCTCTTCTAATACCTAACTGTGTTTATAAATAGAAATGAAGAAGTGAAATGGCTGATCTTGACAGCAAACTTTGGATATGGCCAGAGTTCACATGTGCTTCTTCCCTTCATTGGAGTGGGAAGAACAAAGTAAACTGATTGAGCTAACTGGAACTTGAAAAACATCTCCGGCATGTGTTTTCTTTGAGGTTTCAGTAATGCATGAAGAAATGTGATATTTATGAGCTCTGCAGTGAGATTTTTAAAATATACTGGTTCTTAGTTGCAAAATGGTAGACAGAGCATTCACGAAGGGCTGTACTTAGAAGAGTGGCTGTCCAGTTTGCATGTTGTGTGGAGAAGGATGGGACAGGAGGAAGTTGTCCTTGTTTCTGATTCCTATATCTTACTCCAGATAAAGTATTTTAGCAGATAGTTTTCCTGGTGAAATACAGGCAAAGGGCTGGAACCTCAGTGTAAGTTCCAAAGACATCTGTGGGCTCTCTCCTACGCTAGCACAACTTACCAGGAAAGGTGGGCATCATACCCTTTGACATTGTTGGTAATATGTATCTTCTTGAAGACAGGAATTATTCTTTAAGGTCATTTTGGGTAGAAATGGATGTAGAAGGTGCATCTTTAAGCAAGTAATACCCTTTAATACTGCATAAAAGTTGATGCCAAGAATTTGTCTTTTCCTTCCACCATGTGTTACAGTAAGCAGTCCCAACAGTTAAACACTGGACTGCTTAAAGCTGCTCTTTGGGCTTCAAGCTGTGAGCGCTCATCTCACACAAGAAATTGACTGAGGTCGCTAAATTTTGCATTTATGTGCCTTGCAGGAGAGGTTGGGATTCTAGACATACTTCTTTACTTTACTATATCCAGTTCATTTCTGCTTTAATTTCATCCCACTTTATGGTCTGCTCCTTGGAAATTAGTGTTGTGTGAGAGCTGTGGTTTCCACTTTAGCCAGGTGTCTAAAAACCTTGTGCAGTGTTGCACCTGAACCTCCTGGTGGATACAGGTATAATCCAAACCAAGCTTTCCTGAGTGTAAACAGAACAGCCCCTTGTGGTGGTGCTCAAAGTCCGGGTGGACTCAGCTCAGCTCTGCATTAAGTAGCTGGCCTTGCTTTCCTGACAAGGGGTGGAAGGGTCCAGCGCCCTGGTCATGCTGTGTCATGTAAAATTTGTAACACATCTCTGAGCCAGGATTCTTGGCTGATTCAAAGCTAGAGGTTGAACGTGACCCAGACTCACTGTTAGTCAGAACTGAATGTCTCAAGACGGGCATGCTGATAGGGGCTGGTCAGCAGCTCTGCTCCGGGACTCTGGTGTGAAGTTTCTTGTTGAGTAGTTACAGGTGGTCTGGACTGGAGAGGTTTTTGTTCTGTTGCAGGGGTGTCTGGGCCTGGTGCTGCAATGGGCTACTGCCGAATTATAAATAAATGGGCGTGGCCCAGAAACCTCCAACATTTATGAACATTGTCTGAGTAACCAGGGGTTTTTTTGTACTGTGACGAGCAGGACAGAATACTGGGAAGTATTTATTTACCAGATGTTTTGGGAAAAGAGTATGTATTCTGCAAGTGGCATCAGATATATTTACTTGGACCAATGCTCTTATACTCTAGGGTAATGTTTTAAATCTGTGGGGCATTGCATTGTGGCCAGTTTATGTGGCGGTAGACTCTCATTTTGTTAAGAGACCATTCTGGTTCATGTTACATACACATTGGTTTAGGTGTTAGCTAACACTCTTGTGTTGCTGTTGTCACTGTTGTGGCAGTAAGGCCGGTTTCTGACCACGTGATGACAGGAGTCTCCATCACAAGTATCCTTGTAACAGCATTTTCAACTCATTTGGATGAGAACCCCGCGAACTCTGGTTTGCTCCAGCTGGCCTGCAGTTCCTTGTCAACACACCAGTGTATGCATGATGAGTTTCTAGTTGAAATTGTCTCATCTGTGTGCAAAGAGTTGTCTGGTTCAATGATATACATATCTCAACAGATAAATAGTGTCTATTAGTTCACAATTTACTTCATATGAGCAAAGCAGGACCTGCCTTGGTTGTTCCCAGGGCTGCTGGGAACTCCCTGCCTCCCCAGTTCCTGACATGCAGTTGATTATCTTGTTAACATGGACTGGGACTGCCTGTGGAGTTCTTTTATCGATTCCTCAGACCTCTGGTGGAGCTGGGACTGCCCGGGGCGGGTTCCGGTAGCTATCAATCTCATCTGTACAGAAACTAGCTGGGGAGTTCCCGGGACTGCCCAGGGAGTTCCTATGGGTGACTCAGCACGCCCAGCATGTGCAGGGGCACAGCCCTTGTCCCCAGCTGCATTACAATTACAGCTACTCTGTTAATTTGCAGTGCATGTGCATGTACCCACCTGTGCATGGAGGTGGGAGTGTTGGGAGGACCAAGAGGTTTCACAGAGGCCAGTTGATGCTTAGGCGTTTCCTGGTGTGTCCTGCTTGGCTGACCAGTAGGCTGTGTTCTTTGGTAGGCACAGATGCCTTTTTTTTCATTCTGGGCTGCCGTGTTTACAAGCACTTTACAAAGTGCTTTTCCTGCCATGGGAAATCAAAAACACCATGCTCACTGTCACCAGAACCATTCAGCAAAGGTCTCTTTATTGGAGTAACTTGCTACTTTCTTACCAGCTACAACAGGTGTAGTTTGAACCTTATGTTTCTTAGAGAAGAAAGGGCAGCCTATTATTGAACTTGTAGTACTTACTGATTAAAGAAAAATGTTTGTTGCTGCTGGAGAACATCTAAATCTCATGGGTTTGGAACCTGCTGTGATGTCAGGTAGTTGTCATAAAGCGGCTTCCGCTAATACGTAAAGGGAGGTGAATTTAAACTCCCATATAGTTAATCTCCTTTCTCTCTTGCAAATGAAATGAAAAGTAGTGAGCAAGCCAGAAGTACTGTAAACAGATAATGTCTGAAATGTTAGTTTGGAAACTCAAGGAACAGTTAAAGTTGGTTAGAATAAAAAAGAGTCAGAGAGGTTTGAGCTGTGTCTGTGTTCATGAGCATGTAAGGCAAGATAGGGCTCCATGCTGTTTTCTTTTTCAGGCCACTTTCTCCAGAAACAGTCTCCAGGGAGCAGACAGGGTGGTTGTGCTTCTTCTACTCAGTGACTTGTCTTGTGAGGATGCTGAGAAGCCAAGTGTACACCACACTGAAATTGCAGCATATCGAACTTACACAGAGCAAAACAAGGGGAAAAATTAAAAATACATATTCACTACTAGTGTTGTTAAAAATCAGTTTTTGCTGTATGAACTATGATGTAAGAACAGTGAAGGTGGGAGTGGTATAATGGACAAGAAGATCTCTAAAGGTATTAGAGACCTTGGTTACTCTGTAGTTTGTTGGCAGAAATAAATCAGCTGGTCAGAATTATAATATCTAACTATGAAAGACACAATACACTGAAGAAGGTCTTTGAAAACTCTGATCCCTGTGAGCTGCATAAGAGGAGACGTATTTGGATTTATGCTAACAGTAGTATGGCTGCATTTGGAGGGAATGAAAAGGTGTGTGCCTTGGAAATGGCTGTTTCTGTAAGAGTGAGTGTAGGGGCATGGAAAATAGCCTTGATATAATGTCTGGAGAACTGCGTAAGGTCAGGACACCTGGGTTCATCCTCGGGGTCCCCTGCTGCCTT
Source organism: Rhagologus leucostigma (assembly GCA_013397725.1). Lineage (NCBI taxonomy): Eukaryota > Metazoa > Chordata > Aves > Passeriformes > Rhagologus > Rhagologus leucostigma. The sequence goes on from VZTD01004784.1 coordinate 523,252, forward strand.
GTTGCCTTGGCCAGCTCATTTCCCTGTGCCTTGCTTTCACCAACAACAATCAGGAAACAAATCTTTCGTTTCCTTTGAGATTGATTCATGAGAAAGACAATGAAAGCAAGGAAGTGTTATCATCTGCGGTTGGAATGCCACACATCTAGTGAATGCTTAACCCCTGCTTATACTATTTAATTTAAATGCAGTTAGTTTATATCGGGGGTTTTCCCATGGTTTCTTTAGAGATGTAAGATAATGAGATTTTTTTTCTCCCAAAATGCAACTCTTTAGAACAGTGCTCTTTAGAACTTGCTTGAAGTGTTGTTTAAAGAATAGTTGTGTTTATGAAGACGGTATAACACGTTAGGTCACCTTTCATTGAACCACGTGCTTTATAATTAATGTACAAAATTATGTCCTGTCTTTTTTTCAAGTGGAGCTTGAATAGCAGCATCTTTTGCTGTGGTCTAATTGCAGAAAATCCTTATCTTAGTAATAACTTTATTTATGAATATACTTTACCTACCTATCATAAATTATACTTGAGCTGCTGCAGCAGTGCGCAAAGGAAGAAAAGTTTTAAGCAAAAGCCAAAGATGAGCCTGATCAGATATTTGAGCTGTTTTTCACAAAGTGGGTTTGCAGCTGACTTATTTGTGTATTGCTGGATGAATGAAGAAGTGGGATAAAGCCCTCAATGTTTCCTTCCCTTACCTTCCCTGGAGAGAAGGAGAATTGCCCAACTGAGATGATATCACTTAAAAGCCTGTCTTGCTGGACTGGTGTGTGGAGTCATTCATTACTATTTTCACAGTGCTCAGGAAATAGACCCTTGAAACCTTTTATTTCCTACAGCCATAGTAGGGCAGCACTGAGATTGCTGTGTCTCAGAAGATTGTAGTGACTTTCTCATTTGCATTTCCGGCTCTGTCTCCATGTTGCTGAGATACATTTGTAATGGCCTTATCTAAATTCAGCAATTTAGAAGGCAGCTATTACCTTATTCATTAAAAAGGGAAGAAATTAAAAGCAAAATCAGTTACTCTTTGATCTGTCAGAATTGCTTCCTTGTAGTGATTTTCAAACTGTATTTTTAAACATGAAAAAGTTGGTGCAATGCAGAAGTTTCTGGGGTTTTAAGAAAACCATTTTTTGGATAAAGTTTTGTACTTTATAAAATGTAGTTTCTTTTTTGGGGTAATTAACTTACAAGCTACTAGGGGCTTTCCAGCCATGGGAAACCCTATCCTAAAGCTCATTTTAACACAGACAGCTTAAGAACAAGTCTTACCTTAACAAGTCTTAGCTAGCTATCCCAAACGTTGTCTAGAGAGCTGCTTTTCCTGCCTTGACTGCAAGGGCACTGCTGCAGAGAGTGTACTAATCATGCTGAAATGTGTAAAATTATCATATAAAACGAAATAATGACATAACCTTCTGAGCAGTGTATAATCCTAATAAGATTAAGCTTTACCAAAGAAAAACATAAAATATATAACTTAATAAAATCATAATCTATTCTGAACAAACTGTATTATACATGTTCGCTGAATGGATTATATAAATTTAATGAAATTACACTGTCTCATAAGCAGGATACAATAAGTAGTAATGGCAGCTTTTCTATACACGATATAAGAGAGCAAGGAAGAAGATGGGGATTATTAGAAAATGAGTGTAGTCAAAACAATTAAAAAGACAATGATAAAAATAGAATAATAATTTCTTAAGTACTGCAACAAGCTTCATGCTTCTTTGAGTGTATTAGCCAAGATCAAAGTAAGATATATGAACAGCTAAGAAGACTGACATGGTGTTGGACAGGAACGACACAGCTAATATAATTGCAAAAAATTTGAGAAAATGTAGTACTTTCTACGCATCTGTTTAAATTTTTATTCATATTTCTTTAGTACATTTTATATTTGTCCATTCCATCTCTTCATTCCATACGTAGTAGTGGATTCCAGGCTGTTAGCACTTCTGAGCCAGATGGCATACACTCTGTCATGCTGAGATCATGTTAGAAATGTCATCTATGCAACTCAGCTGAGATAGAGTAGCACTTTAAAATTAATTCCTCAGTTGTCCTCTATGGATTTTTTTTTTTTTTGCTGGGGGTATTGCACCCATGTAAAAAGAATAAAGATGCTTTTGTTGCTGTCAAAAAATAAAGCATTTCCAAATATTTTTGATAGTGTCCCAAATTTCAGTTTAGTTTGCTGTAGTAAGGAATATTTGTCCTTACAGAAGTACTAAAAGTATTATGAAAAGTGGTTTTAAAATTATGTTAGCACAAATACATTACCTCTCCAAGAACTGTGCTGCATAGTTTTGGAAACCTTTACAAGACTATCAAGAATCATGCTAAGAGAGAATGGTCTGAGACTTAACCTTTCCAGTTAGTGTACCAGAGTAAGGGATTTTCCTGGGTTAAGTGGAGGGAAGATGAAGAGAGAAAGGAGGAGCCTGTTGAGTTGCTTTTTTGTCTGTCCACATTAAAACACATTTTGTATTCCAACAGCCAGTATTTTAAAAGGCATCTCTCCTCATGGAAACACAAGATCTTGTTATCTTACACAGCTTGGTCCCCATTCCGCAGCTTCACAATAGGTGCTTAAGCACTACAAATTAAACAGTGTCGTACGTATAAAAACTAGACCCAAGAGTCAAACAATTTTTTCTTTCATGCATATTAATTTCATAGTGGATTTTATTCTTTTGTATATCTATAAAATCTCAGTGGTTTAAAACCCCATCCTTGGTTATATTTGGACAATACTGGTGGGCTTCAAAGAAAGAGACCACAGGAGGTTATGTAGAAAGTAAAGGATTATATTTAAAGGAGTTCCTGAATTTACATCATATGTTAAGGGATTAGGCATTTTTTATAAGATGATTCATATCATATGACTAAACCATGAAAATGAAGTTAAATTTCCTACTAAGGACCAGTCTTCATGTGCAACATCCTGAGTAGAAGAGCTGTCCCCCCACTGAAGGCTGTAAAGGAGACATGAGTCATTAGCTTGGGTGAAGGTAGTGCTGGACATTTATAAGGCTGTCCCTTTATCCAGTTGTCTCTTCTGATAGAAATAAGTGTCATGTTTTACTAGTGTAGTTTTTAGTTCTAATTTCTGTAAGTAAAAGAGAAAGGAGAAATAGGAGAAATATTTTTTTCAAGATTCCTAACCAGTAACAACTCAAAGTAAAATAGATGGCATTTGCATTAACTGTTCCTTTGGCATATTCTATTTTCATTGCCTTGTCTGTTACTTTTCTTCTCTGTGATGTATTTGTTTTCTGAGGCTACTGGCTTTTGATGGGCCAGGGGCTGTGTTCCTTTTCTGTGTTGAAGTGGCCTATGATGTTGAAACCTGCTTAAGAAACAAAGTAACCTAAAACAAACACAGCACTGCAGCTGGTGTGGAAGAAGATGCAATATGAGCTATGCCTGCTTGCTTCAGCTTACTGTCAATGAATCTTCTGAGGTGATGCTTCTTTTTTACCCTTGAGCTTTGAGGTATGAGTCTTTTTCCCTATTCCTTGCACAGAGATGATTCCAGGTAGCACACAGTGCTTTTTCATGATGCTTGGACCTTAATTAATTGTAGCTTTAGTGGTTAGATGTATTACACTATATTTTTGTACTTAAAAGGCTGTTGCTTCTTGCATTTATTTCTTTACGCCTCTCTTTCATTTGGCTGTAGACACAAAGATTTGCCTTTTTCTTATCTGAAGTCTGTAGCTTCTCGGATACAAAGATTTAGCACTTGATTACGTTGTCCAGCTTCTGCTTGCTATTATAACTAATAAAGATACAGTGAGGCGAGGAAAAGCGACAAGAATAAATCAGTGTGCCTGTGAGTAATGGTGGAATGGCAATAGACAAGAAGAATCAGTAGTTCCTGCAACCAAGAACAGTTACATATTTATTAAGCACCTACAACCCATGATTTCATTCGAAGCATTTTCTGTTAAAAATACCTTGTTATTCTCCACCTAACCTGGACTTGCTCTGTGTGTTGCAACTGCAGATAACTGAGCTGTTGTTACAGGATGCAGGCTGTCCACTCGTGCCTGCAAACAGCTCAGTACACAACAACTCTTGAAACAGTCTTAACTGCTGAAGCATAGTTCATTTGTACAGCAAATAATGATGTCTAGAGGCTGGAGAAATTAAAGCTAAGATGACAGTGAGCAGTAATAGATACTCCAAGGTTATAAATAATTTTGCATTGTTTGAAGAGGAAAATCAGACCATGTTCTGTATATGACAGATTGTAAAATCTGAAACACGAGAGAAATTACAACTTTCAGCAATTTGATTTTGCGTGCTGGTAGAGCTAAACTTCCATCTTCTTGTGGAAATACATGTGTCTTAAGCCTGAATGGTTTGATGGGTCAGGTTATGTCTGCCCCCCACCTGCAAGCTGGTGGCCTGTCTCCAGGGAGGTGCCTGATGCCTTGTGGCTGGGACTGGCCCCGTGCCACTGGCTGCCCTGCTCCTGGCTGGGGATGGGATGGGCCATGACTACTCCCTGCCACTCCCAGCCCCCAAGGATCAGTGAGGCCTCCCTGACACCCTTCTGTGAATTAGTCATCCTATAATACGGGTTATGTTTGGTTACTTAGTGCTTTTTTGTTATTTCTTGTGGATTTTGTGTTACTTCCATGTTTTATTCTGACAGTGTTGTCTGTTTGCCAGCCTAGACTGATGCCTTATTTCATAAGAGGGGCTACGTAAAGTAAGTGCTGTTAATCTCTAAAATGGTAACTTGAGGACAGTGATTTTTCATAATCACAGGTAGGAAGACAAATATTACCCTTGAATAATCATAGTGCTCGCAGAGACTTTTCCAGTACTTCTGCCCTGAGCTCTAAGGAGTGCTTCTGATTATGAGAGTGAACTTGAAAGAGAATGAAATTCTAGGTATAGTGAATTTAATAGGGGGTTTTCTGCGTTGGTAAGACTAGTAACAGATTTTTCATAACTTCAGTTGTGCAGGGATCTTGTCCACACCATGGAGCTCCATGGCATGGGGGAGAAGGGAGTCTCCGTGCCCTGGAAACAGGTTTATGAGGAAATAGGTTTTCTGTTTGACTCTAAGAAGTCAAGTTAGGGGGAGTATGAGGAGGTCATTAGCTGCAGTCCTGAAATGAACACCTTGTGAAAAAACTGTCCTACTAAAGCAAGTCCTTATTTTCTTGTAGTAGACAGACATGTACAATTAGTTTATTCTAATAGCTCACAGGAACAATCTTTTGTGATATGTAATTCAATACATCTCACCGTTTGAGAAGGTTTCTGGGCTGCTTGGTTTCATCTTCTGTTTATAGCTTTTTTTCTTCTGCAGCAACTTAACAAGTGTTATCTCTGGTCTGAGTTTTGTTTGCTGACATCCTTTAGATGGCCATTGTTATTACTTGTCATTACATTAGCACAGTTCAAAGGTACTGTAGTATCAACTCTAGTGGCAGTGGCCCCTTTAGGCTTCTAGGAGAAAAGGGGGTTAGCAGTAAGTATTTTATACCTCTTCACTTATTTTCTTGGGATTGCATACATAGAAGTTTCTGATTCTATCTGTACTATCTATCTATACTGTTACATGGTATAGGGAAGGTGTGTCTGTTTTCTGTCAAATTTGTTTTTTTCTAAATCACTGTTTTCCTTCAAGCTCCAGTTAGACACAAAACTAGAAAGTATGTCCTCTGAAATGCTGTTCTTGCTTACATTTCCACAAGGAAAAAAATGTCAGCTGTTTGTTTAATAACCTGAGGATGTTTTGTGTATAGATTCACCACCTGCAGATTTTCAAAATAAGGTCTCTCTTTTGAAAATATGATCCTAAATCTGAGGTAACACCAGGGCACCTTGGAGAACATTGTTTAGAGGGAGTTTCTACTTCCTTGCTGTGGTTTTTTTCACATCTGTTAGACAGCATTCACACCGAGGAGCATGGACTTTAAAAATTCATTTCATACCGAAACCCACCAGTAGCTGCATGCTATGCTTTTCCTATGCCAGACCCAAAAAGGATGTAAATCATTACTGATTTTGTTTAATTAATGCTGCTGAGACTCATGCAGTTCTGGAGGTCCTCAGTCTAATCCTAAATGTTGATAGGTGTCAGAAGAGTTTTCTTGTGCATTCTAGAAAGGAAAGGAAGTAGAATGAATGGAGTGAATGTGTGTACATTATTTGTTTGAATAAGCTGTAACTGTTCCTCCCTGAACACTATACAATTTTTTCATTGGCTCTGAATGTTCTCAATAAAGATGTAATTTTCTCTTTCCTATATGGATTTTTATTTGTTAATCTTTTTGTAGGATAGTCTGCTTCATACCTGCCCTCTGAAATCTTTGGGTATTTCCCTTTAGGAGTTTTCACTTATTCCCAATGATATCATTATATTTTCTCTTGAAGCTCTGTGTTCATAACAGGATAATAGGGAGAGAAGTTGTTCGGTTTGTGATTGATTAGTGGATGTACAATCTCAATTCCCTTGGAAAGTGGGTGTGTGATTGTTTGAGTCTGTGTTTCTTTGGAGAGGGACCATTTCAGGGAATCGTAGTTAGAGCTGCAAACAATCCATTAGTCACTCTTCCAACTCCTGCCAGCATAATACTGTTCCCTGCAGTACATTATTGAGTGTTTTGTCCAATATCGGTTTGAGTGACTCAAGCCATGAGGCTTCCACCACTTCCTCTGAGAAACTATTTCATGGTCTGACAGAGCTCACTGTTAGGAAATATTTCCTGGTACTCAGCCTAAACTTTTTAACACCCGGATTGATCTCATTACTGTTAGTATACTTTTTTCCCCAGTTCTATCTTGTTTGGCATTCACACACTTGAGTGAATAGTAGATGGTATCATATCTCCTCATAAGTCAAGCAAATGCATAATTAGTTCTTCTATTTCAGCTCTCCAAACAGGCCATCTGTTTTGGTGGAAAACAGGGCTGAGTATGGGAAGATTTTTTTCTACTAAGTGCTTGTTTCAAACAAATAATATGAAAAAGTGCATTAGGAGTTCTTAGTAGCTCCAAGAAGCCCCAACTTACATTCAAAAGGCTTTTCAGAAATTATGTAGAAGATGGTAACTTTTCCAAGCAGTCATTTGAAATAGTAATACCTTTTTCTAGTGCAATATACAGCTCTAGCACTAATAGTCTGTCACATCTCATGGCTTCAGGGAATGTTTTGCAATGTTGCTTCATCTATTTATCAAGCAAATTCTATGTAGCTACAGCCTGGAGAGAGGAGAGCAATGGCAGCAGAATTGCAAGCAGATCCAGGGGCCATTTGAATGTTTGTCATTCACAGCTTTACAGGCAGAATTTACAAGTGTTTGGGTCATATAAGGATTGTTGAGGAAGGAAATGTACTTTAATCCATCCAATCGTTACACATCTCTGGATTTCTTCCTAGTAGCCAACATCTGTTTGGTATTTCTTTCCTTCCATCCTTCCTTCCTGCCTGCCTGTGTGCCTTATTATAGTATAAATTCTGCAAAGATGTATGCAGATAATAAATTGTATCTTGCAGAATCTGGGTATGTGCTAGTCTTATTTCTTATGGACGGTCTTCTGCTTAGTCAGAGACTCCTAGTCAGTGGAAAACTTAGGTTTACGATAAGACTTCTAAACTAGGACTCCATGCTTGCTTTGAAAAATGTACAGTATGAATTTTAAGCATATGTTTATGTTTTCGACAAATCACTGTGTAATTTGGGAACCAAGCCCATGTTGTGGTAATTTTTTACCTGAGATTACCTGATGTGTGTGGGTTTGTGACCCGGGCTTCCAGCTTGGGGAGTAAACAAGCTGCATGCACTTCCTCTGAACTGTACTAGAAAGGATGTGCAAGTCCTCAGGCAAGAGCATTCCTAAGCTAGTTTATTACAATGTTACTAAGCTAATTAAGGGAGAAAAACGCAGTGATCAAGTTAAGATCGAGTCAAGTTTGAACCAAATCAGTGGGTTCAGGTGATTAAACTAACAGTGTAATATAACAGATAATCTTACATTTCACACAAATACGTAAATGCAAAAAAGGGAAAAGTTAGGTAAATGACAGTCTGCCATCAGGAAAAGAAAGTGAATAACTCCTGCAGCTTTCTTGTTCTATCATTCACTACCTGAGATGAAGTAGAGATAGATTTGCTGAAGCCTGGGTCATGTACTGTGTCTGTCAGGAAGTCTCAGGCACTTCCTGCACCTTGAGGTGGAGTGTCTCGGGTAGGCAGAAGCTCCAAGAGAGACCCTCTGTCACAAGGGAAAGAAACATTCATTTCTTTTTCTTTCCTTTTGTCTCACAGGGAGCATTCCTCACTTTTTCCGCCTCAGAGGCAAATGCTTTGGGGATGAGTTGTATGGAGTGACACAGGAAAGGGTGGCTGCAGTTCAGTCCCCAGCAGGTAGCACATATCTGAGGTGAGGGTGGAAAGTCCCACCTCTGGAATGGTCCTACCACTCACATTGATTGCCCCTGTAGATGAGGAGCAAGGTGCATGCAAGACTTTGAAGCAGACGTGGCTTTTTTGTGAATAAACTCTACCCATATTCAAGGGACTGATGTATTCCCACTCCCCATGTCACATCTGTGGCAATATTCCTCATGTGTGCCTATGTCTGACCTGCTCTCTGCCAAAGGGCTGGTCTTCTCTGTTCAAGAGAAGAAGAAATGGGGGGAGGGACACAGAAAGATAAAGATCTATCTGTTCAAGAGTGTGTTCCCCTTCCATGCAGGTTATCCAGGCTGTCTTCTTCGGGATTTGCGTCTTGACTGACCTGTCCAGTCTTCTCACTAGAGGTAATGACAGTCAAGAGCAAGAGAGGCAGCTGAAAAAACTCATTTCCCTCCGTGACTGGATGATGGCTGTTCTAGCTTTCCCTGTGGGAGTGGTAAGTACAGTGTTAATCTGTGCATGTCTTTGCAAACTGGGTGAACGGTGTTACTTACTGAATGTTTTCTTCCTGAAAGGCTTCCCAATCTCTATGCGAAAGACTACTCAGAAAGGAAAAAATGGTAGAGATGATTTTATTACTCTCTTGTTTTTCACAAGTGTAAGGGAACAGAATATAGTGTGCTGCTGAAATAATTTTTGGTTCGTTAAAAAAAAGTTATGTTACAATAAGAACTTGACTGTACAAGTAATTTTAAATGTGTATTGTACCAGCAGCATCTTGAGATTCGATTTAGATGTTTTCTGCACCACATGTCATCATCAGGAGTAGTGAAAGTGCTGACTGTGGCATGTTTTACACCATAATGACCTGAGGGAATTCAGGCTGTAAGCCATTTCAACACAGGCAAGAAGAGAAGCAAAAGTCCAGGTTGCTCCTTGTTAATTCCATAGGGTATTCAGAGCTGGCAGAAGAATTGAGGTAGAAAAAAAGGCTTTTTGTTAGTAAGGTTAAAAAGCACACAGAAGATACGTAGAAATGTGGGGTTGACACGTCTTTTTCAAAAGAAAACTAGTCTTTGGATTAGGTCTTGCTCCGCTGGGACTTTGCATGTCACTTTCAATGGCAATAGGTGCTCAATGTCTTTACATAGTTTATAAAGCAGCTGAAAATCCAGAATTTATGAGTTTTTACATGGAAGTGTCATCTGTGTCTGTCTAGTTCTAAGCTTAGGTTGCAATACAAAAATGTGTGAACATTTCATTAAAAGTACTGCTTTTATTGTAATTGATCAAACTTTAATTCTCTTTTTTTTATTTCATTGTACAGTAGTTCAAAATAAATTCACTAGAAGCAAATTTTTTTTCATGGACTATTAGAAAGCTGTATGAGATCTTTAAAGTTGTACTTTCACAAAAGCTTATCACTTTCTGTCAGTTAACAGCAGTTAACATACCAGTCTATCATTTATAATTTCGTATATTCAGAGATGCTTCATTAGAATTTCATTTCACCATTTATGTGGAATTTCATAATACGTGAAGAAATACAGAATGCTTTTGCAAAGTTACAAAAGGCGAAGCATATGTGAAACACTGCAGGTACTTCTTTAATAAAAACCCAGCTGGTAGCCTTCTCTTATTATACCTGCTGGCCTGCCTTTTGGGAGCTGCCACAATTCATGTTGGGGTAGCAGACTGCAGTTTTCCAGCAGTGGTAGGGGAGACTGGATCAGCTAATACAGCTAGCAGAAAATCTGTGCATAGACAAGTTTGCAAATATGCATGTTATGGGTGCAGAGATTTATGTTATATTTGTATTTCTAAGGGAGATGGGGAGTTAGAAGTAGTTGTGATTGTGATTAGCAACAGATGCTTTTCCTACTGTGTTGATAGTAGCAGCGAAAAAGGAGAACAACATCACTCTATTTGTCTGTGTTTAAAGTATTTAAGTGCCTTTTTCACTCTAGAAGTGTACTCCTTCACTTGCATCAAAGCACACCCTCCTTGGCTGTCTCACGCCTCTCAGGATTCAGGGATTCTTTCCTGACACTTTTAGCTCCGTACTGTTGTCTGTGTGCTCCTCCACTCCTGCAATGCTCCTGACCTCGAAACTTTTCAAGATCTTGGAGAATTTCAGCTTCACTTTGTCTTGGCAATTCTGAACATTTCTTTTCAGGCAGTGTTTCTCTTGCCACCAGTACACGAAGAATCCCAGTTAGCCACTGCCTGCGCTACAGGTGTTGTTGCAACATTTACAGATTAGCAGTTCCCGAGAGATGTGTTGCATACCTGGAGATAGCTGCTTTCCCAAGAGTTTCATACAAGAACAACTTGCGTCTTAAACAAACATAGTAAGGAATGGCCTTGCTCATTGTACAGATACACTCCACTTCCAAGTGTGACTTTTCTGTGGTGAGGGGGAACAATTGTTTACCACTTTACATCTTACAAAGAAATCCTAAAAGGGTTGTTTTCGTTGTTATTTCTTTTCCTGGCTACTGAGAGACAAACAGCAGCACCTCATAACTTTACACTGGTCTCAGCTCCTTCCTGAAACCTGATGCTCACCAGCAGCAGAGATCCCACCACACTGCAGCTACCACTTGCCAAAGCCTGGCCAGTGCCTGAGAGACTGCTAGGCACTGCAGGCTCTTCTTTGGTGGGATTACAAATAGGAAGAGTGCAGGGCCCAAAAGCAGCAAACATCTAACACAGATTTTGTTGTCTGAAGAGCTATTTATGTGGAAGAAAATAATGAAATTTTGCTATGATGGAGGTTCTCATTAGAAGGAAGTTATTAAACACGGGAGTGTCTGCACAAAAAAAGTTAAAAGTTCCCTCGTTTCTCATATTCTTTTAACAGCTTCCTCGCTCCAGAAAAAAAAAAAAAAGAATTTGAAATGCAAACTTTCTTTCCTTGAGACTCACCCACCTAGCTCTCCATGGAGCTTCTCAATGGTTTCCAGTAGTGACACAAGGGAACGTTCACACATAAAAATGGGGCAGATGTGAATAAAAGCTTTGTTGGATTTCTAATGTAACAGTAGTGGTCATGCTTAAGTACTTGTCAGTTACCTTAACATCTAAATTATTTTTATTGCTCAGTGTTTTACACAGGGCATGTTTAGGCAGTAATGCAAATACTAGGGGAACATTTTAAAGCCTAATAATTGCAGCTTTTCAAGAGCAATTCACCACATTTTTTTCTGTATTTCCTGCTTACTGGAGCCCTTGAGATGACTTGTTCTGAAAAACAGATGAGAAAAGGGGTTTCCACTCCCAAGTCAAACAATGAGGTGTGAAAAAAAAAGCAACAAAGTAAAGTTTTTCATTTTTAGTACTTCCTAAAAAACTATTACCTACAAACCGTCTGGGAAGTCTGACCACCAGCTTCCTCCCACCTTCCCAAGGAGGGGAAGACCAGCCCAAGGGTAAATAATCTCCTTTTGTGGCTTCACAACAAATCAAGTCTTGCAAACAAATCAAAGCTTGAAAAATCTGTGCAGCAAATCACATCTCTCCAGTGTTGTGATATGCATTGTGTATCTTCAGGAGCTCTGATTAAGCTGAATTGCCAACCTATATTTCACAGGAGAGTTAAGAAATAAACGTGAACCTCTTCTAAGGACATGATGGCTACTATTTACCTTTTGTTGCTCTTTTTAACATGACTCTTTAGAGAATCAAATCAGAAATCAACAGATTAATTTTCTGTGCAGTAAAGCCTTATGCTACAAAAAGTCTGTGGGCAACACTTCCTAGCCCTTTTTTAGTTCATTATAAACCTGCAATACTATTCAAACGCCTAAGATTTGGAAGCATGCACTGAAGAAAATTGCTTGCATAGGCATTTTAGAAGTTCATTACCAATTTTCATCTGTAATAACTTGGACTTGCCATCCCTTTATCTGTGTAAAGGAGATGTATATTGAGAGTAATTTACACTGCTAGAGTAATGTGAGACATGCTTAAAAGTCAGCCACCTGTTACACCAGTGGTTTAGCTTATCCCTACTTTTTTTCTATTTGTTTGACACAGATCATTAAGTTGCCAAGTTTCTATGGTTAATTAGTGTTTTGTGTAAATTGTATATGGTTTTATCAATATGTTTCTTGTAATTTGTACCAAACAAAAGGAAGAAGAGATAAAACAGGCATTTCTGGTTGTTTAAGACTGTGTTTAATAGAAATAGGAAGAACAAAAATTAATCTTGTTACATATTAAAAGAGAGATTGCTGCCTAGAAAATCACAAACTCTGCCACAGACATTTTATATCATGTAGCATTAATATCTATGTTTGAATCTGAGTCTAAACTGACTAGAATTACCTCTTTTTTTCTGTTATACTTTTATGGGTGTAAAAACCTGTGATACAAAGGAGAGAAAGCCAGGCATGCTTTCTTATTTCACGTTTCTCTGTACTAGTAGAGTGAAAAGGAAAGCTGATCACCCTTCTGTAGATCATCAGTTATGCTGATCTGTGATCCTATGCCAAGAAAAGACGTGTGGGCATTTGCTGCAGTTTCCTAGTTACCTCGTTACTTGACCAGACTACAACATAATTTTATTTCCATAACTGACTCAACCGTGCAAAAATATCTCTTTTAGATTTTACCCTCATCTGTTGTGACGAGATGACTGGTGATGGAAACATTAGCAAGTAGTGGTACAATTGCCCCCTGAAGTCTATTCTCTGAGAAGGGTTTTCCCTGGTTTTTATTTCCCACTCCTTGTGATTTCTGTCACTGACCCTTTTCAAATCCCTTTGGTGTATTACTGTGCTAGCTCTCGATCCCACCTAAAGCCAGTACCATGCCCATTTGTACCAACTGCAGTCTGCCTTTAACAACACTTTTCTTCTAGATGTAATACCTCTAACTGTCAAGGTTCACAAACAAAATACTTATACTCGCAGTTTACCACAAATGTCTTGGGAGATAGCCAGAAAGCTTACCTTTAACTGTACTTATAACAAATTGTGTCAGGGTCACAAGGGTTGGGGTTTTTTTTGTTTGTCATTAGCCATCCAGGAAATGACTGAACTGTGCAGCCCAGCCAAAACCAAAAACACATAGTGTAGGAAAATAAAGTTTCACTGGGTTCATTCTTCGTTTGCATAACATTTCTTGGTTGGACTGATGTAAAAGTGCGAATTATACAATTCTTTTCATTGGCTTTACTTTCTTAGTTTCTCTTTGCTTCCATTTGTAGTGTTTTGACAAAGCCACTTGATTTCTCTTTTGAATAATCATCTGTTTCCCAACTTGTCCTTTAAAATGTTTCCCTTGACAGGGCCAAGTGCTGTTCTCGTGTCCTCTGAAGCTTCAGAGACAGAGGACAAACACTCAAGGAATACCTCCTTAAGTGGGAAGACAGCATTTTGTTTTCAGCCTTATTTTTTTTCTGCTGCTGTGTATTTGCTCAGCAGTCTTTCAGATGCCTGTAATAAGTGAGCTATTCCGTATTTTCAGGTTCCAAGGTCATCTTGCAAATTTGAGGTTTCCTTTGGTCTGTAATACCGGACCCTAGATAGATAATCATTATAGACAGATAGAATCTTTACAGACCCTAGATGGGATAAGTAGCAAATGAGGGACTCTTTTGTTCTATACGTTCTTAACTTTATGTTTAACCAAGTACTCATTATCTTTGAAAAGCTGGCAGTCTTAGGAGGCTCCTGTGCAAAGAAATGTGAAAACAGTTGCTGGTGCCTGTTCTCTTCCTTGAATTCAAAGCCTTGAGTTTGTCTGCAGAGGAAATGGAAGGTAATATTTGTGCCATTTTGCCTTGGGAACAAAGGGAAATAAAATATTAGGCTCCTTGAAATTTTTCTGCTTCATGTGAGCAGCCTGTTCAGCCTGGCATGTGGGTATAGTACAGTGGCTGTCTCCACAAGAGTGATGAATTATACCACAAGGAAAGCAACATGAGCACAAGAGCTGCAGTTCTGCTTGAGGCTTACGTAGGTGTGAGAGACCGGAGAAAATGAGTACTGGCTCAGAACAACTAAAGAGGGGGAGGAAGAGGGGCAGGGCAAATCCTGCTTAGGTGGGATGATGCACTGCTCCATACCCCACCACCCTGAAGCCTCTAATCCAAACACAAACTGGCTATTAGCCACTGGTACACATAAGTATAAAGGGTGCTGGTATGGCAGAAAGAGAAGTGGGGAGAAATTCTGAAAAGTGCAAGAGCCAAAGTGATATTAGTTGGATGGGTAGCAGCCCATCAGAAGGGGGATCATCCAGCCTACATCTTAAATAACCAAGTCAACTCCGTCACTCCGTTGGCTCTCTTAGCTGAGGAAAAGGAAGCAGAACAAGAAGAGAAATGGAGATATTTATTGGAATGGCTGCATGTGAAGCATGGCCACTCTGGGATGAAAGACTTGTTAAGAGAGGTGGTAAGTAGAGGATGGCCTGTCACCCAAAGGGCTTGTGAAACAGTTATTTCTGTCTGCATCCAGTGCTGCACTGGACTGGACAAACACACTCTGCAAAATCCTCCCCTGCACCTAAGGATGGGAAAGGGGTTGTGGGAAATTTGGCAGGTCGACTGCATTGGTCCTTTTAACAAATCAGGAAGAAAACAATGTGTACTGATGGGAGTTCAAATAGTCTCAAGTTTGGTGCAGGCTAAAGTGGTGGCATGGTCTACAGGGGAAGGTACTGTGAAAGGATTAAAATCATGGTTCAGTTTCCTGCCGAAACCGAAATCAGTGCAATCAGATAATGGCAGTTGCTTCATAGCAGGAACAGTCCAGGAATGGGCAAAAACTGAAGGGATACTGAGGATGTTCCACACCCCCTACTATGTGCACGAGCCAGTGGGAAAGTAGAAAGGACAAACAGTCTCCAAAAACAGTTTTTGAGACCTCAGGATCCGAAGTGGCCTGATCGACTGTGGGACACTGTGACCAAAGTCAATGACCCATGGAGAGTAAGTGGATGTCCGTGACTTAGAGCATTTTGCCCCATGGCACCTACCACCCCTTCCAGAAATCAAGGGACTGATGATCCCTGGAACCCCGTACATTTTCCAGGTCAGCCTGGTAGGCCTGCCAACTATCGGGGAACTGGTCAACTGGTCAGCCAGTACTGGTAGGCCTGCCAACTATCATGGAAGTCCTGCTGATCTTAAAGACGCCCCTGAACGTTCATGCATGGGTAACCACAGATGCCCGTGGCAGAGAACACAAAATTAACACCATATGGATAATTCCTTCTGTTTAAAACTGGTTGAAGTAGGACCGAGTTTTCTTTTCTCACTCCTTCTACAGGTATTCCATGAAAAGATGTGGCTGTGAGAAGATGAAGTGGCAACAGGACTGAAGATTTACACAGTTCTTTGCTGCAGTGATTGTTTGTATATGTTTTTATCTTAATGTGTTTTGTGATATTTGTATTCGTATGTGTTTTGTCTCAGTAGTTTTGCAGTGTGTGTATAAATGTCACAAGCACTGTTTTGGGCTGTTCATGTCTCCTCTCTGGTTGCCACAGCAGGTGGAAAAGATTCCTTCCTGAATTTAGCTTGGAAGCTCAGACAGGATTTCATATGATTATGAAATCAGATTTGTATACCGCTTCCTACCTCCTCAGAGCAAGGTATAAAATTACTTTGATTTGAGAAAGAAGTGTAGTTTGATGCCAAAGGAACCACATGTAGTAGTGGAAAGCGAGGTATGAATCATTATCATACAGAGAAGGGGGTTGATGACAGAGACTGAGGCAGCAGCTGGAAAGTTTTCTCCAGCTGTAGGCAAAGAAGTCATAAGCGGTCAAGATGTCAGAAGAAAGGATTTTGGATTTGGAAACCAGTGAAGGGTTTAGTAAGTTAGGAAGGTATTTGGTTTGAACCCAGGACCCTGACTAGAAAAATATGCCAAGTAGATAGGAATGGCTTGAGTTTTTGTTATACCTGTAATTCCCCTGAGGCAACCAGACTATTATGTTGCAGAACTTTTACTTGATGTAACTTTCCCATGGTGCACCCTGACATTCCCCCTTATCCTGGCATTTGGATCTCTAGCATTGTAATAAGATAATTGATTGTAATATGTGTTCTGGGGACCCCCCTGAAACCACGTTGGTGGAAGAAATTAGGGTGGTAATACAGGACGTGTATTTGTTCGGGTTACAACAATACCTGGACTTGTAAGATTACCAGCTCCAAAATGTAAGGCAGACTAACTGTTGAAAATTTGCCTGTCCTTAAGGTTTGTATTTTTTGGTAAGGTGTGCAATCACATTGCAACAGAGAATCTTAAATTGGACTCATTAGGCCATTTTGGAGCTCAACTTACAAGTCCAGCAAGTATCAAAAATGATTTTATAAAACTGTCTAATCCTTGATAAATTGTTACTTAATGGGCAAGGAATATGTGAAATGCTGAACCTCACTAAAGGGAAATGCTGTTTTAAGAAGCACAAACAAAAGTGAAGAAAACTGCCAACCAGTCTGCTGAACTCTTCCAGTCACTGTAGCTGAAAGACTGGTTTCATGAACTCTGCTCCAGATCCTGATTTTCATCTTTCTTGCCGTCTCTGGAATTCACAGGGTGGGGGATGATGGCTTGCGTAGGGTGGAATATCTATGCTGACTGGACCTATATTTTTGATTATTGAAGTAGCAATTGTCCACTATATGATTTCTTGTACACTTTCTTCTTTTTCCTCTGCTTTTTTTTTCCCCTCTCTGTGCTAGGTTAGAATCCCACCACTGCCACCATGGAAGAAGATGATCCTGTTGCCCATTTTTCTGGTCTCAGTCACTGTTTTGAGCCTCAGGGTCATGTGAGAAACTGGAGAAAATGATTACTGGCTTAAAACAACTAAAGGGAAGGGGGGCAGGGCATGTCCTACCTAGGTGGGATGGTGCACTGCTCCACCCCCCACCCCCCTGAAGCCTCTAGTCCAGCCCCAGAATGTCTGTTAGCCACTGGCACAGCAAAAGCCCCACCAAGGGGGGAATGCCCCGAGAGACCAGAGCAGATAAAAGCAGTTGCACAGACTCACGTGGTCGCAGACCGCTGTTAGGATTTTACAGTAGCCAGGATCATGCCATGTAGATGCTAAAAAGCTTTAGCAGAGAATTTTCCAGCTTTCTGCTGCACTCTGTGAGAACTCTGTGTTTCTCACGAAAGCTATGAAAAACACTGCTACGGGTTTTGTAAACTAATTCTTTATCTTACGCCTTTTGTTGTTCAGTAGAGTTGTTATGGTATTCTGAAGAAAATATTTTCAAATAGCCTCCACCAATCATTCTGAGAGGTGGTGGGTCAAAGAACCGATCACCTTATGCCATCCTAGCGAGCTAAGGGATAAAATCCCATCTGTATATTAATAAATAATTCTCCTTTTCCTGAACTTAGTCGTGTTGTTTCTCGCCATTCGCGGTACAACAGTGACACAATGCCAGAATTCAAGCAATGATTTTTAGTCTTTCTGTGTTCCTCACCCCATTTCTTCTTCTCGAAATCTGGGTAACTTAGAGTTGGATGGTTTGGAGTTTGCTAAGCCAATGCCTTGTGAAATGCCTGATTTTGACTGAATGGTGCTTTAAAATTTGCCAAGTACCCTTATTTTCTAAAGTTTGCCAATAAAAGTTTGTTGTTTAACCTCCTGAGAATATTGTCTCATTTCTCCTGTGTGCTGCCTTGGGTATAAAAAAAATATGAGAAACTTGTTGAGCAAGTCCGGGACTTTACAAGAGGCAGTGTAAAGAAGCAGCTCAGTTGTGTCATGGTCTGGCGCTACATGATCATGTGGGATCTTAGCAAAGCCCAGCCCAAATAAAAGTCTACCAGTAGCAAAATGCAAGCATAGTAGAGGGGATTTAAAAGTACCAAACAAACAGTTGCTCATTAATCAAAGTAAACAAATTCAGAAGCAGCCAAAGTAACTATGTAGCAAACCCTCACTATAATTCCTTTTATCCAAATAGTTAATTTTTGTAGTTTTTTTATTTTATCCAAGTAATTTTATCCAAATTTTATCCAAATGAACTAATTGTGAAGAAGGGTGAGGTGAGCCATTCAGACACTGGAAGGAATCTTCCCCAGGGTGTTGTGTTAAGTCTCATGTCAGGTCATCCTCTGGGACAGGTTAGTTCTGTAACACGTTTGGTTTTGCGCACTTCCTTTACCTTATGCCTGCCTTGTGACAGTGCTTTGCTAAGCAGCATTTGCCGTCTGTAGCTCCAGATGGTTGCAACCATCTAGGCTGATCCTGTTCCATCCATTGGCTGACTTTGGTTAAGGGACAGATGGCACGTCCCCTCTTTTCTTGTCTTTACCTCCTTGACAAAGTCTATTGTTTTATTCTGCTCCACACAAAAATCACAGCTCAAAACGTGCCAGCTCTGTTGTGTTCAGTGTAATAAAGTTCAACCAATCCTGGTTGATTTTTCTTGCTTTAAGACTTCCTTGGAAAAAAACCATTATCAATCTTGGTCTTCATATGCCTGAGAAGATGTTTTTATGCCGCAGTTGATCTTAGCAGGTTCTCAGAGACCCACTGTGATAATACATGACTTCTAGGAAGCCTATAGAGAAGAGGATACTTTGCTTCCATTTCTCCTGCTGTTCAGCTATTCATATCTTGGCACTTACGTGTCAGCAGGTGCGTAAAGAGCTGCGCTGTGCCAATGCCAAGACTGGCCCAGAGATTTCTTGTGGGGTACTTTACACTTGCAATATGTTTTGGGCTGTCCATCATAACTTTTTTTTTTTCTGGCCTCTGTGCACTAGTCAAATAGTCCAAGCTTATTCTGAGCAGGCACCAATAGCTGTCATAACAGATGGACAACTGTGTTGGAAACCTAGAAACTATGTACTGTATGCACACTGAGGGAACAGTGTGCTGGTTCAGGTCATTCACATAACTGGCTGGCCGAAGTCTGCATGTCTGTGGTTAGAACAAGGTGCCATTGATTAACTGCAAACCTCAATCCTAACTTTCTAAAGTCAGAAGCATATGAAATAGCTTATGCCTACACGATTATACATGCTAGTAATTTGCAGGCCATGCTATGCTCACCCCGTATTTCTTGCACTGACCCTCTAAATGAGCTGTAAGATCATGAGCCACATCAGTTTCAGGACGTAACTGAATACTTCCCTTCTATCTCAGTGAAAGTTCTATCTTTTGCCTCTCAAGCTTTAAACTTGGATTTATTGTTCCTGTTCAGAGATCCCCTGTAAATGGTTATTGAAAAGCTCCTGGCCCAGGTAGTGAGTTTTACTGCTATAAACAATAAGCCTTTTTTATTACTAGAAAACTATGACTCAAATTCAAGGTGAGAAAGCAGTAGTGTTTTAATTAGAAAATAACTTACTTGCCACAGCTAATGTAAGCTTGCACTGTTACTTCTGTACATTTTTGTGGGTTTATATTGTCTTTGCCTTTCAGACATCAGGATATTTTTAAAGAATATGTGAACACTTTGGCAAAAATTTAGCCTAGTGTAAACTTTATCTGATCCATCCATCCTGTCCTCAGCCTAGAGGAAATAATGGTCTTTTTCTGTGCCCCCAATAAATAGTTTTTGAGAAGAACCAAGCCTAATTTCTTACTGACAAATGTGCAGGATACTAGACCTAATTTCTGTGGATCCCAGTCCCTGAATTGTGTGGAGAATCATGAAAGAGTTGTTTTGGTTTTTTTTTTTTAATGGTGTTTTGATGGCTGACAAAGAAAAGTGCAAATATGAATTTACAGGCTTCTGTTCAGGAGTGAATGTTTCATATTGATATGTTCTATGAATTCCAAGTGATATTTTAGCTGATTTTCCATTTGTTTTCTATCCTCTTAGTGGAGAAACATTATTTATGTGCCACATCTGCTACTAAAGTATAGTATTCACTTGTAATTTGGCCACAGGCATGTAAGTCAAAAAATGAGACTTTTTCCTGGATAAAAGTTAAGGGGGAAAAAAAAAGAAGAAAAGTTAAAACCTCAGTGAATGCAAAGAGTAATCCAGATTCAAACTGTTGATTAGAACAGTATTTGGTCAAAGAACAATAATGTCCATGTCTATCCATAAATCCTTGGCTAAGTGACCCATTTTGCTATCTAAAGAATGCAACTAATTTTACAGAAGCATATATTTTAAAATGTCTTGTCTTTTTTTTTCTCCTTAGTTTGTCGTGACGATGTTTTGGAGCATCTATATCTATGACAGGGAACTGGTTTACCCAAAGCTGCTTGATAATTTTATACCAGCATGGCTAAATCACGGAATGGTGAGTAAAGTAATGCAAACACTTCCTTGCATAAACAAAAGTGTAAGACACTGATTTCTCTGTGCATGAGTCTGCATACTCTTGGTCCTAATCCCCTCAGAAGTGATTAAGGAACATGATTTGCAAGGAAGAGTAACATCTTTCCTTCCTTGATTCCTGGAGTCATATTTGAATCCTTATTAGATTGAAACTGGAGATTTGAACTTACATTTCCAGGCTTGTTGTGGGAGTCAGCTCTTTTCTGTATAAGGTATCTTTCCTAGAGAAATGTCACCATGGTCATGAGGAAGAAGAGACTCTTCCATAAAACAGAAGTTCTGACTTTGACAAATCTTGCTCTAAAACAACAGAAACACTTAATTGAATGTTTTTTTACCATTCTACCAAAGTATAATTCACGATGAAAACCTTTTGGTTAAAATGCTTTTTCAAAAAATCTCTATTTTTCGGACTTGTATGTTTTTAGAAAAATAACTCAAGCACACCAAACTTATATAGCAGAACCTGTATCTGAATATTTTTAATAATGTGGAGTTGTATGTATCAACACAAAGCTTCAAAATTGATGCATTGGTAATCATAAAGGTAGTTTCTGGAGCAGAAATCTGACCTTTTAATCCCTCTCTGTTATGTCAAGTCAGACATCCTTTCTCTCAACTGTCGTACTTGGACACAAAAGAACTACGCAGACCCAGCTCAGCTCAAGACAGAAGGGAGAGGCCAAAAGGCCTTGTTGTTTATTTTTACAACATATATATAGGTTCGTAGGAATGACCGTGGATTGGAGGATGAAGTTACCACCTCTCCAACCACACTGGTCAAACAGAAAGACCATCAAACTTCCTCCGCCTCAGGAGAAAGAATGAAAACAAAAGAGGACGGTTAGCTAAACATAACTTATGTTTACAGAAAGTGCATGAGAACTTAATGATATTTACAGAAAGTGTGTGAGAACTCCATCACAGAAATGAAAACATCAAAAGACTGCAAAACACAGGGCGACACTCAACTATATGTTTGAATGCTAAGGGAAAGTTAAGGCTACAGTTTGCCATCAGGTACTTTCCTGCTTATGCAGCATTTGGAGCTGAAAAGTGTCATGTTTGCTTCTCTAGTTGCATCTGTGCAGAATGTTTCATTATTACTTTGTTTTCCTCATCAAGACATGGCAAACCATTTGGCAGTGCTGTTCATCAGTAGACGGCTGCAGAGCTCGTGCTTCCCACTTCATCACAGCAGATCAAGATTTGTCCACCATTGCTGGGCTTGATAAATTGGTCCTTTGTGGAGTGGGGCAGATGGCACTGCTATTTATTTGTTCCCCAGATTTTGTGTAAAGGGAGCAGTATGAGAGTTGTTACTGACAAGAGGAGCATCGGCTTCTGTTAGATACTGTACTGTTTTATGATGTTTTGAAAGGAACAGCATGACATTATGTGTGTCTAGAGCTGAGGAAAGAGTCTGATGACTCCTGCTATGTTTGTTCAGGCTGTTTCCCTTGAGCTTTGAGCTTACAAACTGAACACTCGCAAACACTGCCAAACCATGCACATCTTGATTTTTTCCCCACAACAGATCAGTGCCAGCTCTGATGACATTTCTTTCAGGTGACATTCCATATACTGGAAGTGCCTAACCCATAACATTTTTCATGAATGTACATTGTGAAGCAGTTGGCAGCAAATGGCCGCAGGTATTCAGGAAGCCTTTTCTGTGCTGTAACTAAAAGGCAACTCAAGCTCATGTTGCTTTGTAGAAATGTATACTTAGTGAAATATGTGAACATGGCTTTTGTTTGAGATTTTTGGACATCACAGAGTTTGCTGAAATGTATTGTGTGCAAGTATCTTAGATTTTTTTTCAACTTGAAATATTGTAGAAAGCATTTTTGAAAGACTTTTGTAAAGGAATTGGTTTCTGTGTCAGTCTCCATTTATCCAGGTGTTCTTTAGCTAGATCACAGGGGAAGCTTATGGCTGTGGGCCTTTTCACCACATTTTAGCACATTCTTTCTCATGTTTTAGCCATCAATTTATCCTCACCAGCTTTCATGCTAATTATTTCTGATGCATTGCTCATCATAGTATGAAAGGGTTATTAAACTACCTTGAGAATGCTTGCACCTTACTTACTAGTAGTTAAAATTTTGACATGGCAAATTTTAGAGAATATGATAGAGACCCACTTGGTGAAAGGGTAGGACCTCTGGGAATACAGTTTTAAAAAGTTAGGATCCCTGGCTATTGTTTTATACTGAACTAAACATTTATTCCCATGTATTCCTGCACATTTTGACAGCAGTTGTGCACATGCAATGATAACTTTTCTGAATGCAAGGGTGGCCGTGCTGGAGGCCAACCTTGCACAACAAAACTCACACAAGAGACTCATTACCCCTGGGAGAGTGAAATCTGTCAGTGAGAGGTGGGTTGCTTAGCTTCTGTCACATTGCTGATTAATCCCACTTTTGTGTGAGCTTCCCATGCAGTACCTGGTACAGCTCCTAAGGATCTGAGGTCAAATGTTACTTAACCTGTGAACACTCTATCCAGAATTTTTTCACAGAAGTTTCCCCAAAATACGTATTGAGCACAAAAAAAAAAGTGGAAAATGTGAAACTATACATTTTGCACAATTAAAAAGATTTCTCCCTTGATTAAAAAGTCGTATTTTCAAAAGTTTCTGATGTTTCTGCTTCACAAATGTGTCATGACCAGCTGTAACAACTTGTTCAAGTGTCAACATCAGCCTGCAAAATCCATACATAGAAAAGGAGTGAAAAGTCATAAAATCTGGCTGTAATAATAGCAATCATACTTCCATTAGTAATGTGGGCATGTATTAAAATATTTGAGTATGAATACTTTAGAAGCATTTTAAGGTGACTGTCTTGAAGGCTCTGTGAAAAAATTGTTTGAAGGGCTCGTCCAATTCAGTGCATTATCCCAGGAAGAAGTGGTTTGGGCTGCAGTGCCTGCTGCTTCAAGTAATTAGTTCTCATTCCCCTTTTTGTTTTCCTCCTTTCCCATCCCTTATTTGCAGTTACAACACCACCTATACCTAAGCCCCTATTGAACACACAGTAATGTCTTGTTAATACTCGGAGATATCACTCCTTCATAGCAACACTTTTACAACATAAAAAAAAAATCAGAATTATAGAAAAAATCTCTTTCTAGAAATGGGAAACATGAGGGAAATGAACCTTGGAAATATGCAGTCCCATTACCAATTCAATTTTAATATTTTTATAAATATTCATATTTATTCATACACCTGTGAAAGGTGTCACTAACAGAGTTGTACTGTGCCATAAAACTGATGTATTTCATCATCTCAGTCAGTTCATTAATCCATAAGCAATGGTATCACTATGACTTGATAAATGACCAGGGAAATCCACAGCACGGTTGCTGGTGATTTCACCAACACAAGGATTTCATCTCTCTTTATTATCCAAAGGAGCACATCTGAGTAGCTGAAGTTAAGCTTCTGTCAGTAGAAATAACTACCTGTCTAAAGAGAGCTGTTGGACAGTGGGGCTGTGTCTCAGCCTTGGTCTGCTTCTGAAGTGTCGAGTGCACTCAGGCTTTATTAGTTATGCAGATGAATTCATCTTTGCGGGCTACAATTTCAGTTGCCAAATTACTGAACTCTTTTATCAAAGATGTCATTTGTTTTCTGGAGACTGTGCTGCAGTTTGGATCCATATCAGCTTGTAATTCCAAAAGCATATTTTCTGTGGGAAATATTCTTTCCCATTTTTGATGGCTGTCTATCCGATCTTTATCAGTATGAGGAATTTTTAATTGAAGACTAACTTTTAGTGCTTAAAATGAATGTGTCATGGTAGTAGTATTTTTATCAGCTCATTCCTTGTACCTTTTTGTGCTGGGACTGGGCAGGTTGATGCATGGATAACACTTGTTTTCAGAAATTGTATTCTCTTCAATATTAGCACAGGCTGTAAAACTAGAGGTTGCCCCTATTCTAACCAATGCCCACATAAACAGATATGTGGACTGAATTAATTTAAGCTTGAGCATTGCTGATTTTGAGCCAGGTTACATGGCAGGACTGCCTGCAGTGTCTGTCCAAGTTAGCATACCATTTCAGCGAGAGTCCTTCTTTGTTTTTTGCAGACACTGTCTCAAATTTGTTTTAAAAATGTGAATCATCTTTTGTTTGTGGGAAGGAAAGCAAAAAAATACAGAGATAGAAATTACTTACTGAGGAGTTTAAATGCTCTGGAGGTCAGAAACAAAGTAATGTCTTAATATGAAGACCCTAGAGGAGAGGTCAGGGCGGGGGGAAGAGAAATATGCTCTGCATCTGTGGAGTTGGAAAAATGATTATTGTCTGGGTTCTGTGCCACTGCAGTCTATATAAGCTCTTCCAGTTTTGTACTCTTGGTATTTTTTACACTGCTTTTGGGAAATGGGAAACAAAGGCATTTCTAGAAAGACTTACCCTCTGTCCTAGTATTCAAGAGAATGCACAAAAACTGGGACAAATAGCAGAAAACGACAAGTTATGGAGAGGAAGGAGCCTGTTCAAGAGATATGTCTCTTTATTTCACAAGTTGTCTCTCTTTTCTTATTGCTGACTACTCAGCTGAAAAGTTGAGCCCACTGGAGAGTGGTACAAAGTCCCGCCGACCACCTCTCCCATTGTTTGTCCTAGCAGCCTTGTCCTAGGCCTGGTGGCCATGGCTTGTGTGTCTTTTTGTTTTAATGGTGGAAGGGACATAATCCTGTTGGAGTGAGTCCAGAGGAGGGCCGCAAAGATGATTAAAGGGATGGAACACCTCTTCTATAAGGAAAGGATGAGAGAATTGACATTGTTCAGCCTGGAGACATGATGGCTCCAGGGTGACTTTTTTCCAACCTTTCAGTACCTGAAGAGGTCCTTCAAGACAGCTGGAGGGACTTTTTACAAGGATATGTAGTGACAGAACAAGGGGGAATGGCTTCACACTGAAAGAGGGCAGGTTTATATTAGCCATTTGGAAGAAATTCTTTCCTGTTAGGGTGGTGAAGCACTGGAACAGGTTTTCCAGAGAAGCTGTGAATGTCTCGTCCCTTGAAGTGGTCAAGGCCAGGTTGGATGGGGCTCTGAGCAATTTGATCTAATGGAAGGGGTCCCTCCCTATGGCAGAGTGGTTGAAACTAGATGATCCTTAAGGTTCCTTCCAATCCAAATCATTCCATGATTTTATGAAAGCTATTTTTCTGGTGTAAATCTTTTCTTCCTTGGTGATTTAACAAGAGCAATAGAAAAGGCATGCGAAAATCAAAATCCATAGTAACCTGACACATAAAGATTGGAATGTCCAAAACTGATGAGTTATTTGGCAAACCCATCTCTCCATTATTCGCTGGTCAACTGCTACACAGTGGTCGCTCTGATGTATGAACAAGGAGATATCCTTTCTTTCATCAAGGTGTTTCTCTCCATGTAGACCTAAAAATCTTTTTCAGAAATTGCTAATTTGAAACAGTGCATTTTACTCCTTGGGAATGCTTTCCTAACACAGCACATCCCATGGATGGGCTCTTTTTGTACAATATACTGCACCTTCGTAATGCTTCATGCTTCTGCCTACAAGATATTTACATTTTTCTGAGATTTTTTCCTAAGTCTAATTTAAGCGTTTCAAGGATATTACAACTCAAGTGCTCTTCTTAATTTGTTTACAACATTTTCATCTGTTAGGTGTGAGTAAAATTTTCAGAGCTCCAGGACGGCATCCCACTTTTTACATAAGTTGCAACGTTTTCTGATAAAAATCAGGGAAAATTTTCAATTTAATTTCCAAGAGACTAACCACTCCTAGATGGCTATTATTTAAACATCTATCTGATGGAAAGAGTAGCAATTGAAGCTGGTTGCCTGGGGACACAGGATATTTGCAAAACCCATGAAAATAATGTTGTTGAATTTGTACACTTCTTGCATGTTCATGCTGCAGTTACGTGGCTCCGTCTGCTATCTCTCCTCCTTATCTGCCAGTTCCACCACTGGAGCGTAACTACAGTGGTATCAATTATCTCACTGCTCTGGGGAGAAAAACAGCACCAGCTTAAAAGATTTTTTGATTTTCTTTTACGTATGTGAAGGGCCTGGAAATTGGTGGTGTGTCAAAACCTATGACAGCATAGCACCTGAAAATTGGGAGAGGCTGCTAGGGTGAAGAAGTCCAAATTGTCTAAATGGCATCCTCTGGGGACATCAGGAAAACCCCTTTACCTGACACAATAACAGCACAGCAGTTTTTGTGAAGTAGGAAGCTGGCCTTAACTATGTTACATATCTGCCAGAAAACACTCATCAGGGTAAGGCGAAGACAGCTTTTTAACTGAACACAGATGCTGAATTTTTCTGATTGTTTGCTATTGCCACTAATCTGGAGAAAACACACCCAGAGGCTCCTCCTGCTATAAACGTCCCCAAACCTTAGTAACAAGGAACCTTTTCTAAAATGTCTTTGAGTACTAAGTAACAGCAAACCATACAAGCCCTATTCTGGGTGAGAACATTGAAAATGAAAAGCCTGAGAGCTGAAATCCCCAGATGAAATCTCTTTCAAGAAGTTTAACCACCTTCTGTTGACAAGGTCATGTAACTCGGTCTGCTAGCACAGAACCTGGAGAGCATCTAGTGTCAACATCAAGTTGCAGAGTTAGTACCAAAGGAAGCGAGAAGGAGAGAGAGACAGTGAGAGAGCACCAAAAGGAAGGTTAGGGAGAGATGGTTGAATGAGAGGAAAAGACAGGCAAGAGCAAAGAGATTCATGAAAAAGTCAGCTGATGCTGTTCCAACTCCTAACTAGGAAAAAGAAAAGAAAAGAAAAGAAAAAAAACAGATGAGGCAAGTGAATAAAAAAGGAGCCACAGAATAATGTAGACAAGCTGGAAGAGACTCAGAATGCTGAAGATGACTTGAGGGAGGAGGAAGAGAAAAGCAAGGAAATAAACAGTAAGAAAGATGAAATGAAGAGCATGTTTTCTTCCACCTCTTCACTGGGTAGACTTCCCTGAGATGTATTAGTTTGAGGAATTGAGAGCAAGGAAATGGCTTATTGATGCTGCTGTGTGGAGACTTGCTTCTGTTGCTGTTGGATGTAGGTTTACAGGTAGATAGAGTAATATTTGCACAGTGACATGCCAGGAGCTTCAAAAACTTGGAAAAAGTTTAAGATTAGAACCACCTGCAACCACTCAACAGTGTGAGGCCTGTGTTCATATAAAACTTACCTGTGGGACGTCTGTAGAATGACGTTGACATCTTTGCAGCTGTCTATGTTTTTTATCTGACAGTGCCTTACATTATCTTGATTATCTGTTTGACTCTCAGATCTGGAGTCCCGTGTTAAAAAAAGACCCTTATTTTTCCATATCAGATGTGAAGTGTGAAATGCATTGCATATTAAAACATTGAAAATTAACATGATGAACATGAAAAACAGATGCAGTTTGCTGAGGGTTGCAGGTGTGCTGGAAGGTCACCTATTTGAAATACCAGAAGGAAGGAGGTGTTCTGTCTGTATTCCAAACTGCCCTGCTTTAACAGCCAAAGCTAGGTGTAACTCTGGAAGTAGTAATTATGCTGATAGTAATAGTACTGATAATGAGAGCTTAAAGCCAGATGTTCAGCTGAAGTCGCTTGTACAAATGTTTGTTAAAGTGATTTCTATGGGCACACAGCAAATAACCAAAGAAAAGCCCCAAAAGGACACATGAAGGGAGCCTCAGCCTTTTGCTGAGTGTGGAGTATGTACTGAGCTGTGTTTCCTAGAAGGAGAGTTTGGCCCTGGACTGCTAGGTCTGTTGTTACACCAGGAGTGATGTGCGATGGAAATGCATTTTGTTCACTCACGTAATTTTGACAATATTAGGAATGCTGGTTTTGTTTTACCATTCACTTTCTGTGCAGCTTATACTGCTTGCCGTAGACACTGCTGGAGCTGTGCACAACTCTTTTGAAATGTCTAAGATGGTACATTTCTCTGGTGCTACTGCACCATTTATCAGATATATGGTTACAGGTTATAAATGTAAATAAATGTTCAACTTTAAAATCAGTGCAAAATGCATTAATAAGTGGTATGCATTTTCAATAAAAATACATGTACTTTCCTCTCTTCTCTCTGTTAAAATCAGGCGTTTGTTTTGTCTTTTCACGGAATAGATTTCTGGTTCCTTCCTTGAGTTTTTTTTCCAGAGAACATAGGCAGATAGTAGAGTCAAACATTACGGGATAGATTGTTATGATTAGTAATGAGTATATTCAAAGTCTTTATCAAGAAAAGAGAGCATTTCACTGGAAAAAATTAATGTATTGGAGAAGGATGGGTTATGTTGAAGAAGGTTTAATAAGTCAGCTGCCAGCTACAAGTTATGTACTCTAAACACTCTATATGTAAGTCATCCTGGAGGCTATCACGATGAAGAGCTTTGTCTCCCTAGGAGGTCTTGCAAACACAAGGGAGGATGCAAATATCTCTTTGAAGGTGTAATAGTTTAATAAGCATTTATTGTCTACCTTTATGTATTTAAGGGACTATGCTTTGCTTTATGATTACAGTAAAATGCAGTTTTATGTACTCTTGGACACATTGGTTACCGTTAGCACCCAGGTAAGAATTAGACTTTGCATTCAGTAAAAATGAGACTGTACTATACTGTACCCACTTTACTAAACTATGCTGTTAGTGTTCACACATGTGGCAAATATGACTTAATCAGACCACAAATATTTTGCAGCATTCCATGGTATCTCATTTATTTGTTTAATGTGCCACTATAGCAACTGAATTCCATCCTTTTAGATTCTTTTTTTCACAGACCTATGATCTACTTGATTGAAGCTTGGCAGACAGCTTTTCCTTCAATTGAAGGCATATGTACTAACTCAGTGACCAGATTTTTACCTATTTATCATTGTTGGAAAGTGGGTTATTTCACATGGACACAATACCAGAAGAATCAGCAGACCTGATGAAGGGAATCTGAGCCCAAAAGCTTATATGCTTTTTCCAGCCCTTGAAGTTGATGGAATAAAAAATATTACTTCTCCCTGTATCCAGAGATCATTATTACTTACAGAAAACTAATACAAGGAAATATTTTGACATTGTTTTTGTAAAAAGTTAGCACTTTATAGAAGTAGCTTCTTTCTTTGTTAAATGCTGTCTCTACGTGTCTTTGTATTTGGAAACAGACATCATTTCTGCAGAAGTAATTTCATATTCAGATGATTAATATGTTGAAATAGTGCCACAGCAGTAATGTTTTATACATGCTGATAGGCAGAAATCAAGAATTTGGGGACAACCTTGGGACCTTTGCTTGTGGAAGACTGTAAGCTTTAACATAACCCTTTATGTTCAATCCTCATATTTTAGAATCTCCCACATAGATACAAATAAGTAAAAACAGTGTACATTTTCAGTAACTCCTCAAATGCAAGAGGCTCAAACTCAGGATGTAGCATGGAGGATGTTTTTGACAGATGCGTAAGCCATTGCCATTAGTCATGCAGTTCTACAATTGTCCCTTATACCTTTGGACATTTACGTAACGCACCCAAGTTCCATCCTGGTGCCCTACCCAGGAGAAGCCATAACCTTTCAGAGGTGTCTGTTTCTGTCAGAGACCATGAGTCTGACTAAGGTGACCCTTTCTCTCCCTCTGACACCAGAGTTATCTGAGCAGGAAACAGCTCTGACCATGGAGAAATAGCACATGGTGTGGAGTGTCTCAAAATGGCAAAAGGCAGACTAGTGGCCAATACATGATTTGCTCTTACATCTCCATTGCATTATTAACTGATACCCTTCAACTCTTCACAGCTCGCTTTCTCTTCAAAACAAAAAACGCTGCATATTTGAAGTGCTGCTTAAACTCCATTTTTATATTTCTATTTTTATTCCTAGATCTGTTTTACTAAATAATCTGAGAGAAATTATGTAGTGTTTGATCAAAAGCATTTTTTATAAGTCTTCATTAGCTAATGCCTGTGTTTTGTGGGGCTTTGTAATTATAGCTGGAAAACACTGCTGTCTGTTAGAGGGTTTAAGGTACTGTGCCTCTGATTCTGGCTGTGAAGAGTCTCAGATGGGGCTGGGCGGCTGTGCCAGACCAGACTGCCTGTGCCTGCTCTCTGCTCCTCACCGTGCTGGGGCTTGCTGAGACCTTCAAGGGATTTCCCATTCACATGCCTCAGCATCCCATTCTTTCAGTTACGGTGAAGAGATGAATTGCCTGCTGCAGATTCCTCTGAGGTTCATGGATTCAAATGCAACCAGGAGTTAGAGTTGGTACTGTCCATTCTGCTTCAGAACACAAGTGGCCACTATTCCAAATAATAATATTACTCATGGTTATGTACAAATTTAGTGCTCCTGGTATATCGTAAAAATTCTAGGCTGACATGCTGCATGCTATAGAAAGTCAAATATACTTAGAAAGGAAATTCTTCTTTACAAAAATGGCTGTAACAGTCAAATCACATCCTTCAGTTTATTTCCAACAGGAAGAAATTTTATTTGCTTCTTGGGGCTTTTAGCTTTTTATTCTGTTACTTTGGGCTTTACCAGTTTTCTATAAAGCCAGTATACAGGGTTCCAACTTGCTGAGTCACTCCAATGCACATTTTTGTGGCTCCTTTTGCTAATGCAATATGTAATGTAGATTTTTTTTTTTATGGACTATTTATGGGAAAGAGGAAATATGTACATTGGTCATCTATGAACTTCATATTTCAAGGCAGTTTTTAAAATAAAGGAATGGGAAATGGCATAATTTTCTATTAAGGAAACATCCATTAAAAGTGTCTTTTTACTAACACACAGATTTACTGATGTCTCCATTAACAAACAGATTTTTGTTGGCTGCAAGTTGTTTAAAAATTCATACAGCTGCAAATCATTTTAGGAGATTAATATAAATATTCTTAGATCAGAGACTAAGGTGGATGGCATTTTGGTCTCTGCTCCTGAAGCAGAGGAATGAAAGATGGAAAAGAAGAGGGAGTTTGAAGGAGAAAGAAAATCATGTGTCAGAAGCTAAGAGAAAAAGTGATAGCCTTATAGGTTGTTAAGGAGGAGAAGACAGAAAACAAAGTAGAGGAAACCAAATGCTGAAATAAAGAGGTGCTAATGGTAGTCAGCTGGAGAGAGCCATAGAATGTGGAGGTGATAATTGTATCTACTGTACTTCACTGAGAAAAAAGCTTCACTGAGAGAGAAGTTTAAAGTACCCAGTGTATACTGAAAATGGCATCCATCGTTTATTTTAGACCAACATGCAGAAATTTGGCTTCATTTGGTTTCTTGTGACCAGTGTTTTTACAGAACAGTTCTCTCTTTCCAGCATTTTTGTGCATGCAGAAACCAAAAGAATGCCCTGCTTTGTACACTTGGTGCCTCTACTGTCGCCAGAGTTTGTGGGTCTTTAGATGTCCGAGTTGTTTGCCTGAGCACTGTGCTACTGAGCCTCCCATAGTCATATTCTCCATGACATCAGTTTGGTAGGATTACTATATATAGTAAATCTTTGATAATATATTTATCATGCATGTATGTATATAGTGTGTATATATAGTGTATGTATAGTGTTTGTGTGTATATATGTGTGTGTGTATATATATCCACACACACCCCCCATACATAGAGAGAAATACATAATATATATTGCCATTCAATTATTAATAATTATATTGGTAGATAGTACCATTTTAAAGAATATCTATAATTCTATCTGAGATGATCTCTTTTGATACAGATAAAAGATGTTTAGTCCTTAAATTTCTCTCAGTCTAAATAAATGGAAAGGTAAAGACCAGCAGAAGAGAGTTGCTATTTTCCCCATGCTACAGAGGAGAAACTAAAACATGGAGTTTGTGGTTTGCCTGAGGCTACAGGCAGTTTATTAAAGATTGAACTGCAAAGTGAATCTGTGTTTGCTTCATTAGCCAATACTTTTGTTAAGAAATTATTCTCTCTCTACAAACCAGGCAAAGACGACAAATTCATAGTGAATGAATGAGCATTCACTTGGGTTTCGAACTTATTCTCTACTGGAAGGAAGAAGTGACTCAATTTTTGAATA
Source organism: Rhagologus leucostigma (assembly GCA_013397725.1). NCBI lineage: Eukaryota > Metazoa > Chordata > Aves > Passeriformes > Rhagologus > Rhagologus leucostigma. The sequence continues at coordinate 556,004 of VZTD01004784.1, forward strand.
GAGAGATGTTGCTCTAAGTCCTGCTTCACTTAGTTACAATAGGCGTTTCATTATTTTCATTTTGTTTATATCACTGGAAGTACAGGTTCATCTCACCAACCGCTTTTGTGTTTATGTTTTCTTTTAGTATAGCAACTACTGACAATTTATTCCAAATAATTTGATTTTGGGCGTACCTTTTCTCTGTAAGGAGGAAAATCCCTTAGGTTTCCATTCCTTCTCAGATGATGATTGATTTGAGAAGAGAGATGTTGATATGTAAACAGAAGGATGATTTAAGAAGGATTAACTTGGAAATTGAAAATATGTCAAGGAAGAAGAGGTCCCTCTCATGTGCCCTTGCCCTGTCATTTCAGAACTGTTTTTTCTTTTGTTGTCCAGGAGTGCTGTTGGGAGCAAAGTGGGGGACAGGGGGCTGAAGAGGGTGGGTGAGTGTTGCCACTAACCAAGATCAAGGAAAGCTGAGAAGTTGCAAATTTTTTAAAGATCTTTCCAAAGTATCTTTTATGGAGTCAAAGCTATTTCACAAGTTATGTCAATAGTTGTGATTGTGGGTAAGAGGAAATAAAAATACCCTTAAGACAGAAAACAGCTTGTGCAAAAGTGGGTCATTGACAGTAAAATGTAAGTAGTGGCCATAAAGAGTTGTATTTTGATTATTTTGACTGGGGTAATAAGGTGTATGTTTACTAGACAAAGTTACACCACAATGAGTAGCAGCACGATGTAGAGGCCTGGATCCACTTTGGGAAGTACCTTTCTTCAGGCAAGAATTCAGTGTTTACCAGTTCTGTCTCAAATCTGAACTCTACGGCTTAGCTGGCAGTAATACAAATATTCACAGCTGTATAAAAAATGTTATTTAGTTCACAACAGTAGCCATGGTTACCTGCATACTTTCATTGCCTTATTCATGTGCAATTCTTTTTTTTTCTGGAAATATCATTACCATGTAATATAATACTGTACAGCCTCTTGGTAAGTTTTACAGTGTCAGGAAGAACATTCTGTGGTGAACCTGAAAGTGTATTTTAATGAGTTGACTTGTTCATGGAAGATCCCACCTATACATTGCTAGGCAGAGAAGGGCAAGTCTGAACATTCTGTGACTGCAATGTCAAAATATAAATAGGAATATGTAAAATTCCTTGGCGTTGAAAATTCTCTCACAGTGTTATAACTGCACAACATTTAAAAAGAACTAGCCCCTGCTTGGTCCCTTCACAGGTGACACAGACCTGGCAGTTCCTGTCAGTACATGTTACAATAGCATGAGTATCCTCGTTTACTCTTGCAAGAAATGTGAACCCCAGCAACCTCACAAGGGTAGAAAAGTGCTTTGATTTTCCTCCTCTCTCGTACTTTCGTTGGTATAACTCAGTGCACTCAAAGCAGATGAAATGTACTTGAGAATCTAGTGTTTTCGTTGCGTTCATGGAAACTAGTCTCGTGTGTATTACTGCAGCAGAATTCCCAACCATATTCTAACCTTTGCTAGGGAAAGAAAATAGTACTTAATCTTCCAGATACCTCAGATCACTTTGCAAATAAATGAATTAAACTTTACAAGAGTATAAAAGACAGTTTACTTAGGCTTATATATTCTTTTCTTAATTGGGAGATGTGCCATTAATTCTGGAGGATTAAAATTGCCTATTGGTTTAAATTAACAGCAGCAAAAGGCGTAAAGGATATTTGCTTCTTTAATCTGGCGAATTTATCTAAAGTCTTTCAGTATAAGGTTCCTTACCACTGTTGCTACTTTTGTAGAGAAAACTTACCAGACTAAATGTAAAAATTGTATTTAGGGGTCATGTTCCTTGGCATTTTCATGTAAACAGTGAAACCTAGGATTTTAATACGTGTTACATAGAGATTGAACTGAATTTCTAAAACGAAATTTTTAAATTGCTCATGTAACCTTATGAAACCTTGTTGAAAGCCTGATAGAGTTTTAAAATACTATCCAGGCCTGTTTTTAATGCGTCTCCCACAGGAAGAAGGAAGATGGCATTAAGATGAAAATTTCTATAGCGAAGCCGGCTGTTACCACAGTCTGGCGTCTGTTCCTGCCATAGCGCTGCCAGCTTGGAGCTATTTATAGGCATTAGCCTATATCTGTCCACACACGTGGATCTACTACTCTCTTCAGCAGTAGTTCTGCTCCTGAAGAAGTTGGTCTGAGGTTTCAAGCTTTATTTTTCCTTTCAGAGGCCAGTTTCTTCAGCTATCCTTATTACCAATTAATAGGAATTTGGCAGGCATTCACTCCGTGCCAGAGCTCTTGCATCAGCTTTCCTGCACTGGCCTACAAGCCAGAAGGCTCAGTTGTGGTGCTTTCGAATTCTTCAAACCTAGTTTTTTACAGTGCTGAACCCTCTCCATCATCTTATGATTTCAATACCTTTTCCTCCTTAAGTGATAATGATACACAAGACTCTTCAAAAATGCTAATTGGTTCCCTTATCTCAAAGACACAACTTGTCTCCGTTACAAAAAACCCCAAAAAATCTCCAAAAAACAAAACAAAACAAAAAATTGCCTCTTTGTCAGATACCACACCAAAATTCAGTTTTCTTCTGACTGCAATGGAGTGTTCTGGTCTTGTACATGATTTACAGTACAAATAAAACCTGTTCTTTTCATTTTCCTGATGATGAATTCTGGGCAATAAATGCTTTCCCCAGGAGCCAGTCCTTGCTTGGAGCAAAGGCATTGTTTAAGTTTCCTGCGCCACAGCACAGCTGCAGCCTTGTGTGGTCTGCAGCATTCTCTTAACACTTCGTGCCTTCGTTCACCCATCCATAAATTAGATACAAGGCAGCAAGCACAGCCTTTCTGCATCCTGCATACCACCGTTATCCGTGACACGAATCCCAAAATGATACATGCTGCCTGACAGAGTCTGAGTGAGAGCATGCTCCACTACAATAGCAGCAGCAGCAGCGAGCCTCAGGCGGTAGCTTTCAGGTGTGTTGTGTCTTCTGCCACCTCATGCAACATAGTGATGTACCACTGAGGACAGCAAAAAGCTCTGATAGCTGGTAAATTTGCAGTGATGCGGTCAAAACTAAGTTAAACCGAGAAAGTAAAATAACAGAACAAGTATTTACTGATGTAAACCATCATCTCCTTTGTTCTCACATTCTCAATTGTAAGGATTGTTTCTCTGCCACACGACTTAGGCACATTGGTGATCTAATGCAAGATGGTTTTTCCTGTTTGAATAGAGTGGAAAGCATTCTGCAACTATTAAATTGGTTCTTCTCCCTGTTAGTGGTGATTTTTAAAATAAATATAATATTTTGGTTTCTTTAGTTACTTGTGGTGGTTTACTTTTGAAGCACATTTAACTTAGCCGTCTGGCTTTCACCTAAGAGTGGCTCGAATGTTAAACAAAGATATTTGTGCAGAAATGCGTTTGCACCAAAGAAGTCTGTGATATCAGATTAATAACTGTCCACCTTCTGGAACGGTAGTAAATTTTACTATCCAACACTTGAGTAATTTTTCTTCCATGTTTGCAACTTAAAACCATTTTTACAGCTCTACTCAGCACTCCCCCTGCTTTATTTATCTCTTCTTTTCTGTAGCTGCATAATGTACATATATGTATATGTATCTTTTTTCCTCCTGCAGTGTTTTGTCCTTCAAAGATTTGAAGCAATGTGCTCAGTGTCTCCTGACATAATTCTTTCCATGGCAGCAAATTCTGACTTTGCAGAAAGAGAGTTTGCTGTAAGCTGAAGGGAAGTCACAGCCTCACAGCATCAAGTTTGAGTTTTAGCTGGGACTTCCACCACTCATATGTACTTAAGCTCTCCTAAACAGAGGACATGTCATGCTTAAATTATTTTCAGCTTCTGACCTTTTTGGTTCTGAACTTCCAACCACTAAAACGTGAGGTTTCCCTAGTATTGATTTCAAAGGACAGGTCAAGGTGAAATGTCAATATGAAGAGGAAGGGAAATACAGTTCCCCATGGGTTCCTTCCAACTCAGGATATTCTGATTCTATAAAGTATTATCTGGGTATCCAATGTCCAGTTAATATAAATAAATCAGTTTTACTAGAATTTGTTGGAGTGTTTTTACTGCTAAAACTCAGACCACATGGGATACAGTTAATGATTTCCAGATGTGAAATGGAAAGGACCATCAGCAGCACAGAAAAACTTTTTCTCAGTGAGGAGGGCTACTGCAATTCTGGAATTCATGGAGATGCAAAGGGAAGGTAGCTGCTCAGACCATGGGAGTCAACAGTCTTCTTCCACTTGCTGTGTTCATGGCAGGGCATTTACCAAACCTGCTGTGCTAAGAGAGGGGCAAAGAAGGAGCTGGTGAGCTACCCAGGGAGAACGAAGCTGAGTTCTCTAGCACACACCTTGAGGCGGGGATCAGTGTTTGCCTGTTGTTAGTGCTTGGGGAAAGGCCTCCTGGGGTGGCATTTAGATGAGTTGTGTGTTGAGTGAAGTCTCGTGGGACTGAAGCGAACTCAGAATCTTTCCTTTCTTTTGCAAGTCTGTCCACCGGGAAGCCTTGGATGGCATTTGACACTGTCTCACTTTTCACATCTTTATCAAATTCTGGCCACATAGAGGCTCTGTAAGGAAACTGGATGCTAGGACAAGGAGTGGGTTGGAATCTGTCTGCTCACAAGATACTCTGTGACTAAGTGCTTTTCTTTCATCATAACCTTTTCCACCTTGCTGATTGAGAAACTGGGTAATGATGATACACAGATAGTTTTTCAGAAAATTTTATGGACCTGTTGACTTGTAAGGAACATCTGTGTGGCTAAATGAGATGTCCTGCTTTTAAAAGGCTGTTTAGCTCAGCTGGTCCCTACACAAGTTCAGGGAAAATGAATGGGCAGGAAAATATGTCCACCACCAAACAGCCTAAGGTGCAGTACAGAAAGTTGTACTTAGAACATAATATTATAGACATGTTGTCAGGGAGTATTCCTGTTGCACGATGTTCTGAAAACATCTCTGTTTGCCTCCAGGGAATGCCCGTCTGCCCTTCTTATGATCCATGGGAAAAAATACCCTTGTGGTAAATGCAGATGGAGTGTTTCCAATGTCTAATATCCATCCTGTTTTTGTTCCTAGTACAGCAACTGAAGTGATGTGTTTGTGAGAATCATACTGGTACACAACAGAGAGAGGAGAGTTTTCAACTTTTAAGGTTCTGTGATTACAGAAAAGCTTAACTTTAAGGTCACTGTTATAATTCTAAAGTTTTCTATTCTGCAATTTTTAAAATGTTTACCATGTTTTATAGTTTATATCCAGTAGCTGTGATACTGTTCAAATCCTATCCCAGTGCCTCTTTCCAATTACTCTGCTCCTTCAGATGGACATTATTCTTTCAAGGAACTATCCTCCCACAAAACCAGTGACTCAGGATGCTTTCAGGAGCTCTCTTGTGGAATTTGTCACATGTACTAGTACTGCTCATGCAGCAGTCCTTGAGCATTTCTTTACATATCTCCATGAAATATAGAGATTAACCCTGAGCATCCTACAATGGTGCCATTATTTTGGGGTTCTTCACCAGGTGTCAGTGGTCTTGAGGGGTAAGCTTGCAAGCATTAAGATATAAATGATCAGGATTAAAAATAGCAGAGGCCCAGAAATATGCAAGTTTGTGAATTTTATCTTGATTGGCTAATCCTTATGGTCTCAGTTTTAAGCTCTTCTTCATATCATGAAGGACTAGAAAACCTTTTTTATTGAATAAAACCTGATATTATCAACTAACCATATAAATTGAGTATCTGATACCCTAAAAAGGAGGGCAGAGGGAGCACAGTGCCAGCCATTCCCAGAGGAGACTATGTCTCAGTAAGTACCTCTGCAACAAAGGTTTTGGTTGAAAGTTTAACTTACATTGTTTTTACCTTTGTCTTTCTTACTTCTACTGAGTTCTCTGTATAATGTAAATTTCTGCTGCTTCTTACAAATCTTTAGGTATTTTCAAAAGTGTTCCTCTGTACTTATGTTTCTGGAGAAATAGTTAATCTATTCTCTGATATTAATTCCTTCCTAGCACCTACCATTTTGAGTCAGATTGTCCCAAGTGGAGTAAACATCTGAATTTCACCTTTGGTTTGCCCTTTTACTTCAATACTTCTTCACAGAATTAATTCAGTCCTGTGGCATAAGCCCTTCAGGACAACATTCTTCCCTCAGGACCATGTTCTTTCCTCAAGGTGTGTTTTTCTTGTCAATGTAGAGCTCTGTGCTGAAAAACCAAGGTTTTTCAGTGTGTTGCTCACTGTACTTTCTGTAAAGACAGACTATGTGGTGGCAATGATATTATCACCATGCACTTTATTTGCCCTTCTTTGCATGTCCAGTGCATATTCTTAGCACCTTGTTCATTATTGTACTCTTTAGGTGCCGAGCACAGAAAACAGTGTGACTACATAATTTGTTTTGCACTTGGAATTGCTTTGGTTCATTTCATGCTGAGAAAAAGAGACAGGTCACCAAGCAGGTGCTGAGAGTTTGATGGAAGGGAATGCAGGTTGTTCTTTCAGAGCATTTAAGCTCCAGCTACGACCACTGAGCCCACCTTGAGCCCTCATTCTTGCTCCAGAAGAAGAGAATCCATTATACAATTTGCCTCGGAGTACCACATGCAGCAGGAGGACCTAATGCCCACTTACCCTGCAGCAGGGTAGTCACTGGGGCTTGCTGTCCCCTCATGTGGCCTGGCCTGTCCCCATGTGGTACAGCTCTTGGTCTTAAAGGCACTGCATCCAGGTTAGCCTTCCCCTTGGCCAGGTGTTTTTGGTGGGCTGAGATGGCTGTACTGCTGCTGGCTCCAGCATGAACACCATGGGTGCTAGCTCGGAAATCCTTGCACCACGTATCAGGGCATGGCACAGACATGCCTCCTGTCTGCTTATCTACAAAAATGCACCAGGTTGGCTGGCTTGCCAGCTTGCAAACTTAGGGGTAGGTGTGTCTGGATGGTATTTTGCAGACAGATGCAACTCGATTCTGTGTTGTGAGCTGGCTGATGCCCAGTCCTGGAGCAAGTTATTGGTTGGTTGGGCTTCATGCTAACCACAGCTACACACTCCTAGTTCTTTGTTGGCAAGGATTCATCCAGACTCAGAAAGAGAGTGAATCCTCACCTACCAACAAAATACCACACAGACAAACCCAGACATCCATGGCATTTAAGGTCTGAAAAGAATATTAGGTGATTTTGTCTGACCTCCTTCTTAACACAAGCCATAACATTTCACTTGCACCTGTAGTGAGCCCAGTAATTTTCATTTGGCTGAAGTTTGTCTTCCAGAAGGGCATTTGGTCATGATCTGAAAAGATAACAATCTTCTATTTTTTTATTTGACAGGAGCACCTTGCACCTGTCATTACTTGCTGTCACTGCTAATTCTTTTCCAAATTTCTAACTTGTCTAACTTCAGCTTGTTATGCCTTCCACTGCTCTGTTAAAAGAGTCTTTTATTCCTCATCTTGTATCATGGTTTTCCATACAAGGAGATCTTGTGTGTCCTTTTGGATAAGCTGATCAGGTTAAGACCCTTGAAACTGTCATTTCAGGAGAAGATGTACAATCTCCTAGTAGAACCATTATCTCTTATTACCTCTGTTCCCATACCCTCTTTTAATGGAGGTCACCTGAGCTATGTTACGTTGTGATCTACATGAATCCATGGGTCTGGTGTCCCCTCGCAGGTCATCTTGATCATCCCTAGCAAATAAGCACACACACAGGGCAAGATGGTCACCACCTGCCTTTAATGAAGCCCAATGTTGTTTATTTTAGGAGTAAGGCCTGACAGAGAAAATAAGCTATATACAGTAAACTGTTTACGTGTGGTTGACCTGACTACCAGCTTTAATGCTTCAGCTGCTTCTGGTGCTGTTACAGACACTTGTGAGCTTGTCACTTGTTGATGCCACTTAATGTCTGCAGATAGTTCCTTTGTCTCAAACTCATTTTAAAGCTCTCCCAGTCCATTATTCTTGTTGCACACAAAAAACATCTCCCCCGTGAGGGGAATTGCATGCAGAAAATTCTGCACCTTAGTTTGCCTGACTGTCAGTTTGCATTAATTATTCCTCTTTTTTTTCTTATGCAGCCTCAAATAAGGCAGTCTCTGTTTCTCTCTTACTTGGATAGAATGATAGAGCTTACCAAAAATATATTGTACTTACTCATAAATGCGGCAGAGGTAGGGCTTTCCAAGGTCTCACATCTGACAAACCCAAACATACCACTACTATAGACAACCAGAGGTCTGCATAGCCATTATTCACTAGTTTTTCATACATCTATAGATTGTATTTACTCTTTGTATTATTAATGGAGGCAAAAAATTGTAATGGGTTTTTTTTCTGGTTTTTTTTTTTGTTGTTGTAGGATGGGATTTTCGCCACTATTTTGTACATTTTAAATCTGTAAGTCACAAAATTATTTCCCCTGAGTTAGTGTAAACCTGAAGTGCATCTTCGTAGGGGTACTTCATGGTTGCACTTGTATTTCCCCAAATTGGTTGGTTTGAGAGGAGGAAAAATTGTGTTGTGAGAGGCGTGGTCTTAGGCAGAAGCTAAACCCACAGCCCAGAGCTGGTGTGTCAGGTGCTTGAAAACTAAATTCTCCCAAGGCAGCATCTGGAGAACTGCTGGGAGAAGGCAGAATGCCCCCAGTGCAGCCATACTGAAGTAGCCTGATGGATTTTTTAGATTGTTTATAAGCATGGAAAAATTTTTTTAAATGAAAAAATGACACATTTATACCCAAACAAGAAAGACATTTTCTAACCCCAGCATGCAATTCTGTGACTGTTTTAAGTGTGGTGCTTTTTTCAGCCTCAGCTTTGGGGATACATGAGTTACCTTGAGGTTTGATTTTGGTATCATATTATAGAATTTATTGACACAATGTTACTGTTTTTATAATTTAGATAAACAGCTTTTAACAGCATCTTGCAGTTTCAAGGTAGTTTATGGAGGTAATGGGGAAGTACAGAAGGGATGATGTTAAATAAGCCAGTCACAATAAATTGTTTGCCAGATGTGTTGTGGAATTTTGGGTGGAGTTTGTTAAATCTCAAATGGGGGAAAAGAAGGTTGAGAAGTCACTTCAGAAGTGAAGGAATCTGAAATAGAGCCTGAATTTAAGCTGCCCTGGGAAGTTAATTTAGCTGCTTTTAAGCTTTTCAGGAGCTAGTGTGAGAAAATCCAGCTATAAAGATGGGTTGGGAAATGGATAAGTCTTGAACCTGTGCAGTGGCGTGTAGTTCAGCCATACCACACTGGGCTCAGTGATGCACATGTTTGAAAATAATGGTTTCCTTCACTTGCAAAGTTCTGGGGTCTGTGCACAGACGGAGGTAAAACAGCCGTCGGCAGGGCCCTCCCGGCCTGGAGGCAGGCAGTCTGCAAGGTATTGGTGTTGCAGCCTAGCAGGTGAACGTGTCATCTGTCCTGGGTGACACTGGGAGCTTGCCTATGTTCCCATGCGTTGCATCTCACATTGTCTGTGTAACTGATTCTCATCCCTCTTGAGGATGTACCCAGAGCTGGGGTGCAGCTATGCCATTATATTTGGATGAAGGGGTGGGTAGCAGAGTGTGTTCATTAACCTAATTAATTTCTTCATTGTCTCTGCATTAACGTTTGAATCCATTACCACTCTTGTTTGCTTTTTGTGCATGTTACAGGCCAATTTTCCCCACAGGCTTTGCCTATCAAGTTATTTTATAAACAAACAGATTCTCTCTGAAGAGAGATTTCTCCCCAGAGTTCTAGTGGCAAAGTCTAAACAAACAAGCAAGTAAAACCACTTTTAGTAGGTTTTTAACAAAAAAAAAAAGGCCTGTTCGTTGGGTTTAAAACTATATCAGGTGTTGCTGTAGTTAAATTAATGGCTGCCTCCTTGGCTTTGACACTGAAAGTCAAACAAGGAGGTTTTTTGCCCTGTTTACAGGGGAGATGAGCATGATGTTTAATTTCTTTCAGATTTTCCTAAGTTACTAGAAAGGAAGCTGCATCTATCTTGAACTCTTTCCAAATATGCCTTTCTGTGGAGGTCTGCAAATCCCAGCAGATACGGGGATTACATTTTCCAGAATTCTTTCTAGATGAGATCAAGTGGAGATGTACCCTGTGCAAGTCAGGGTCCTTGCTCTAGGGCACATTGGGTGATAGGCAGCCTGGACTTTGCCCATACCATGGGCTTCCACCTGAGACCACTTCTCCTCACCATTGTCCCTTGGCTCTGCTTTGTTTAAGACAGCCTATGAAAAGGGATTTTCTGACCTCTGGTACGTCCCTGTTCTGTCTTAAAACATAAATGTGCACTTGTACAGCCTCCAAACTGGGACAAGGAAGACTCACAGACTCTGCTTCCCTCTTGAAGGAGGAATAGAAATGTCAGAGGTTTCTGTCTCTTTTTTTCAGCAGCCTCTTTAGAGCAATGTAGCTGTAGGGGGTAGAGCTGGAATATGCTGAGTTTTCGTACCTTTTCTGGTTCGCTCTTAACCAAAAATTTACTGGTTATCTAAAATCCCACCAGAACACCAAAATTGTTATGTTGTTTGCATGCCTCTCCTTGTGTTGTTTTTGGATTGCAGGGTGGACGGCAGCATAACAGATGTGTGTACCTTCTGTGCATTCACAGTTTTTTTCTTTATTTGAAAGTTCCTGTTCTGACCTTGTAAAATCTAGGGACTTTCAGAAAAGAGAAATTAGAGCCTTTAGTTTCCAAAATCTCTCTCACACACAAACATCTGGGTACACACACCCATACTGATTACATTTTGTTTATAAAGAATTTGATTTTTTTCCAAAATATTTCTTAATGCATTTTAAAGAGAAAATGAAATACAGCGTATGGTGTCACAGGAATTATTAAATGTCTTCTTTAGTAGAACTTGGTGATTACTGTAAGTCTTACTGGCAAATATAAAATCTGTTTAAATTTGAGAACATGGGCGTCTGGCAGAGAAGAACATTGGCTATTTGGGCCTCAGCTTCCATACAGTGTGAATCAAGTGAAACTTGGCACTAGTTGAACTGTTTAGTCTTAAAACATTTTTTATAAGCCTCCCTTTCTCTCAGTGAGATCAGATCAGCCAGTGAGATGATATTCTGATCAGCATGGACTGGTGCTGTAGTAGTCTGTGGAAGATAATTTTAGAAACAATAATAAATTATACTTTGAAAGGAATAAAATTATTAAAAATTCATCAATTTTCCTCTGTAGATTTGTAATTCAGTATAATTCTTAAGATTAAGGGCAGAGAATAGACACAGAAGTAATTTTTTTTTTAAAGTCCATGCTGTTGTTAACTTGATTTTGGTTTCTCAACCTTCCCAAATGCAATCTTCTAACAAAATCAAGAGCATATCTAGATGAAAGTGAAAGATGTAGCCAAAGCTTGAATCACAACACTCCAGTCATTCCAGATTACTAGGAGAAGTAGACTTGACTAGGTTTTTGGGTGCAAGATGGCAATATGAAAAAGACACCTATAAATTAAAAATTAAGAAGTACATAGTTCACAGGTCTTGGAGCTGTGGGCAAATTTCTACATTGAGCTTCTGAAGGGTTCAACTAATCCCAGAGAACAGAGAAGCAGTGGAGGTGTTAGGTTTTATAAAGGCTCTCTTGCATCTTTCCTTACCCCTTTGACATCAATACAAGTTAGGCCATTCCTTTCAGTACAGTGAGGAATTGTCCAATGGTTTGCTTCTTAAGAAACACGTTCCCAGACTTCAAATATAACTGAATCTAAGCAAAATTTTAAAATGTTTTTCTTAAGTTGAACTGAATTGCTGTTTGATATTTACCTGCTTTATTAAGGTCTTTCCTCATCATATGTCATCGTACATGCTGTCAAGATTCAGTGTGAATTTCTTCGCAGCAGTAAACAAAATTGCAGAAACTTGGTCTCAATTTCTGGGCTTAAAAAATTACGTACTGCAGTCTGAATTGCCAGATACCCCAAAAGTGTTGTATTTCTTCTAACCAAGTGTCTTGAACATGGCACATGCCAAAAAGGACAAGTTTTCAGAAATGTGACAGAACTGAAGGGACAGGCAGTGTCTGTACATAGCTGAAATTGGACATAGGTACTGAGCGTACGTGTGCTGTGCATTCCTTTTGGTCAGGTGCCAAACAGAGTAGATCTGAGGACTGGGCCTTTATAGTTATATACCTTATCTATATATATACTCTGCTGGCGTATACCTTATTACCTAATTCTGTTACCTGCTGTCTCCTCACTTTAGTCACTGACTCTATCCCTTCATTCACTTGGCCTCAGTGAAGTTTTATAGTTGTTAAACACATGGAATACCTTATGGAGAGAGGCTACCGAGGAAAGCAATAATTTTTTTGTTGCTGTTGAAACAATGACTTTTATTTGGACTGTACTTAGTTTTTAAGAATAATTGCTGGCTTTATCTGAAAATAAATACATGTAAGTGAGCTATAATTTTTAGAATATTTAAGTACATTCTTAGAACTTCATTCCCTGATCCAGCAGAGAACTATGAAGATTATTAGGAGTCTGGAGCATCTCTCTTATGAAGTAAGCTGAGGGAGCTGTGCCTGTTTAGCTTGGAGAAGAGACAATTGAGAGGGGATCTTATCAATGCACACAAACATCTTTAAGGGTGGATGTCAAGACAATGGGACCAGCCAGTGCTGCCCAGCAACAGAACAAGGGACAGCGGGCACAAACTGAAACACAGGAAGTTCCATCTGATTGTGAGGAAAAGCTCCTTCACTTCAAGGGTTACAGAGTTAATTTGAGGGTAACAGTGCACTTAGGTTGCCCAGAGAAGTTGTGAAGTCTCTTTCTCTGCAGATGTTCAAAACCAGCCTGGACATAATCCTGTGCAACCTGCTGTACGTGAACCTGCTTTAGCACGGGTATTGCACTGCATGGTCTCCAGAGGTCCCTTCCAACCCCAGCCATTCTGTGACTTAATGGGGTTAGCATTTTCCAAAATGTGTCCCTTCCTCTTTTTCCATTGTTCTAAACCCGAACCCAGTGGGGTTTGTCCTGAGCTGAAGTACCATGAGGCCTAGGTGGATCTTCCAGTCTCTGTTAACTTTCTGGTCTGTGGCTGGTCTGTAGTGGAGTTGTAAAACTGAGCCAGAAAAGGACAGGAGGGTAAAAAAGGGAATTTCTGCTCAGAATATTACTATTTCCCTTTTTATCTATAGTTTTGACTGCTTTTGAAGGGTAATCAAAAAGCTATTCTTACACCAGATACACAGCATGTGCTGTGAGGCACACAACTGTCTTTCTCTATAGTCTTGCCCTAGAAGTCTTCTCTTCCTACTTTCTGACCTGCGCCAACAGAGCTGTGCATCATGCATCTCAGTGCCTGACCAGTGGCTCAGTTTCTCTGAAGCTTGGCTGGTTGCACTTTGGCCATGCTGCAGAGCCCCAGTCGCAGGCAGGTGCCGGTGCATGACATGCGTCAGAAAAGCAGGACACAACCCAACACCTGGTTGTGGCTTCTTCAGCTGCTTGTGTCACTTCTGCTTCGCTTCTGATAAATCAGAAAAAAACTGATATGCGAGCAGTTGTCTGGAGGAAAAGAAAAGGAAGAAGAGTGACGGAGAAGAGCATGGGGATGACACACGCAAGGGGAGCGAGGAAGAGAGAGCTGTGACATGGCAGGGAAAGGACAGCCAAGGCTCAGGGTATGGATGGCAGGGAAGAGCTGCGCAGAGGACATGTCCAGCCCAGCGGATGGGGACAAGGACAGTGGTGATATGGAGGAGCCATTGCCTAACACCACGGCAGGAAGGTCCTAAAATCAGATGGGAAGATGCCACATAAAGGACTTCTGGGCTAAACCAATATAGACAACATGTTGGTCTAGAGATGTGATATCCTGGAGCTGAAGGGTACCATATGAATATGCCAAAGAAACAAAAGTGGAGAACTTCTTCTCGGTGCAAATTGTAAATATAGTCAAGAATTACTCTTTTAAAAATTGAACTTGGTAGATTTTAACAATTTATGCCTCAATTTATTGCGTCATGATTCAGTGAGACATTATGGATGCTACTGCCAGTAGCAAAGTGTAGCTGAAACAAAAATTAAATCCTTCTGGCCTTCTACTAGCTTTTTGGTATGGCTTTCCCTGAAGGACTGGTGTTCTTTGCTATGAGCATGCCAGAAGTAGCAGAGGTCAGTCAGGGACTGGAACCATTAGTCGGGCTTGATTGTAAATGCTGTCCAAAAAAATTTCCTGCTTAAATAAATGGTATTCTCTTCTCTAGAAAAAGCCTACTAATATGTCCCATAGAAAGTCTTTATCTCAAAAAAAGCACCAAAAATGGAGAAGTAGAGGAAGGAGGGAAAGGAAAGAGAAAAAGGAGGAGGGGGGATGGAGAGAGGGGAAGGGATGTTTATATTAGTGTTGTGTAGCTGGGGTAGTGTCAGAAATTTCCTTAGGTATACCAACACCATTTTTTCAGATTCTGTCTTCTCGCTCTGTCTCTGCATTCCTTGTGACGCTCTTCATCCTTTGCATTCTGTTCACCAGTTTAGGGGTTTTGAACCTTGCCTTGCAGACAGAAAAAAATATTTTTCTAGCACCAATCATAATAGCATAAGGGAGACAGAATCTCTGGCATACTAACCTCAAGATATAGATTATTTTAATCCAAAATTGTATGAAGAAGGACTTTTCTATTGGAAAGGAAGGTGTGTTTTTATTTTATTCCTTCATTGGTCCGAACAACAGCACCTGTATATAGGTCTGTGGGGTTTTTTCCCACAGATTATTACTGTAGACATGTTATGTTAGACATAACACTAGAATTACAAACAAGTGGTTACCGTGATGTCGTTATAGATGTGTGCTGAGCCCTATAGTTGTGTTCATGTTGCTTCTCTTTATTTTGTAATTTATAAGCTGAATGTTTTCCTACTTAAATAGTGGAATTTAGTTTTGGTGATCATCGCTTCTAGTAATTGCCTGGCTTAAGCAGAGATCAAATAATTATGTTCCTGAAGCAAGTCTTTGTTTAGTCTTCATTTATCTCCTTCTCTATAGCTCCACTGTAGAGGCAGGATGGAGGGCAGCTTCTTTAAGTGTTTTCCTTGCTCACTGCTGACCAGCTGGTGGTATGGATGTGTCTTTGACATGGACAGTTTGGTGTCACAGTTTCATTCTTCCTTGGGGAACATGTTGCACTGAAAGGCAACTTCCCCCTTCATTATCCAGCCCTTTCTCCTGGCATTAATGATTTTTAATTTTTTTTTTTTTTAACTGTGGGGAAAAACATTTTCACAGCTCTGAAAAGGGTTCATTCAACCTTTCCGTAATAGTTCAAGTGGTTGGTTTTCTTCTGGCTTCTGAAATACATTACAAATCACAATCTGGAAAAAGTTCTAATATGGTTCCAAGTCTTGCTGCTGAATTTGGATACGTTGCTGGGACTTACTTTGTAGCTCATCCTTAACAACTGACAAAATATTTACTCGGCACAGTGCAAAGAAGGCAAACTTTCTCCAAAATATTATACAGAGTTGGAGTCAGAACACAGACAATGAGGCAAAAAATTGGACCTGCCCACCAAGCCATTAGTTGATTAATTTTCCAGAATGTCATGAGAAAGAGCTTCATGAAGTCACTTGCTGCATAGCTGCTTCTTGTGATACAGGAGTGGAGAGGGCAGCCAGGTCTCCAGTAGTGAGGACAGCATATTGCAGATACTGAAGTCTTAAGTGTATATTTGCACAGGCAGTGCCAGCAGGGAATGTTCTTTACTGTTTATTAAACAGCTACTTCATAAAAAGGTGGTTTCCCTAAACTGATCTTCTACATTTAAAATGAACAGCAAAATCTTTAACCCAAGCTGGATCGAAGTGTTGTTTCTGTTTTGGTATTTTTACAGTGTTAGTTTTCCCCTGGGGAAAGGATTATTAGACTACTAGAACCAGATTGGAGTTTTTAAAGTGTGGTGTGCTGTTCATCTCTTAGTCTAGAAAATGTGGGGTTTGTTTCATGGGTTTCACCCCACTTTTTTGAGAAACCGTGGAGGGAGAAAAACTGCAGTAAATTAACTTCAGTACAGGAAAGCCCAAAGTGACAAAACTGTAAGTCTAATAATAGGGGAGGCTTATGTTTTTATGTTGTCTTCATGTGATCCTTTGCAAAAGAGCCTCCTCAGTAATTATATTCCATTGTCTTTTTGACAGTGGTACGTTTTAGTCCAAATAATACAGGATATGTCCCAAAATAAGATCACATCTTATAGCAGTGGTGGCGTCGGTGGATCGATGCCACGTTTTTTCCACAGGGTCCCTCATGGAGACGCTTAGGCGGCACTCTGCCAGCGCCCACGCGTACACACGGTCTCACCCTCACAGGTAGTCGCGAGCAGGCACTCGCACACACACAGGCTATGTGCGTGCCGGAGACGAAAAGGCGAGAGGGGTTGTTTGCATGCAATTCCGAGGCGTTTAATGGAACCAACACACTCAAAGGGAACGAAGGCAAAGAACCAAGAACAAAAGCCCGTGCATGATTTTATCCCGGAGGGTCCCAGGGGTGGGCAGAGCATCAGAAGCCAATAGTCTGAGGGCTAGGGGGTAGAGGCAAGGTTGAGTGACATAACTGGAGCCAATGGGAGGGGAGAGGGGAGGTGGGAGAGGACCAGGGGCCAGTGGGGTCTTGGTAAAGGGAGAACTTTCTGGCGCAGTGGCGTGGGGAGAGACCACTTCATAGTAACACGGAGGGTGTAAAGTGGGCTGAGCCACTGCAACAACATCTCACTATATACTTAAATGCAGTACACTGTGGTTGACATTTCTAGCAGATTCCTTATTCTCAGTGTATTTCCCCCCAATGAAATGTATCAGACATGATGAGGCATAATAATTCAACCCTTCTGAAACTATGGAGAAATGTTTTCATAAAGCAAGATATTTTTTACAGTCTTAAGATACAATAAACTCATCTTACAACCACGTTTATATCCACTGATGTCATGTTGCTGTTTTTCCCATCTTGTTAAAATAAGAAGAAATATACTGTCCTAACTCTCTAAGAAACAGCATGGCACAGCTACTATAGCTATAGAGATTTGGAGGGAGGGGCTAAGAGTGAGGACTTTTTCTTCATTTTATTTATTTAATAGTTTATACATCTGTCTTTGATAATAGCAATCACATGTATTGGCATTTTGGATGACTTGTTTGCAAACTTGTCCATTGTCATCTCTTTTGAGCCCCTAAGAAAGCAGATTCTCTGATGGGTCCTCAATGATCCAGATCAAAGGTGTTTGTAAGACTAGGAATAACGCACCACTTCCATAGGCAGTGAAAAAGCAAAGAACACTGTCAAACACTTGTTTAGAAAACCTGTGAAGAGTGCTGACTTTTCATTCACCCTGAGGCTCTGAAAAACAGACATGGATGTCCTGCAGCTGACTTTTTCTCGGAACTCAAAACATTAAAATCCATTGTGTAGTGGTTTTCAGTCACTTGCTTTTTTTGAGATGTTGTGTTAACCTAAAGAAAATAGGGCTTTTCAGGGTTGTTTAAAAGTTCTATTTATGGTACAGAAAACAAGACAGTCCAAGTAAATTATTATTTCAGTTGCTGACAAACTGGAAGCATGAACAAAAAAGGAAGATGAAGTTACACTTAGAAGGATTTTGTCAATTACTCCTCTGGGGATACAGCTGAATTGTTATTATTTTTATATAAAACAAATGGGAAAAACTCTGTGCTGTATTTGAATATAGTATTTCATTGGTAAATATGAACAACATACCCACAAATCAACCAGCATTTCCTCAAAAACCCAATTGAGATGAAATAATGAAATAACTATCCAAATTGCTACTATCCCAGATACCAAAATATCCATACTCAGGAAGCATGGAATCAGTTAAATCTTAAACAACTGAACCATTCAAGTTACATCAACCACATTATTACTACTTTTGTTTTGGCATACTGTTTTATCAAGGGTTGAGATTTTCAGAAAATTGCACGAAAAGGTTTGCCCACACCTCTTTTTCTTAATATTAATGGAAGATGTGGGGTCAAGCCTCTGGCAGCTCTTTAAAAATACAGATTTTTAAAGAAAAGCACAGGGAATTTTGAAGGAGAGGGGGGCACATTTAATCATTTTCTCCCTCATTTTTACCCAGGCTTCAAAAATATTTTCTGATGTGATAGAGAAATGCTGGCCAATTACAAAACCACATTATTTTCTTCCCATTGTGTGTGAAAACAAAACCACACAGAGAAACCAATCAAAACACAACAAGAACAAAAACCTTTGTGTAACTCTCAGTTTCTCCTGATAATTGATAAAATTAATTGATAAAATGGTCACATTTTAAATTCTTCCTCAAACCAACTGAGTTCGAGATTTTGAAAATGTGTAAGAATGTGCAAAAGGTAAGTCAGTATACTGTTGTACAAGGAAAGATCAATATTTCAGTTCTGTATTTTCTGAAAAAGAAAATAGGACTTAACATACCCATACAGTACGTGTAAGCCATTGCCTTTATAATGTCCTATACCTAGTACTTGTTAGGGACTTGCATTGCCTCCCTGGGCCCTGAGCAGTTCACCAAGCTGCAAGACTTTTCAAGTGAGTCAGTACAGGGCCGTGTGGCAGCCAGAAGGGAACTGGAGCTCACTGATACTGCTCTGCTGTGTCATGTATTTGGAGACAGGGTGTGTGGGAATGTGAAGAAGAGTGTAAAAATGGTCTTCCTTGCCTTTTCTCATAATGAGTTTTAAGAAAATGCTACTGTTGTTACTGTGGTTTTTACAGCTCTTTTATTTCGTTTGTTCTTTCCCTGGTACCCCAAGCTAAAGCTTGTTGAGAAAAAAGAGAGAAGAGAGTGTAAATTGCATTCTCCAGTTTGATCTCACATTTTTACCTGTAGTGGCTGGATAGCGGGAGAAGCTGAACATGGACAAGGCTGCTGGAGCATTCCTCCTGCAGCAAGGAAATTACTCACAACGGAATGTAACAAGGTCCTTTTCTTCCTCTACAGCCACCATTTGCCAACCCCTTGCATCATTTATATCTGAGACGGATTTAGAAGAAATGTGGTAGCTAACATATGTGAAAGCTGACTCTTTACTAAACTCTTGATGCTGTGGCAGTGTTGGTTTAGGTTGCCCAATGTTGCTTCCTTTCTATACCAAAGTGGATGTGGTTATACTTCTAAAAGTATTTTTGTCACTGTAGCCTATTTTGGTCAAGGAATCTTCTGCCAACACAAACTGCCTCTGCAGAGTTAGGGTTACATGGAGTATCTGTGCAGATACATCTCACAGTCTGCATTATATTTTGGGACACTGACACCAGTGGCTTTAGTTAGCACCAGGTAGTACAAAAGGTGAAGGGTTTGTATGTTTGCAGGCCAGCACTTGCTCTGCATTTATGCTGACAAGAGCATGAGTGTGATGAAGAACTGGGCCCTTACTGTCACCTTTAAATTCAGGACAGCAGTCTTGCTCTCGCCTTCAGTATGGCTTCTTGGCCCCGACATGGACAGCCTTGAAACATGTCTCTCAGCCTGTTGAGAGAAGGTCAGGCATTGCAATGTTTCAATCCCATACTTCTGTTTCCTGCTCCAGCATAGGTCTTGCCCTCCCTTTACATTCCTAGTCTGTAATGAGGGTGGTGGTACAGTTGTTGTATTTATCAGTGAAAAACGGTTATCTGAAATAAACTGCTAACCATACTCTAAGACAGAAATTATTACCTAATACCCATTTGTAGTGCTTGGTGTGCTTAAAGACCACTTTGTCCTGCTTAAGGAGTGAATGCTGTACTTTAGATTGTGGAAGTCAGACTGTTTCTAGTATACATACTTTAATTGATAATGTATTTGACAATGGTATTATTGTATGTCAGTTGCTGTAGGAACCTAATAAATTCCACTTAAAGACTCAGACATAAATATAATTGTCTCTAATGAAAGCATGTATCTTTTGATTAACAAATATAGCTCTTTAACTGAGATGTTTTGTACCTCAGATGTTAATAACTTACTGCTAGATGTTTTCATATTTTTTCATTTTGATTTTACTAAGACACACTATGAATATATCTATTGCAATTAGAAATGTTTGGAATCTCTGCTTGAAAGGCAGTATGGAACATGATCTTATCCAAAAAGCAACAGTGAACAGTGAAATAGCACATGAAGTCAGAAATGACTACTATTTGGACGGAGAAACTGGCACGTTGTGCTTTACTTTGGTTATGTCCATCCCTCAGTTGCATTTTTCAGAATTTTTAAAGTGGTAGAAATGTGGGGCAATTTTCTCTATTTATGTTTATTCACATATTATATGTCACAGTATCTGTCATCAGGTCTGTGCATATAGGTAAAGATAAATTGCTTTGTTTGGTGGGATCATATTCCTGCAAGACTCTACATTCTCTTTTTACCATAGTCTTAACTGGCTGATTGTGTCCTTCCAGTAAAAAAGTCATCAGAAATTATCTTAAGCAAGGTTTTTCTGACTTTTCGTCCCTCCTCCATCTGGAAACTATACATGAACATCCTTTAACTATCATGTTGGTTTACAGGAGCTAAATTTGACATGGCATGTAGCACTGTCATCCTTAACTTCATATCATCATCTGTTGTTCTGGTTAGCATCAAGCTCCTTTAAATGTAGTAGTCTTTGTCTGCCCTAATCTTTTCACGATGAGTTACGTTCTACATATTAATAGACAGTAGTTTTGTGGTACAGATGAGGCTGTCTTCAGCTGACTTTTTTTTTTTATTTCAATATAAAATTTCAGGGAAAAGAATCCTTTCTTCCCTGGATGCCTTTAACCTTTGCAAACAGTATTATGCTTTGTACTTACTTTGGAAGCTCTCTTATTTTGCTGTTCTGTATGGCTTATCTGACATGTCTGCTTCTTGGTTTAACCAAAGAAAATCCAGTAAGTCCCTCCCTGACCATGGCCTATCCTGTAGCATTGCCTTAATTGCTGTTTGGAAGTTGGTTATGTTCATGTCAGCCCATCATTCCCTATGCTTCCTTCATAATTAGGTATTTTTTAGGGTGCAGAGAATATGGTTGGCACAGGTAGTACAACTTCAAACAAACAACCCTTCCTGTGTACAGATCACATTAGTTAGATCTTTAGCAGTAATCCTGTACATAGCAGTGAGTTTTGCTTCCAAACTTCAGAAGACTTCTTTCCCACCTCCTTGGTTTGGTTTGGTTTGGTTTGATTTGACCTTGAATGGGTCCTATAATGGGTAGCTAAGTATCATAAAATGGAGCAACAAGCCCCTGAAGTTAATTCAGTTAGTGAAAACAATGCTAGATAGGGTGTGGAAGAGTCCTCATCCAGTCCTGATAATAGTAAATATGCTGCAAAAATATCTTTAGAGGATACGAGTGGAAATGTGATGGACAAGCTGGTGAAAAATCCCACTGACCTTGGTGGCTGGCTGCAAGGCTGCCTCTGGTGGATAACTGCCATTTGAAAGCCCTGATTCCTCTTCCTCTGATGTGCAGAACATAGACACTCTATGATGGTCTGAACTGAGGTACTGAACTAAGGTACCACGGGATGGGTAAAGTAAACACATCATTTTCATCCTGATCAAGAAACTCAGAGACAAGTGGCATCATCGGTATTGTATATAAATCTTCTTCCACAACAGGAAACTGGCAAAGAGAGAGAAAAAGGTGGCTGCTGTGAAGTAGGTTTTCTAGGTAGGTTGACTCTGTGATGCTTGTGTAATTTCTGCTGCCAGCGAGCTAGAATAGAGATATGATAATAAATACCCCTTTTCAATGTTAGCAACCTATGGTGTGAATTCTTGTCTTAAAAACTTCAGAATGATGTTTGGATGACAGGGAACTCACCCTTCCTGCTCATACTGTGTTGGCAGAAAGTTTCCCTCAAATATGTATACAGCTTTGCAGTTCCTCGGAAGAGAGAGAAAAAAATATTCAGATGGAATACTGAGTATACTGAGCTAAGGTCACATAAGAAAAACCTTTTTTACTGTGAAGGTGACTGAACACTAGATCAGGTTGCCCAGAGAGACTGTGAAGTCTCCATCCGTACTGATAATCAAAATTCAACTGGATGCTGCCCTGTGCAATTTGCTCTGGTAAAACCTTGTCTGAACAGCGAGCTTGGACCAGGGGATCTCCAGAGGTCCCTTCACACCTCAGCTTTGGAAAAGTCTACCCTGTGCTTAGCAACTTAGGAAATGAATCTTTCAGACCACAGAACAAAGCAGTTAACATCAGTCCTGATTCAGGTGGCCTTTGCTTGACTGCATATGGCCTAAAATGCTGTCATTTGGCTTTTGCTATTTTCCAGTACGAGAAGTAGATCATTGCAAGCCATCACTGCAAGCCCAGGAAAGCAAGAAGCCAAAGTGTGCATTTGCTGACCTGTTTATTTGAGCAGAGGTTCTGCAGCATAGCAGGGTAATTGCAGAGGTATGTCTGGCAGAGGTGTCAGGATAAGTCCATTACAAGCACATGGGAAAATTACTAATAACATGTGAGTGGGCAGTGCAAAAGCTTTAGCAGATGCAATAACAGCATGTGTTGCTGGCCCTGTGTGCCCTTGGAAAACTGTAAAATACTTCTCCATTGATTCTGCATCTCTTGTAGGCAGCTGATGAAATGTCACTATTCTTCAAGCACAACATGCAGAACCATCATTGTAGTGGCTGCTCTGGAGAGATTTACAGCCTCTGGAGCCTTGGCAACACAGATAGGGAAAAGTTACCTTCATGTCTCCTCTTCTGTGTCTGCTGACAGGGAATTGGTTCTTACTGGCTATATAGGAGAGATTTATGGTCTTTACTCTTCAAGAGTGTACGATGTAATGTCTACCCCACATTGTCGATGTTCAGCAGGTGTTTGGAGTTGCAGTTTGAGTGACTGATCAAACTTCAACCGGAGGAGATGTGACATTGCTTTTAGAAGCTGGAAGTATTTAATTTTATAGGTTTTCACTTGCTTTAACTGGAGGGTGAGAAGAAGGCATTGGAAACAGCTCATTACTAAATAATTAGCTGAGGTTGATGCTGTGTGTGTAATTGCTGTAGTTACAATTTAATTTTGTGATGTACTTGAAAAGATGTCTGTCTTTCTTTGAGTATTTGTGTGTTTTAGAAGTCTTCTCAATGATTGGGGGGGGATTGGTCGTGGTTTTTGGACAGAAGAGAAGGAAAATAGTGGAGGCCAAAGACAAGTGTGATTTTTGCACAAGTATTTTTTCATAAACATGTTTAAAGGACAGTGCCAGGAAGGGATTAAGAGAAAAGCATGCATTGAAGGGATGTAGGAATTAGAAGGGAATCCTGTCTTGGTGTGAAGGATTTACTCAGTGAAATCCTGGTTACTGAAAAAATACCAACCCTTTCAAAACTTAGACCTGCAGAGGTAGGTAGAGACTTAGTTAGCATTTCAGTAAAAGAGTCAGACTCTGTTAAAAGCTTTAAATATGAAGACTGTATTTAAAAAGTCTAATTTTTTTGGTATTTTTACTTTTTCGTCACCAATGCTTTCCTTCCACTGAAAAGAACAGTACTCTTAGATTAAGGAAGCTGTTTCAGTGCAATGAAGTGATGCCTGGAGTGGCTACCTAGAAACAGAGACTAGACAGGAGTAAGGGAATAAAGGTAGGTATATATTTGAAAGGCCTTCAAAGGTACACCCTGGGGAGCCAAAGGCTACATCCAAAAATGGACCCCAAGATGGACGACGAGTCACGAGTTCTTCACACTTTTATAGGTTTGGTCCATTTGCATATCAGCATAAATTCACCCATTAAAACTTTAGCTAATGATGTAAATGCTTCAATTTCTCCACCTCTCTAGGGGCTCTAGTTTACACTTTTTGGGCCTAGGACAATCTGAGTGTGCTTGAATAGCAAGCTCAGAGAAGCTTTGTTGTGTCTATCTGGCCTAAGAGAGCAGCTAGCAGGCTACAAGAAACTTCAGAGTTACACACTAGGCAATACAGGATTTGAAAAATATAAAAGTTAAAACCTAAGGCATCACATCAGCTCTTGGAAGTAGGAGCTGCAAGGGGACATGAGGAATAGCCACATGGCTAGACTGTAGCCTAAAAAAATAAAACCTGGGAAGATCATGGCCCTGAGCAAGCTAAAAATTGCTAAATTCTAGTCCACCACAGGTAAAAGCGCAATACCTAAACGCAAATTTTAAAAAAGGACAGGTAGAAATAAGTAGTGGGTTGATGACGCTGTGACAAGGGCTTATAAAGAAACAAAAGAAGTGGCATGGGGCATTGTGAAAACAAACAATAGATGAAAATGGCTGGAGCAACAAAGGATTGCTTTTTGTTCCAAATGTCTGGGACATTTGGAGTTCCAGACAGAGCGAGAGTCTGGATCCTGATGAGAATGTGGACAGGATCGATTAATAGAGACAAGCCTTTCTTAAAATGAACAAGCGTCTGCTTCCCTAAAATTGCTGCACCAACAAGTGAGCCAAGGACATGATTTAGTGCTGACTAGGGGCAACAGGACCTGCTTCCTGCACATGCCCCTGTGTGGTCAGGGAACAAAAGGAACCTCCAGTCCCTTGCAGGGGGGAGAAGGAGTAACACAATTTGGAGGATTATGTTTCCCCCAAAACATAAGTCTCACCTTAGCTACAGGTAAGCTACTCTTGGCTGAAGATACAGAGCCTGAATTCCCACTCTTCATCATCACCTTAAGAGCAGCTCAGGCAGACTTGCCTTCAGGCATGAAGAGGGGAGGCTGTGTTGTGCTCTGTCTCAAATCCATCCTCTCAGGAGGCAGGTGTGTTGATGTCTTTTCACCAACATAAACAGCTTGAGGAAAAAAGATTTCTGACAGCCCACGGAAGCTGTTACAGGCCTCGAGTGAATCAAGCCAGGTAATCAAGCTAATAGGGAAGCATCAGAAAGATGAATCACTGTTATTTATATTGTGTGACAGCTAGAGTCCTCCACCCTTTGTGCTTGGCACTGTACAAAGCACATACTAGAGGATGATCCTTGCCCTGAATTCTCGCTGTCTAATGAGAGTATGGACGGCTACAACTTGTAGAAGTGGGAGCAGGGCTGAATTTTACTAGCTGAGATCAGTAATGCTGGTTCACTTCTGGAATACTTTACAGGTCCACAGGAGGTTATGGTAATTGCCTGCATGGCCAAGCTGTTGAATGTGGTCTTTTGACAAGCATGGCAAAAGAGCTTTTATTCACACTTTAGCATAATAGAGCTAAAATTCTTGTTGGCATGATCTGCTTGTCCTGTTGTATGTTCCCACAGAATCTGATTATTCTGCCTCTTCGGGTGACTTAATTTCTCCTTCTTTTTCACTCTTAAAGACTGATTTAAATTTTAGTACTTAAGTGAAATATCTAGGATTTATAGTGATTGTGACCTGGTACTTCACAAAGACAGTGATGTTATAAATAATGAATGACGAGACTGCAGATTAATACCACTGAGATGACCACAGTGCAACCAAATGTTCTTCTTACCATACATATGGAGCCACAAATCCGTATTTGGATTTTTATCAATGCTCTTTCCAAAAATTTATAATAAAAACAAAGCATCCCAAACATGGCTTGCTGGTATTTGTAAGCTAGGTTTTTCCTTATTTGTTTTCAATTATGGTGAAAAATGCTCAAATGATCAGTGATCTCTTACAACTTTTAAAACCAGAAATTTATTAGCTGTCTGTTTCAGGGACAGAGAGTGATTCAGATTCAGGATGTTTCTTCTTCCTTGCTACTCTGATCATGCACACCTCCAAAGCTGCTAATAGTATTTCATTTAGCTGTTTCGTGTCGTGTCAACAGTTTTCTGTTCTGCATTTCTTATAAGGACAAGTTTCTCATGTATCTCCCTTTTTCCATCCTGCTGTCGGCTCTTGTGGTGTCATTTCCTTCTGTTCTTGTTTCTTCCTTCCCACACACCTCCCTTCTCCCCACGTTCACAGCATGATTACAGCCTATAGCCTAACCCAGAGCTCGAGTGGAGCAGTTTGCAGCCACAGGGAGTTGCCATGACCATAATTGAGATTGACAGAAAGAATAAAGCTTTCCACTTTCATGAAGCATCTTCATGGCTACCATGGGAAGGTCTGTGACATATGGCAGTAGCCCTAAAGGAGGCTAAAGGCATAGGCACAGCATCAAGAATGCTTCCTGCAGCATATTCAGATGCCAGACAGGACTTTTTCCTAGCCAATCCAGGAATTTTAATGGGAAGTCTTAACCTTGCTCACCATTCCTTTTCTGTTTCCACTGTTTCCACAGTTCAGATTTAAATAGGCACATTGTACCTCTTAACAACTTGTTAAAAACGGAATTCCTCTTGCAATTCATTTTTTCCCTCCCACCACAAGCTCCACTGTGCCTGTGCGAACACCTCTGTGCTGCTCTGTGCCTGTGCCCCCTCTGCACACAGCCACAGCCTCTGCTTTGCATTAGCAGCCTTGCTTGAGCTTGGCATACACTGTACCTAACACTTGTCGTTTGTATGAGTGTTCCCTTTTTGCTCAGTCTGTGTGAGAGCCCAGCAAACAGGAAGGTAGCCACCCTCTTATGTTGATAGTTCTCCAGTGGCAAGTGTTCTCACCCTGTCGTCCCAGCTCTTCTCAGCCAGTTGCACCATATTTAGGGCAAATTTGAAGCTCAGCCAAGCTGACAGTCAAAGTTCCCCTTGATAAAGCCTCCAACAGCAGGAGGCTCCCGATGGTGTTGTCATTCTCATGCCTACTGCTCAAGTTTTTATTTTTTGCCCTAACACATGGGATATGCTAAACATGAGATGAAGGAATGGGTGGTTCTTAGATATCCATCATGAAATATGATACGTATCTGAGTGCTACAGATTTTGATTTTCCTTTACCAATTGTAGCAGCTGAAGCAGTGGTCCCTACAGTGAAGTTGTATCATGATTTCTAGTCCAGTTTTCTTTTTCAAACTGCTTGTGAATTCCTGAAACTTTTGCTATCTGAAGTACTCCAGGCTTTATCTCTGTTTTCCTTTAATCAAAGTCAACCAATTTTTTTTCACTTTTCTTTGAAAAATGATTGAAGACTCCCTCAAAATCAAATCAGGCAAGTTACAAAGTCTGCTAGCTGTGCAGACAAAGTGGCTTCATTCTGGACACTGAAACACAGCATGGAAGCAGCCTTTGGTCAGACATCCTGTATTTCATTGCCACTGGCTTTGGCTTCATTAGTCTCCCTGGCAAATGGTGAATGTGTGGACTTGCTAATTGTTTAAGTGAAATTAAAATAAGGAGTTTACTCTTCTTTTGTAGACAGGTGAATGTTGTCACTTGTAGGTAAAGCTTCCACAGTAGTCAAGAGGATCAATAAGGCTTGTGTAGATTAAACTTAACTTTCTGAATCTTCACTGGTTGTGTTTCAATACATCTGTGAGCTCCATATGCTGTAGCTGTACTCAGCATTAACTCAGGCATTGAGATGGGTGTGGGAATTAGCCCTCAGCCCTCCAGCTGGCACTGAAGTTGTTCACGTAGCTGCGTATGTCAGTCTTCAGCTGCGTGGAGCTGTGTATGGAGAGGGGCAGGGACCAGTTCCGTCAGCAGCTGAAGCTGGCTTGCAGCAGTTCGAGTCTCCCTCAAGGGCATCCTGATACCCTCTAATCCTGTCCTAGAGGGGGACAAAGCGGGAACTGACAGGCTCTGTGCAGAGCAGCTTTATACTGGCAGAGTCCTTCACATGGAGGGATTTCCTGCCGCCTGTGTGTTATTGCTGGAGTGGAAGGACACAAAGGCAGCCTCGTAGTTTCAAGGATCTGGATTCCAGACTTTAGTGGCTGTGTGGGAGGTCTGAGGGTCAAAGGCCCAGCCCCAGGCATGCCTATATGCTCTTCCTCTTGCCTGTATCAGACTCCCATCTCCTTCCCACTTCCGCAAAAACTCCTGGATGTTTTGAGAAAAACTGCACATTGCTTGCCTGGCTGTCCGCTGCAAGGGTATGGGAGATGAGGTCATGTGGGAAAAAGGCTCCAGTGGAGCCAAGAGGAATGTGGAATTTGGGCAGCAGCCAAATTCAGATTACTTTTACATGGCCATCTGCACCTGTGTTTGTGAGGGCGGAGATTTCTGATGCTGTTGAACTGACTCAGCAGTTGTACACACAAAGGCTGGCAAGGTTTCTCCCCTCTCCTCTCGTCTGCTCAGTGTCCCTGCCAACACCCCATCATTCCCATCCAGGTGCAAGTAATCTCTATCGAGAAATCAGGAGAACTCATCCCAGGAACTGACGTGAGACTGATAGTGGAGGAACAACTGCTGAGGTGCTATGTCCAGAAAATACTGGCTCATTGTGAAAAACATGCCTGTCTGTAAAGCACCATGCTCTGGAACTGTGGTCTGGAGGGAACAGCACACATGGTTTTCTGTAAGCCCTGTCCTCCTTTCAACACAGGTCCATAAAAGGAGGTGTTGGTGGTAGTGAGGGGATCTGCTCTCTCCACAGCGCCTGAGTGAACTTGTCTGTACTGGGACCGTCTCTGAAGGATTTCCTTTAGTCTCAGTTGTGGCTTGGGCCTGTAATGCAAACAGAAACAGAAATTACTGGGTTTTATATACACCACCAGAAGTGTGCTTGGACTTCTGAAGACAAAAAAGCTAGATACATGTTCCAAGTAGCCTTAAAACAAAGAAGAAAATTAACGCATAGATGGATGTAGAAGAAAATCATAAAAATAAAATATAAAAAAAATACAGAGTGATAGAGATGAATGTAGGTGGCAATATTGCCTCTTGGTTTGCAAGAAGGGAAGATTTTCCATATCTATGGAAGAGGCATCACTAGCATCTCTACCCTTCTCGCATTATAATCAACCAAGAAGGTAAATCAGGGACAGGCAGAAATTCAGAGAGCTGTAACCAGCTCCGTAATGGCCCTGCTGTCCTTTGTGTGGACACCAACCTGACACAGAAGCCAGTGAGCCATGTATTGTTCTCATGCTCTAACTCCCTTCATTATGAGGTATTTGAAATAGTGCTAATAAGCATACTTTTCTGGCCCCCAAATTACCGACGTCATGTTATCTTCCATGGGAATTCCACGCTCTCCAGTGAGATAGTTGTGTTACCCAGAGATGAACTGCCAGAGAGAAAATATCCAAGTAAACAAACATATGCTTAGTGACCTAATTAAGCAGAATGTTTATATTCTATTCAAGTATGAGACCATTTCAGTTTATTTCTTGCTCTGCATTCTAATTTTGCTGTCAGAAGTATAAACAACTGGCTGTGGAGGTTTTGTCTCTCAAAAACTGACCCCGTCAGACATTGAAAATACAGCTAAGATATGAGGTGTCAAGGAGTATCAGCAAATCTTTCACTTCAGAGAGAAGTGGAAATGGTAATTATTCCACTGATCTCAACTTAGTTCCTTATATTTTTCCACATCATCTAATAACTCAGTTAAGCATCCTGTACACTTAGGAGAAGAGAAGTATTTTTAGTAGAGTTCACTGGCCAATTAATTGCAATGTATAATAAAATAGTCACAATACAATGTTTTATCATAATTTGTTGGGCAATATCAGAACAATAGGGCCTAATGTTAATAGCAGAGCAAAACTGTTTATAGAGCAAAATTGTTTGAGGGCAGTTCCTGCCACGATGCAGGGTTGTCCTGCCAAACTCAATATTGTCTCAGATAAAGGCCATCCACATCTGTGCCAAAGGATGTGCAGAAATGTGGGCATAAATACATGCACAGTAGTTCTGTGCACCACTTATCTCAGGTTTGTATGTCCACAAACTTAAATGGTTCCAAACGTAAAACTGAAAAGTGAAGAGAGAAGAGCAGTGTGAAATTGATAGGGAAAGTCAGAATTTGCCATTTAGGAGGACAAAGATGGAGAAGTTCAATGCAGTGGATAATTAGTGCAATCTGACAAGGAAGAGGCATTTACAGGATGTGTTGTGTCAGTTCTTTTTCTAGACAACATGTTAGTTACACGCTGTAGCAGTGTAATAAAATGGCATTTATTTATACATAAATAATTAGGGAAGCATGCAGCTTTCATAAAAGAACATGCATTTGGTCTAATACTGCTGTTTCGGGTGTGCCACTGAAAACTGGCTGCTGTTTGAACTACCCCTCAGCTGGAGTAGTCCTTCAGGAGTGGCATAGGCCAAAGGGCTTCAATGGATACAGTCCTGTTAGGTCTGAAGCCTGTTAAATCAGCACTAGAAATTTCTCAGTTATTAAGTTCAGCAATGAGTCAGTGATGTTACCTGCTTTGAGGGCAGAGAGGGTAGGTAGGTACCTGTACACAAATTCATATACATGAAGCAAAGATGTCTTTGTTTTGCCTATTGAATTTGCTATAAATCACTTAAATGGGAGAGTAGGAAAGTGTTTTCCTGTGCTGTAAATAACAAAGGAGTATACTGGCAATCATCATAAAAAAGTACCATTTCATTGAGATAAATCACATCAGTGAGTTCATCAGTTAACCAGTTAAACATGCATGAAGCCCCATGAGTGCTTTATAGTCATTTTGAAATACGGTTGCATACTTACATTAATAGAAATATAGTGGTTTTTTAATAATATACAGGAGTCCAAAATTTGTATAGATATGTTTGTGTTTGTATACATATTTATACATTTACAATTTAATGAATAATCCAGGACTGCAATCATGTTCAGCCCTTATTTCCAGTATTTCAATGTAAGTAGGATCATCTGAGCCAAATATGAGGAAGACTCTTCCTCTCGGACCCTGCTGCTTACACAGAAAAAAGCTCTAGGGATGGGGGGAAGTCATTCTTCAGGCTTCTCTCAGCCTAGTTCTTTCCTCTTTTGATGTCCTCAGATGCTCCCAAGGACTTGGGGGGCTTTTTGAGCTCAGCTTAGAGCCGCCTGCCAGTCCCATTGGGTGCCATTTCCTCTTCAAAGAGCTATTCCTGCAGCTGCTCCCTTCTGCACAGGGAGCGGAAGCCTTTGAAATTGCTGCAGCTTTGCTGCACAGTCTGTTGAAACAGCTCGCATCAAAAAGAAGAGGAGGAGAAGTGCTTGTATCTGTTTAAATTAATTATAGAGGCTCCAGCAGAAATGTGAAGGCAAACAGAGAGAGGAGACCTGATTTGTGGGGTACTTCTTAGAAAATCGATTGCTAATCTCTGCATCAACTTTCTGCTCCTGGCACAGAATGAAGCAGCCATGCCAAAAATTCTTTTTACAGGAAATGTTCTCCAGTGGGACAGACAGACAACGTGTGATCAGCTCAGTAGCTGCAGTGCTGCTAGGGACCACCACAGGGAGGTTAAATCTCAGGTGCTTTGATAATGGGAAGGTTCAAACCTATAAACAACTTTAAAAATTATACCAAAACATCACATCTTTATTCTCAGGCTGGGCAGTCTCTGAAAGTCCCCTGATCTGCCTGAGGGACCTGTTTGGCCCTGTGGCAGCCCAGAAACTAGACCCCATAGAAGTCCCTTCTCTCTGTCTTCCATCATGTGGGAAGTGCTGCTCAGAGTGGTGGTCATGCTCAGCAGTGATTGCAGATGAACTATGGGGAATAAGATATTACATTAGGTGAGCGTGTGATGAGTTTCTTAGCCCCATGATGGAGACCAGAAATTGTCCTGGAACATGCTGAAAAATAGAAGGATTGAAACAGGTTGGGGATTTTTTTTTTTGCCTTCAAGTCAGCTTTGTTGCCTCCAGGTGTGATGGAAGGGAGAAGGAATCTTTCCCTGCGTGAGGCACTGACACTGGTCAGACTGACAGAGTGTTAAACTGTTTTGACCAGGAGAGCTGGAGAAGGCCTTAAAGACAGCAGAATATTTGCAGCCTTTCCAGCAGCCCTGTAGGGCTGAGACTCATGGCAAGTACATGCTGTTCTGTACATCAAATGAGAGAGAGATCATGCAGCATCCACCTTGAGAGGAGTTTGAACTACGGTGTCCTTGACTTTGTGGTGCCAGCATCCTTCATATGAAGTCATCAGAACCAATGAGCTTAGGTTCAAATGTTATGCTAAAAAGTGGCTTCACTCTTAACTGTAAGATTTATCAGACGTTTTGCCTGAAAGGAACTGACTTACAGGAAGACGCCTGGTCTGCGTATCTGATTAGGGGAAATAGGCAATATTTCCCTCTCTTTTTTATTCCTTTGGCTTAATCTTTGTGTGTGTATGTAGAATATACTGTGGAAATTAGCTTAGCAGTAGCAGTGCTGGTGCTTTTTTACATCTGCATTCAGTAATACAGGCAGACCTTGAAAGTAGATGGTTTGGGGTTCATTGCTTCACACATTCCTCAGCCATGGTTCAAGTCTGCTGTTGCTTTGGCTTAGGGGTCCAGGGACATTGTGCCAACAGCAGAAACTGATCTCACGTGTCGGATGTGTGACAGATACTGTGGCGTGAGCTTCTTAGGTGGCATCTCCTCATTCCTCAGTTGCCTCTTGAAAGGATGAAACAATCTTTTAGCCATAAGGTCTCTAGTTCCTTTGTCCTAGCTTTAGGGCTTGAATTGCTGCCGTTTTTAGAGTCATGATAGAGTTGGATATGATGGAAAGGTGGAATACTGCTGTCTTGACATTTGAGGATTCAGGGTTCAGTGGACCCCTAAGGTGTATGTACCACTTCAGGAAGAGGAACTCCATGGATTTTATTAAGCAGCTGATATTTAGGAGGCCAAAGCAGGGTTCTGAGCTTGTCTCATTAGAAAGAAGCAGTATTCAAGATACCAGGCTTGGATGCTTCTAGAGTTGCTGTCCATGGATAAATGCTCTTTATGGAAGGAAAGACATTTTCCAGCTCTGCCTTGTGGAATTCTTCCATGCTTTTGCTGAACTGGGAGGAACAAGTTAGTTTTGGGCCAATAATGGAGATGGCTTTTCTCATAATGTACCAGTCTTAATAGCATATTCTGTCTGCAGTGTTTTTCTCTGCCTGGTACATTTGGCTGCACTAAATCAGAGTGAATTTATAATCTTTTACTTCTGGAGGAGGTGGCAGGAAGGCATGACTACAGTACCTCTTATAGAATATTATTATAAAAGAAGTGTGAATTACCTCCTAGCCTCTCATGCTGTTGAAAAATTGATTTGAATGACATTTTCAAGGTGTTGTTTCTAAGACATTCAGTAATTGCCATTCATCCATGAATGGTTAGTGAGATGAATAACAAAAAGTTGTTTAGGATTCATAGGAGGAAGTGTTAAAAAATAACATTTGGAAAAAAACCCTGGTTATGCTAAATTCTCTTGTATATCTAAACTGCACCAAGGTTATCTAAGTGGTTTTAGGTAATCCACTAATTGTGAAAAAGATTGTTTGAGACATAGAAGTGGAAAGATCATCTCCGTTTGTGTGTGGACTCTTAAGAGTTATCTGACATGGGCAGATGCATATGATACTATGGCAATGTGGCTTTGAGGAAAATAAAGCAAGCCTCCTTGCTGGCCATTCTTTAGGCAGATAAAATACAGCAGCATTGCTTCTGAGTTCATTCATTCTTTCAGCAAGCAAATGTTAGAATTCAAACATGGCAAAGAGAAAGGAGGGAAATGAGGGTGAATCTTAGAGGACTTCATCTTTGGGTGGAAACCTTGAAAATAATTGACCTGCAAGGAGACATATACTTACTGGGTGGTTGCATGTAGGCTTTAAGAAAAGCTTGCAATGGATTTCTTTCTGAAAATATTACAAAGAGGTGGTGTGCCTCAAGAAACCAAAATACTTCATAAGGATTTGAAGAAGATCCATGTAGTTCTCATACATACGTGCTTATGGGTGAAAACAACAACATATGTTATTTTGAAGGTGCATGACACTTTAAAATTGCTAGTATCTTTGGTTGAAAATGGAAGGAATTATATAAATACAAAACATCTCCCTGAGCAGCACTGGCACAGCATCAACACTGTCTGTCTAACATTTACCCCTCCATTAGGGGGCTGGGAGTGGGCAAGTTCCTGGGAGGGGACACAAGCAGGCCAGCTGACCCAAATTAACCAGAGGGATATTCCATACCATATGACATCAGCACAGATATAAAAGCCAAGGGAGGGAGGAGGAATGGGGGGCATTTGTTATTTGACATTGTTCGCCTTCCGGAGCAACCCCTGCGCGTGCTGAAGCCCTTCATCCCAGGAACTGGCTGAACATCACTCACCAACGGGAAGCAGAGATTAAACTTTTTTTCTCCTTTGCTTATGCACATGCAAACTTTTGTTTTAGTAAAGTGCTTTATCTCAACCTACTGGTTGTTTTCTTTTTTATTTTCTCTCCCCTGTCCCACTGGAAAGGGGAATGATAGAGCGGCTTGATGGGCACCTGATATCCCGCTGAGGTCAACCCACTACGGATACATACATCCTATACAAATATCTTTAGCAGTGCTGAGCTTCCATTTTGTAGGTCTGATTCCCAAAACTTTTATCTGCACGAAGGCAATCAGTAAAGCAAATATTTTTTGGTTCTTTATAGGAAGGAACTTATGCTAAAGGAATAGGTTCCCAAGGAAATGCTAAGAGCACTTAATAAAAAAGTCGTCTACCTATCTACTTCTGTAGTATCTGTTTATAGAGTGTTCTTTGACTCGCATGTTCTCCATCTGCTCTGTTCTATCTGTCTGTGCTTTTGTCGTGCATACATCTGCTCGAGATGCAAGGTAAGTTGCCCATCTCTCACTGAGAAGTAAGCAGACAGCATAAATATTTTTTGCCACATTAATAGCAAGAACTCGCACTTGTGATGTGCAATGCACTGTCTCTAGTGACTTATGCACTTTGCCTACCCTCCTTATGTTCCCTGAGCTCTGGATGTCAGGTTGGTTTGGTTTTTGCCACTGCTTCCTTTTTTTTTCCCTGTCCTTGCAAGTCTTTCACAATGTTAAAAATACCAATGATGTGGTTCATTTCTTTTCTCCCATTCCACATTTTAAAATAGAACATCCATAAACAATAATGCTTTTTATCCAAGCTCCATAGGCTATCCTCCTTGGAGGACTTCATAGCTGCACTGTCTCTATAAAGCCTGCCTGTTGCTGTGGCTGTGAATGAAGCAGCACCTTGTCTTGTGTGTGATACCAGAACAGAGCAGAAAGACAGGACAGGGAATTTCTTTCCTATCAAAAGCCAGACAGATCTTCCACTGATAAAGACCTTGTTAACACCCATATTCACACTGTTCGATACAGGTGGAGAGAGAATGGAGAAGCTGAGCAATGTCCAGGCAATGTGAGGCTGGAAGCAGAAAGGAGAAAAGGGATTTTATAAAGAAAAGATGTGAAAGGTGGGAGGAGAAGGAGCACTTCAGCTTGTAGTGGCTCATCCAAATGAAGTTGGCTGGAGGTTTCCCTGCTCTCAGTACAACCAAGGCACCAAAACAGTAGCTGAAGTGTTTTAGGAGTCCTTAGAGGGCAGAAAGCATGGTATCAAATACTGAAGACTTTTACCATATTACAATTAATCTAATTTTTGTTTTCTCACTTTCAGTTTGAAAGACGATTAAATACATCTGGAATTGATAAATGAATGAATAGACTGCCATTTACAAATCCTCACCCAAAATGAAAGAATGTGACTTCCTATTAAATGGGAGATTATTACTGTCCCAACATAGGCAGCAGCATTAGCAATGAGTCTAACAAAATTAAGGAGCTTTCTGAATGCTTTGACAAATAGAGTGCTAATGGCCTTGATGAAAAATTACTTTTAGCAAGATCTTCCAAATACTTCCTGCAATTTCAACTATATTTCAGTCCCACTACATGCATCTCTTCTTCTCAAAGGAATTCTAGTAGGCATTGGGACATTTTTTCAACATCATTGGTCAATTACATTACCACCAGAGCTGGTCACATATTAAATTCAAATAAAGCTATGGTTCACAGAGACAGAAAGCCTACTGCTTCATGGACACTGGGGCTGGAAAAGTCATGCCAAGGGGATCACAGCAGGGCATCATCATTTTTTGCCTCCTCACTTTTCTAATCTGGGCCACCGTTGTGCTGGAGACCTCAGCAGCAGTGCCAAAATTCCATTACAGTTGGGGTTCAGAGAGAGAGAAAGCCTAAGGCTCCAGGGATACAGGGACTGCAAAAGTCATGCCAAGGGGATCACTGCAGAGCACCAATATTGCTGCCTTCACACCTTTCTAGTCTGGGTCACCCATGGTGATAATGGACCTCAGCCTTAACACCAAGGTTCCATTATTGTTAGGATTAGGGTTAGAGTTCAGAAGGCCAGTTCAGCTCAGGGGACACAGGCTGGAAAAGTCATGCCAAAGGAGTCATGGCAGGGCACCAACATTGCTGCCTTCAGCCTTCACACCTTTCTAATCAGGAACACCCATGATGATGGAGTAAGGGGAAGCCATATCAAGAGTAGCTGAGGTGACTTGGTCTGTTCAGCCTCGGGAAGAGGAGACTGAAGGGAGACCTCACAGCTCTCTACAGCTCCCTCGTGAGGGGAAGAGGAGGAGCAGGCACTGATCTCTTCTCTGTGCTGAGCAGTGACAGGATCCAAGGGAATGGCATGAAGTTGTGTCAGGGCAGGTTTAGGTTGGATGTTAGGGAAAGGTTCTTCATCCAGAGGGTGGCTGGGCACTGGAATGGGCTCCCCAGGGCAGTGGTCACAGCACCAAGCCTGGTGGGGTTCAAGGAGTGTGAACCTCATGCTCTCAGGAGCATGGTGTGACTCTTGGGGTGTCCTGTGCAGGGTCAGGAGCTGGACTTTGAAGATCTTTATGGGTCCTTTCCAATTCAGGATATTCTATGTTTCTATACGTTTTAATGTAAAAAGGTGTTTCTGATTGACTCAAATAAATATTTCAACAATTTTTTATTTTTGAGAGGAAAAAGTAGAGTTGTTTTTTACTTTAAAAATTTTTAAAAGGGCTAAATCCACATTGTTTGCATTTCACAGAAATAAATTATTTTTGTATTAACCCTTGCACCAGAAAAACAGCTGTAAACAGTTGATTTTCTGCAACTGTCAACGCTTACAAAAGGATTTACTGGCCAGAAGGGCTGCTGACCTCTCCCAGATGCAGAGTGAGAAGGCCTATCCACTTTTTGGTCAAAACAGTCCATCATCTGTCAAGTACACTGGGGGAAGTACAGTAGAGATTTCCTTCAGTCCTTCTGCCTGGGAAAGGAGCTTGTGTCTCAGCTACCAGTAGAGAAGGATCAGTGGGGTTTCCTGAAGGATCAAGGCACAGGTGTTAGTGCTGCCACTTACACACTTTAATTATGTAAATAATTTATAGTTACAAAAACTCGGTTCTGCTTCCAAAACACACGGTTTCTATTAGCTCCTTTAGACTTGTGGTTATTCCTAAAGGTGTTGTTGACTTTTCCTGGGAAGGGGAGATGGGAAACAGTACAGAAACTTCTTCACAAATACTATGATAATGTTCCTGGCTCCCTAGTCAGGGAGCTGCATCGTTTCTGCTTTCTGAGATGTGCCTAACTGAAGACTTGCCATGAATCCTTGAATCTCAACCATATGAGTCACTAGGATGCGTGCTGCTAGGTTCGTGGAACCTGTCTAAGTTGCCCTGAAGCCGAAGTCCATTGGTTTTAAGCCCCCAGTTGCTCTCTGCTTTCACCAGAAGAGAGGGGTCAGAACAAGAATAAGTTTAACAGGCAACAGCCCAAGTATTCCTCTGGCCTTTTTGTGTTCCCTCTAGCTTGTTTACATTGACATTTAGAGAGTCAGATGAGCTCACATTTAATAAAAACTTTGAAATAATCTGCTTTGATAGGGTGCCTCAACTATTGGATTTTATCCACATGATTTTCTTCTGCTGCCGTGAATGTAAGAGGTCAGTACATTGATGCCCCTAAGTAGCTGTGCGCTTCCCACCAGTATTGTTCCGACTTTGACCTCCTGACAAGAGAGTGTTGTAGTGGGCTGAGCCCAGTGGAAGGCATTGCCAGCACCTGCATTCCAGTTCAAAATCCATCACTGTTTGCCTTGGTTTAGACAAGATGCTTTTTCTTTCTCTATGTGCATGTCTTCACTGATAAAGTGATTTTGTTTTTCTTCCCCACTGTCTCACAGAAATATTATAAGGGTTAATTGGAATTTTTATAAAGCATACTGACAGTCAGAACTTATTTTAATTAATAGGACCATTACAAAGAATTATACTCTGGTAATCCTGACAGCTGGTCCCATAGGGTTGTCGAGGGTCTCTTATTGCACTTCTTGTCCCAGTTCACTAAAAAGTTTGGGGGTTTGGTTTATTTCACTCCTTTGTTTTGCAGTAAAATGGCAGAATGGTAATTGATATTCCTGAGATGATGAAGCAGTGTCATGCACTGGAGAATGTGTTAGAGATAGCTGTTTAAAGTTTAGGATTTATCTAAGGACCATAAGGTAATACTAAGTCTTTTTATAATAGTTTCTTTGCCCTTGGACATTTCATCAGAGCAGCAAGCTTTTCCTATTATTTTAATTTTGTTCAGTAGTGAAGGTCATTAAGAAGTTGGTTATAGGGCTAAAGAAGCCTGCCCAACAAGGCAGGCCAATAGGTCAAGTAATTAAAATACAAATGCTGCTCTACTGCCAGGTCCCATCTGCAGAAGTGCCAGTACAAAGTTTAGTAACCTATTAAGAATGCACTACAACAGCAGCAGCAGCAAAGGAGAAACAAGAGTGCCAAGTGTGCGTACAGTATGTACCCTCTCTCTACCCAGAGCTGCTGCCCGTCACACAGACGGCTTCGATCACTTAGGTGTTCTTGCTGAAAATAACACTGGCACAAGACCCCGCATAGAAACTTGCAGGAGTGAATTACACACGTGGGTGCCCCTGAGCAGCAGTGCTTAACTGCTTGCTAGCAGTGGCTCCAAGGTCTTAAAGCAAATACAGCTTTATTTGGGGGTGGGGGGAAATGCCCTGGGAAAGTCCATAATGAGTAAACCAACAGTATTAGGTAAGTCTCCTCTTCTTTTGCCCTGCCTGTGCAATGCTCTTAAGTCAGTCCCCCTCAGTCCTGGGAGAGTAGCTGCCATCCTTGTGGTCCCACCATGGGCTCCTCATACCTTGTTGCCTTGGCTTGGCGCAGACCCAAATCTGAGCCAGTCAGTCTTTCAGCCAACACAGCTGAGGTGGCTGCAGCTCCAGTTCTGGAGACTCTAAGCAGAGGCTCTAACCAGCCTTTCTCAGCTAGCCTGCTGTTTGGAAGAAGTCTGCCTTCTCTCACCCAGCTTCCTGGGCCCACCTAGCCCACCATGCTGGCTCCCACACCTGCACTGCAGCCTAATGCACTTGAGGTGGTTCTTTGGTCTTTCTCTTAGCAGTGGGGTTATCCTTAGTGCTTTGTCCCAGTGGAAAATATCACTGCTATGGAGTTCAAGTGCTCTTAATTAAATGTGTATTTTCCCATTCCCAACAGACACCATTCCCCAGTATAAGGTCAATCAGATAGTCTCAGGCAGCTTGGGATCACAATTATTCTTCAATTACACATTTGCAGTGATCTTCCTTGTTTATAAGGGTTGACTCTGCAGTTCTTGCACTTGAGTACTGCAACAGAATGATGTTATAGCTAACATTATGAAATACATGTAGTGACTAGCCAGTCCGTTCCCACCTCAGAGGCATTTCGGTAATCTTCTGCTTCAAACACACATTCACACACCATTAATGTGACCAATGAGACAAACATGTAGAACTGGGGCTTTTCTGTCATCTTTCTGCTCTGCAGTTAAAAAATGGTGAGTTATATTTCTATAAAGAAAATACTGAGATTCTTTGAGAGAGAATACTCAAGAGAAACTTCAGAAGGGCAGGGGGCAGAAATACTGCAGGTCAGGTTGCTTCATCTCTCTTTCCTTTTCTGCTCTTACCCAGGAACTAAGAGGGTGGTATCCAAGACTATGTACAAAATGCAGCACCTTCTTACAGACCCAGTGTTGGCCAGGGAGTGGAGATGGACAAGAGGCACTGAGGGCTGACAAGACTGGGTGTAAAGGCCAGTGACCATAATGGCCAGGCCACTAGGGTCATAGAATCAAAGAGTCACTGTGGTGGGAAGGCACCCATGGATATTGTTTTGTCCAAACCCCCTGCTCAAGCACAGACAGCTGGAGCCAGTGGCCTAGGATAGTGTCCAGTCAGGTTTTGAATACCACCAAGTATGGAGATTCCACAACCTCTCTGGGAAACCACTTTCTGTGTTTGATCACCTTCACAGTTGTAGTGGCTTGATGCTGGTTTAAACGCCAAACACACGAAATCCAGTTATATGCATAAGGGGAATATGGATTTATTGAGGAAAATGTAAAGAAACTTCGGGGCAAAACAAGGTCCACACTTAAACAGATGTAATATACAGAAAAGTTTATTACCAACAGAATGCAAAGTGGAAAAAAAAAGAAAATTGTAAGAAATCAAAGTAAAACCTTTAAAAACCTTTCTTTCCCAATGCCTCCTTCTTTACCACAGACCTTTTATAAGTGAAAACAAAACAAGAACATGGGATTTTTGGTCAGAGTTGCACTTTAAGAGTCTTTCTATGCTTAAGGAAAAGAGGTTTTTCTATTGTGCCATAGAATTTTCACAAACCAACAGTCCCACCCGGAGAAAATCTGTTGAAGTGAAAAAGGTATCTCTCCCATGAATCTTTTGCAGTCTTCCCACACTGCCAAGTCACGGGCCACAGGAGAAAATGGGGCTGTAGTGTTTTAAGGACAAGTTCTCAGCCTGAAAGGAACATTTTTCTGCTTCAAATCTCTAACAGCTTCTCACAACTTCTATGTGGCCCGGCATGGGCCTCTCTGTAACAGCTTCTCATAATTTCTATATGGCCTGGCATGGGCTTTTCTTTAAAGTCACAGGCTGCACAAGAATTTCCCCTCCCCCCAANCCCACCAGCCCCATGCGGGGTCTCGGCGGCCTCAGATCATTTCGGCCACATGGCCTCGGTCACACGCTGCCTGCAGAGCGGGAAGAGCTCTCCCTGGGAGGGGAAGGCCGACCCCGTGCTGCCGCCACACCGAGAGGTCGAGGGGGGCCTGGCCCGGACCTGGGCCTGGGGCCCTTTGCCTTCACCCACCCCTCGGCCCTTGAGGCAAGAAACCAAGAGAAATCTCCTGCCCTTGCACGGGCTTTTATATGCAAAATTGCAAAAGCGCGATTGGCCCAAAAGCTCGTCAATCAACTCAGGTTCAACCTATTACAACAGTCAAAAAAAGGTGTTTCTTATGTTTAAAGAAAAATTGCTGTGAACCATTTGCATGTATGGGTGACCTCAGTCCCCATGCTGGCATCCATCCCACAGCACAGAAGAGCTCAGACCAGCTGAAGCATACATTACAAAACTTTACGGAAGACTGATTGTACAGCTTTATGAGCAGGTGCTGCAAAGGAAGTTCTGTCTGGAATCCCTGTGGCAATAGGAGAATACAGATAAAATTTCTAGTACCAAAAAAATGCATTATGATACTACAATTACCACCAAAGTAATGAATTCCGTAGGCCACTTTTATCAGGGTTGTGGGACAGAAAGGGGTACTTCACTTTTAACTACCTTGGACCTCATCTGGGAGGCTAGAGCAGAAGTTCTTGAGGACTTTGTTCCATGATAGGAGCAGTGATACCAAGCAAAGTAAGAAGTCCTCCTTCCTTTAGGGTTCTCCTGAGTACGAGACATGAAACCACTCATCCCACTGCAACCCTGCTGTGCACACACTGCTCTCCCAGCAACAACTGACCGTGCTAACTGCTGTTCTGCTCCTCTGCTTGCTAGGAAAAATGCTACTCTGTGGTAAATACCACATTTTGTCTCCAGTTCTCCTTCCTTTTTCGCATTTGAAATAGAAAAGCCGTGCAGGTCACTAACAGCTCAGTGAGATCAGCCTGGCTGGGGATAGAGCTGTAAATGAGGAAAGCAGAGACAGGCATACCAACATTAAACTGAAGAGAAAAAAATCAGACCAGAGTCTGCAAGAAAACCCAGAGAAGCTTTAATACTACGGATGTCACAGCTCCACTGCAACCTGATCGTCTTGGAGCCCTTTGATGCTATATAGGTTCAGTGTCACTGTCCTCTCGTGATGTTTGTATATTGCCCATCACTGTAGTCCTCAGAAAGGTATTTGACAGCAAGAAGGGCCATTTCCCATGGAAAGGTTTTTTTGGTTTTTATCAAGCTCTGCATTATCTGTGTT
This sequence comes from Rhagologus leucostigma, assembly GCA_013397725.1. NCBI lineage: Eukaryota > Metazoa > Chordata > Aves > Passeriformes > Rhagologus > Rhagologus leucostigma. The sequence goes on from VZTD01004784.1 coordinate 598,202, forward strand.
AAAGCAAGATTACTTATGTTTACAGAGTTCAGAGTCTAAAAAAGTAATGAAATGTGAAAGATAAATTCTTTACAGCAGTGTTAACGTCAGTTTTATTTGCATCTTCTATTTTACAGTATTCAGTAAATATGTACAGAATACATTTGCAGATTATGATATCAATGTCCACATTTTCTGAGAAAAACCAGATAAATAGAAATGTGTTCTGTGTAAGGAACGTGGTTGAATTTTGCTCTAAAAGAAAACATCACTTGTAATTTAGTGATATTTGACACTATAACAGTATAACCTTTAGTTACATGATGTATATTGTTTTCAGCTCTTGTCTCTTGGCAGGGATGGTTCACAGAAGATATGAATGCCTTAGTGCGGGCATGGGTGAAAGGCACAGGACCTGTCAGTCTCTGAATATGTTCCTCTTCTCCTGCCCTTCTCCCAAAATGTGTACCTTTTCATGCTTGTCTAAACTGCACTTCAGCCATGCACTGTATTTGGATTTTAGAAAGAAGTGACATTATCAGGATTCTTACATATTTAAGAACAAGGACAAACACTTTCTCGCATACTATACTGGTTAGCACTGAGATCTTTCTTAGTCCGAGCATTTATACGCGTGATTTAATGTGATTCCATTTGTAAAAAGCATACCACCCTCTTGAGACCCTTGTATTTATCTGCTTTCAATTACATTTGAAGTATTCTGAAAGTCTCCTATACTAATCCCATCCAAGTTGGAAGCCACATAGCTCATGCATGAGACTGTCAAACATGAGTAGTTGCAGATGTCAGTGCACCAGTGGCAGGAATCCAGGAAGATAGATCAAGGCTTAGTCACTGAAAAATACACGCCAGCACATCTCAGATACATAGCATTGTAGCACCTCATGAGGAAAACGTGTCGTGACAGGAAATCAATAACCTCGTGGAGGCAATCTGTTTTTGAAATATTCTTGATTAATTATGCCAGGGTGTGTTTGGCAACTTAGCCTGATCCAGCCTTAACCTAATGCTTTTTGCATGAAGCACTATTGTTACTAGTCTCATAAGTCAAATCTGATGGTTCAAGTTGGGTTTTAAAGGGTCAGGCTATAGATTTTGTCATGTCTTTGTGCCCGACAGTCCTGTCTTTACTATGGTGTGTAGGCTTCTACTATCAATCAAAGTAACAATTGTTTTCATATGAACAATAGAATTTAAAACTAATTGCATTTGAAGCAAAATGACTCTCCTAAATAAAGTGTGTCATACAGTGGGTAAAACAAGTAGGGAATGTCAGTGTGTTTTCGTGGCAGAAGGCCTTCATTCAGGATGTTCCCCAGGCTTGTTTGCTCATGTGCCTTCTTTGCAGAGGAGAAGCAGCTGTAGGAGACCCACAAGCAAGGCTGCATCTCTGTCCTTCTTCCCCTGCCTTTCTGCACGAACTTGTTTTCGCCTTCAACAAGTTTTTCAGCCATACCTGCTACTCCATCGGCCTTTCAACAAATGCGAGAACTGAGCCCATGCCTCTTGGCTTCGCTACGCCCGCACCACATACCCCCTCTTCCCTGCACCTCAACACATGCTAGTGTCTTAGTCACTCCTTGTCTTAATAATCTTGTGATGCCTCTAGACCCAGCCTTGGCCTTCTGCATCCTGAGCACAAAACGCGAGACCAGCAGCTGCCTTGGTGCCTGGCCATGGCTTGTCACCGTCTACTGGGTCACTCGGCAGTAGCTGCTTGTGTGCAGCTGCTGCCCCACATCTTAGCCATGTGCTGTTGCACAGGCTTCAGGGATGCAGAGCTGATGGTAGGGCAGTGTTTTGGCCACATGCACTGTTGCTTGAGGAACTCTTCCCTCATGCAGCTGTGCCTTGCAGTGGAGTACGTGCTGTTCAGAAGACTCAGGGCAATCCATGTCCAGTAAAACTGGACAGACAGACAGAGTGTTGGGTGCAGCAGTGAGACTATTCTCACCTTAGTCTGCTACTGCTTTCTCTAATACAACAAAAAATTTTAGGAGGTTACATCCTGTAGAGCTATTTGTTAAGGGAGTTTAACATGTACAATGTAAAGAAATAATTAAATAAAGATAGTAACAATGTCTGTGAGATAAATTGTTTGAACCACATTGCAGATAGTTGCAATCACCATGTGATAGACCAAAGTTCGACCTTTGGCTACCTCACCTACACAACACCCAATAAATCCAGTCCCTCAGTAACCGCTTCCAAGATTTTAGATTTCCGAATACCATCAAAGAGTCACCACTTGAAAAAGAAACTGACAAATAATGTTTTTTTTATTTTCCCAAATGTGGAATTTCTTTCCCCAAATTATACTGGCCCAAAGCCCAGGACAAGCAATATTTGGTCCTGGACCAGTGACAGATTCAGAGTCCAATGTTTTCAGGTTAGAAAGAGGATACTTTGGCTATCACAAAGCCAAAAATATCCTTCTCTGAAAGCCTTAGTACTAATGCTGGGAGACTGCCAGATATTAGAATTTAATATAGAATATTTTATGTACTGATAAAACTTTTCAAGTCAGTTAAAGAGATTTAGAAAACATATTGATACAAATTATTTTCCCCCTTTTGAGGCCTTAGAGTCATGGTATGGAATGATTTTGTTTTTCAGGGAGAGGAATACTGTTTTCCATATGAGTAATCTCATTTAAACCATTGCTAAAATACATCTTCAGGCTCTCTTTAGTGATTTTTTTTGCTAGGAATGCATGAGGCTCAATGACTTTACAAGCACTTTTTCAGCATGACCTGCAAAAAAAGTAAAATATTCATTCATGCAAATACATGTAAAAGTCTGTGCGTGTGTGTGTATGTGTGTGTGTGTGTGTATAAGCATTGATTTTAAGGATAATTGTAAGAGACAACAATATATTTCTTTGCCTAGATAAACCTTTCTGCAAATAGTAGCTTGAGAAATTCTAGGGCAGATAGTTCAACTGGCAAATAAACTGAGCAAAATATGTAGAAAAATTACTTTGCATAACACTGTGATTAATGAGTGCTCCTTCACAGGATATGTCTGTGTGTGTATTCCATGTTGTTAATAGCGTGTTTTTTCTAAGGATTTCATGGCAAAAATAAAGACTTAGGGTTGAAGGTAAGTTAGGGTCTGCAGGGTTTGCTCAGCCCTGAGTGCACAGATCCAGGACTTTGTTGATTGTCTTGTATTTTAAAAGTCTCCTAAGAGTCAAGCAGTGCCTGCTGGCAGGAGCTGACTGGAGAGTTTGGGAACGGCACAGAATGGTCAAGAAAGCCTGGCTAAGGGATCCCAGCAAAGGGAGAGAGGTGATTTATGTGGCATTGCACTTGGCATGTGTTTAATGGTATCTGCATACATGACAAGCATTAAAAGTAGTTATGTTGAATTAAACAAAGTTAATGAAAATGAAACATGTAGCAATGCTGTTCCATTTGGCAACATGGCACTGGTTTTACGCAGTTTTGCTATACTGTATGTGCTGTGTTAGGTCCTTACCATCATCTTGTTTCAAGTCCAAGTGACCAAGATTTTGTGTGTCATTTTATGGTATTAAGGATGGGAGCTGCATGAAAGCAGCTTGGAGCAGCAGGAGCTGAGATGGAAGAGAGACAGACAGCTCAGAGGGAGGCAATTGAAGAAGCCTCCAAAAGCAGAGGGGAACCAGGACAGGGGGTCAATCAGGGTAACAACTGATAGATGCTGAAAGGGCCAAGATGTCTCAGAGCTATAAACTTGAAGGATTAGATTGGCTTTCATACCAAGTTTTTGTTATTTCTCTATACATGCTTGCTCATCTTAGGCTAACACCCAGGAATGGAACTGAGGAATATGATGCTGTTCTTCATTCATCCATAGCTACCCTACGTGACCTTGAGTGAGGCATGCGGTCTCCATCTTGCCCTTCCTCAAAATGAGGATAGGATATCCTGCCCCTACAGATCAGGGCTGCTGTGAGGGTATGTTTAGTATTGCTTTTGAGGCGCTGAAGTGCTTTAGTGATTGGCACTGTGGAAATTCTATAGATAAACACCTATATATAACCTCCCTGACACTAGTACAGTCATAGGGTGAGATCAGATTGACACTGCTATTTCAATATATAGTATATACTGCATGTGTTAGAAGAAACAAGAACTAAGCTGTCAACATCAGGTATGCGTGGAGAAAGTGATATAAATCCTCTTAAGTCAGGAATGCCACGTCCACTGTGTTTATCTACAGAAGAGAGGAAAAGAGGGGGTAACATTAAAGAGGAAGTGTTCATTTTCTTTTCAAAGAACTCTACACTCTCATATTGATTGAAAATGGTTATCTTTGACTCTTACGTGTTTTGTGGCGTTATAAGGTATTGGTCTTTGTTTAGATCATATAATACTTCTTCCTCCCTCCAACCTACCATAACAATTAGTGAGCCGTCTGTGGCTGCCTTGGAGTGCATCCTGTGCATCAGCATGTCTCATTTAATAGTCATAATTTCTCATTTGTAAGAGGAAAAGTGCTACCAGCGCTTTCAGTCTCATAAGGGCTCAGACTCACTCAAGGATTCCAATTTATTATGCACCCAGCTCTGATATCCTGCTGCTCTCTTTATGGATTAGGCTGCCTTGGTAGAAGGTATCATCCTTCAGACGACACATAAATACTCTCTTGCCAGCTGTTCCTTTCTCAGAAGTTTCTCAAGGAGTAAATCATAATCATGCCTCTATTTTACTCATTCCTGATCTGGTTTTCCATGGTACTCTGCTAGGAGCATGCAGACAAATGAGCTTTATTGCTGCTGTTACTCTACAAATGGCACTAACTACAATTGTAGGGATTTTTAGGCCTATTAGTATTGGTTTCCAGGGTGAACACAGTAGTAGTGGTTTTAAATTCAGAGGAATGGGCATAGGTCAGTTTGCTGGTGGTTTCTGTAAAACCTTTATCTCAAGGTGCTGCACAAACCCCTGAGAGGGAAGAAGGAGTGGCAGACAGACTGTTTTATTCATTCTGACGTGGAGCAGCTGTTTAGCAACATAATGTTGTTGTGAGTTCAGAAGAAAAAGGGGAAGGGTAACATCCTGTTGATGGAAACTATATTTTATAGGCAAATTTAAAAAGGCAGAAAGCAGAGGCAGCCAGCAAACACAGCAGTTTGCACAGAAGAGTGCAAAGAAGGGGAACACTGCCAAATTTGTACCAGCGTAAGTCTCAGGCACAGTGGCAGTGTGCTGCAGGGTGGTGTCCCCAGCAGATGTTGAAGCAGCTGCCCTTGCCAGGGCAGAGGCTTTGATGTGGACACAGCTTTGGGTGGTAGATGTAGCCCTCCAGGTCCCTGGCTGCACAGGTTCTGTGGGTGAAAACCTATCTGCAGCCTCCTTGTTGCAGAGCACACCAGCACTCCCAGGAGGCTCCCAGTCCATTAGTTAAAATGTTGGTGGACATCAAAAATGCAAGGCCTCCTTTCTTGTCACTGGGCTTTCACTGACTCTTGAGAACGTGGGCTGAATGTCATGATGTAGGCCTCAGAGGTGCACAGTATTTCCACTGAACTAAAATGTCCTATACCTTGTAGTTTTTAGTCTGATCAAATTGAGTAACAAGTAACAGTCTATTGGTTGAAGTGAATTATAATCACAATTTTTGTGATCCTCAAACTGTTTAACCATTCATATGGAACTTCTGCAAGCTACCTGGGCATCTGAGAAGACTCTGTAGACTGAACTCCTTGTCGTAAAGGTAGTTCGGGACAGTCAGTGCAGATCAGGAGAATCACGTGGGAAGACATCACAACCATGTTTGTGCTAAAGATGCAATACATAAAGCAGTCAGTTTAGCACCTTTTGAAAAGTTTTAATGTTCCATTTAAAACACAGTTAAGGGAGGGAGAAAAGGCCAAGTAAGGTACTGTTGAAACCAGCATTAAAAAAAGCAGCACTTACTGGTTGGAAGATAAAATATATAATCAGGCTTTCAAGAATGAGCACTTAATTGCCTAAAGACTATTACAGAACTCATTGTTAATGTACCTAATTTGCATAAAATCTTTTTTTCCAACTAACTGTTGCAGAACACACCTGAAATGGGGAAGCACAGTCCTCCATCAAAGCTCAGCTTCCCAAGCCAGCACTGCAGTTGTGGTGCATATTTGTAATGTGATTTTCTGGTCTCAAATGTCATTAAGCACATATATACCATGTGGGGAGTGGTACATATTTTAGTAATATCTTTTAAAGAGTTATTAATGAGCAGAGTTTCTCTCAGGAAGCCGTGACAGTGGCTCTAGGAATTAATCCACCTGCAGATCTCAGGATGGCTTTTTTTATAGTGTGTGCTAATTCAGCTTCACTCAGAGGTTGCTTCTGTGGAGTCAGTCTCCGGAGCGTCTTGTGGATCAGATTCTCCATATGATAACCTTCCTGCACATTTCATCCAGGCTCTGTGCATTGTGCTGTTTTCTCTGTTTTCATGCATCATTACTAGCAGTTGGAGATTTGGCATGCCATAGTTAATCACCACTTGTAGGTCCTTGGAAAGCAATGCCATGTGGTAGACACAGAATGGGAGGAAGTTGCAGCTTTCTGCTCTGCTGAGACCAGTACTTCCTAGGAAAAAGGTCTGTCAAAGCTGCCTTTCCAGCAGCAGCAGAGGCAGGCAGTGACAGGGTCTGAGCAGGGCAATGCTGTGGCTGAGTAATGGGGGCTTATGGTCAACTCTTCAGCTCACATAGTGGTCTTGGCACATGAATCCTTCAGAGAGGGGTAGAAAATGGGTCTGAGGGCTGCTGTTTTGGCACTCCAGAATAAAAAAGGATTTGCAGCTGGGAGGACACCTTGCAGATAGCTCCACAATCAGGGCTGGAGAAGCTGACAAGGTACATTGTCTTGCAAGTAGATACAGTTACAGAGCCCTGGAAAAGCTCAGTCTAAGAGCTCTTGCTAATGATAACGGGTTTGTTATCTCCCCCACTGCTGCCTGGGTTGGGCTGGGGGCTGGGGACTACCCTGAGCCTGCAGTCACCGCAGGGAACATGTGCAGCGAGGGTTGCCTTCCTGGACAGTGGGAATGGTGCTCCCTGGTGTGGCCACAGCAGTGCTCAGCACAAGTCTCTTGTGTCAGCACAGTCATACAGGCAAAACTATCTCACGGGGCACCTGGTCTCAGTGGGAGGAGAACAGGATGTCCAGGTAAAAATATAGTTTTGCGTGTAACTATTTACTCCATAATAAAAAGTGCCTTAGCAATATAGCTTTAATTAGTAGTGCTAGCATAGTTTACTACTATTGTAATATTATACTAGTCATTATACTCTAATTATGTATTTTTTCTTTTCTTAAAAACTTTTAATGGTGTAAAATGGCAACTACTGGAAAGCTGTTAGAGCAGCTAATCATCCTTACTGTTTAAACCTCCTTGTTATTTGAACTTCCTCATTCCTTAGTCTTCTCTGAAGTAAGCAAGCCCCTGGAGATACTTTGGCAAACAAGGTGAGAAATGTGGTTTTGTCCCCCCGTGTGCCAGTAAGTAAAAGGGATCAGTCCCAGAGATACCGGCCGGGTATGTTTGATCGGCACAGCGTGATCTTTAGGCAGGTCAGGGAAATATCAATGCTGTTTTCTCTCTAAGCCTCAGATTCCCATTGGCCTGTTTATTCAGAAATCAGGTGGCAAAAACATTAGAGGATATGAAATCTTAGGCCCCCTGCAGAATACCCAGCCCTGATGGATCCCACTGCAAGCACATTTAGCTCCTGATAATCTTCACTGTGCTTCAGTCTGGAGTTTTAATTGGCACTGCTGGATAGAAGATATCCCAGACTACAAAATTTCATGGTTTTTAAATCAAGGTTTTCGGAGGAGCTGAAATGTAGAGAAAGGAAATTTTACCTTGGTTGTGGTTTGGTAAAGGATCTGAAGCAGCTTTTTAGAGTGGCACTTTCACAAAAACATTTTAAACCAAAGTTCATCCAAATTTGTAAACTGCAGCGTTTGCATGTAGCATTGGCATTCGCTCTAACAGACTGAGATTAAAGATACACATCTCTTATTTTCTCCTTACACTTCTAATTCCACTTTACTTTTAAAAGGATTTCTTACACAAACTCTTCAGTAACACAGCTCATTGTCTGCTATTCCCCCCATCCCTTACCTTTAGAAAAGAGCAGAAGTGAGAATTTAAGAAAATAATAACCTATTTTATTATATAACCAGAAGAACTGGGAGGAGGGAAAGGAGAAGAGTGTTATAGATTAAGGCTTGATTGCTGAAATTATTTTAACTACTTTTTAATTGGTGAGCTGTTGAGTTGTTATCATCAATGAGGAACTCATCAACAAGCAGTATTGAAAGTGGTAAACATTTACATGGAGAAACTGAGCTCACAAGCTCTGTAACAATCATCCATAGAGTGTAGAGCTAAAACTAAGTGACTGGATCACAAGATTACATTGTGCAAGGAATATCAAGGGTGGAGTTTGGAATTAATAGTCGTTGTTGTCTTCTGTTTTTGTCTCTGAGTAAGTTGTGGGGGCAGGGCAGGAGACATTTGCACAGCCTCCAGCTGCTCGGCTTTGGGGGCTCTTCAGAGTGAGGCACTGATCTCTCTCTGCCTGGAGACCTCTTCCATGCAGACACAAGATGAGCGGGTGAATCTCCAGGGCTTGCTTTGCTCTCAGTCCCTGATCATGGATTCTGAAGGTCCTCTGCAGTTCATAGACCTCTCATCTAATGGTGGGCACCTTTATAGCAGACCACATGTAAAACATCTCTGCATTCCCTTCGTACTAATTTATACTGTTTAAAGGGATGGGGGTGGAACAAGTTGTTAAAAGATGAAGAAATTGAAAGCTCCCCTAACAGCTGTATTATCCACCTGACATTCTCCAAATGCTAGTCATTAATTACTAATGCCTTGAAAATCAGAGCAGTTATCCAATTCAATTATGTTACATCTCTCAGCGAGAGCATTTCCATTATCTTACCATTTCCCATTCAAACCATTCTTCTTTGCAGTTTTTAAAGGCTTAGACCCCACTGTGTTTCCTCTCAGTTGAACCTGTAATCCACACAAGGATATTTCTACTCAGTGCCTTTCCTATCTGGCACACAGGTGAAAGTCACTGTGGGTTTACATTGTAATTATTGCAAACTTAAAAATCTGACTCTCCAGCTTCCCCCAAAACTACACGATGGCAGAATGTGGCCAATGTACACCATAACTTTCCTTTCCAGTTGGTGATCAAGTACCTGGGGAAGGACTGCACCTGGATTAGGATTTAGGCTGCCCTTGCAATCCTTACACCTGCAGGCCTTCCTGTGGAGTGGGCAGGAGAGTTCACAGTCGGTCTTATCAAGCCCTAGAGCCAAGCTCTCAACTGAAGTAATTCCCGTTAGATGCCAGCAATAACTTGGCCCCATGGAGGCAAGGCAGGGTATGCTTCTGGAGTCGCCACTAATGCTGGTCCTAAGTGAGCTGTATATTCAGAAATTATGGGGTTTATTTCCTGGCACATTTGTTCTTTGCTTATGTATATTTTCATGCCTGCCAGCACTCTGAAATGTAGACATTGAGTGTTGGGGGCAGGCTGGATGCAGTTTTTCATGCTGCTGACATTAATTGGATGAACAGGCCTTCTCAGAAGGGGCAATGTAGGAAATGTGTATGGGAAAATGACAAAATAAGGAGTTTCACAGCTAAATAAAGACAAGTGGCTGAAAATGGTTTTTACAGCTTTGGCTTTCCTATGATTCATTTGGGAATCTAAAACTATTTTGCACAACTAACAAATTAAGATTCACAACACCTTTCTGAATATAATTACTTCTGTCTTGCAGATGGAGGAACAGAGGTATTGATGCTATCATTTGAAAATATGTCCCCTATTTTCAAGTCCCCAGATTGAGATACATTTAAACCTTATTCTCAGAAGCATTAAATACCTCCGTTTGTATTCATTCATTTGGTGTTTTTTGTACTTAGTCTCTGAAAACCAGATACCTCCTAACTATAATGGTCAAAATAATTGAAGTGACGTGGCAGAGATCACAGAGCAACTGCAGGGCCAGACTGGGATTGGGACCTGTGTCCCTTCATGACACATTCCCTTTTTACTCACTGAGTATCTGCCTTGGATTCCTGAACGAAAGGAAAAGCGTGTTCTGGATACTCAGTTTTCCTCTGCTCTGTCGAACAATTGGACATTATAGAGATGATACTGGTTGGGTTATTGATCAATTTTATAGTTATTTTACCTTTTCTTTCTAAACATCAAGAATTGTCTTCAGGTTTCTGCGATTAAGTTTCTTATTGTAGAATTGAAAGGAAAATATAGAGAACCATTTGTATTACCTGGTTTTCCCCCACTGTCTTGTTTTTTTTTTTTCCAGCACACAACAGTTTTGCCCTTTGTATTAATCGAGATGAGAACAACACATCATCAGTATCCCAGCAGGAGCTGTGGACTGGCTGCAGTGTGCACCTTCGCTGTTGGCTATATTTTATGGTAAGGGCTGTACACGCTGTGTTTTCACATTGTATTGGGGGTTTTGTACTGCTAAATTTGGGCACATATTTCATTATGGATATAATCGCTAACAGATTCACGCTGCATGCCTCGTTTGGTCCAAGACCTGGGCTTTGTCTGGTTTCCCCAGATGCTTATATTTTTAGAAAGTATATGCCAAACCTCACACAACAGGAATTTGTTGAACAATCCCATGTAAGCAGTGGTCTTTCCAAGGGTACATTTTTCAACCTTTTTTCAAGTTAAATGTTTTTCTTGGACCTTAGTTTTATTGTCTAGGGTTTTTGCTCTATCAAATAAAATTGAGAATAAGCAAATTATTTCCTGCATCAGTATTTAAGCGGCAACAGAAAAGATAGAACACTGTCTTTTTTCTTTACATGTTCATAAATTCTTTCTGTAAAATTGATTACAGAATAAGTCAGTAATCCAAACACTTTAAAGTTTGTTTTAAGAAATGCAAATGTTGGTGAGAAATTAAACTAAAACAGAAATAATCTTTCTTATACAACATTAAATTAAGTCTTTGAGGAGTTTCTAATCAAGCACCTGACTTGCATGACAGAGTTAAGGTACTTTGGTCACCCTAGTATTTATTTTTTACTAAACCTTTGTCTTATTTATATTTCTCCTTTGATGCCATCTATCCTTTATCCTTTCTGGATTTCATGACCCCCTGTTTACTTTTCATATTCTTTCTTTTCACTTCACAACATCTTTCTCTCAGCTCAGAAGGTATTTTCCAAAATATCCACCAACCAAGTGAGATAAAACTAATGTGAGAGGAACATGGTCTCAAGGCAGTACTATCACACTGCTTCAACTATGCAATTTGTCTCTTTGGTCCAGTGAAAGAGAAGTCATTATTCATACATATCCATGCACACTGAGTAATCATAAAATGCTATTAATCCAGCTGAAGTGGGATGCTGTGTCCCAGGACAACAGCCACATTCCGCCATTTGCTTTTATAAACATACATACCCGTCTTAAAAAAGGGTAGTATTTGTAATTGTAAGATAAGGGCAGCCTCATGCAAAAAGGCACATGATTGTTCCTTCAGAAAAAAGTAATTATGTTTTTAATCCATATATAGTAATGCTTAACTGTGATAGTTCTTGACCTTCTTCTGATGGTACCTGGAGACAGTTACCTGTGACTTGACCTCCTCTGGCAACTCCTGTTTCCTCAAAATTATCTAAGTAGACACATGCAACAGTATTTAATAAGAATTTAAAATTGAAACAATCCAGTTTTACAAGTGAAATAAAACCAGATGTGTCTTAAAATCTTTTAAGAATCTGTTACAGTATCAGTGTGATGCTCATCTATCTTGAACCTGCCTACTACAGTGCATCTGTATCCTGCAGCTACAAGGTAAAAGAAAATTGTAAGACAAGTAAAGCAGGAGGAGAAAATTCTGCATTAAATTAATTACGTAGCAGATACCCAGGTACAGACTGTGGTAATCTCCCGTTGCTTTTGCTGTTTATTGGTTTTGCCTATACATATATTATTTCCAAAATGTATAGGGCTACTCTCAAGTGATTCACCTTCTTCCAAGTTGTGATTTCTCTATAAATGGGCTGAGACAATCTTAAAAGTTCATCCTGCTCAATTATGCACATACAACCCATTTCTCCTTCTACTGTTACGGAAGGAGGCCTTTGTGGGTTAATGGAGGCAGACACAAGCTACACTGTGCCATCACTTGCAAGTTCTGCATGTCTTCAGCCTGCAGGTGCTGTTGAAGACTCTATCCAAGATGTGCTTTAGGCTGCAAGCCAAGTCTTGGTTCCATTATATCAATATGATATCTCACACTCACAGGTTGGAAAAATCTACCAGAAAGTATGAAAAGTGAGGAGTTTGTCATCCCTCTCATTCAGAGTGTGCCTTCTTTTCACAGCTGAAATCCACTGTCTTCCTGCTGCCAAGTGACCACATTGCAGTAGAGACCTTAATCACTCAGAGGGCTTGGACTTGCTAAATTCAGATTTGTTGTTCTTGTTGGCAGAACCCTCAAAGTTAGCACAGTGTATTAAAATGAGACTACACCTGCAAAGGACCTAGTTCCATACAGCCTGGTGGAACTTCCTTTGTACCTAGGGTTGACCATGCGTCCCAGGCTGGGGCTTAGTTCATGGTTTATGTATTTTTAATTAGAATTTAGGGATCCGCCACTTGAGAATTTGTCCTTTTGCCTATTCCATTTTTCCCTCAGCAGAAGTGTTTTCACTGCAGCTCTCAGAATAAACTGGTGACAGTTGCTAATCAGATGTTCTCTATGTTTTGTTCTTGAATTTTGAATTCCCATCTCAGCTGAAACTTTCTTACCATTCTACATGTTTTATGTATTGTGTTGTACTTTTTACTGGAAAGGAACATAGAGGAGGATGTTGTTTAGGTTTGATTCTGTGAATGCATTTTTTTCAACTCCAAGTAGAGGAAAGCTTGTTTCATTTCATATGTGACTGAATCTGTCATGTATGAAAGAAATGGTGGAATAGCAAGTGCTTTTTTGTGTATAATTGGTAAATTAGCAAACTGGCAAACAATTCTGAATAGCATCACTGAAACTGTAAGAACATAGCTAAACAACTTGATATCTCCTGAGCATGATTCAGAGACTTGTTTTCTGAGAAACGTCCTTTCTTGAAGAGTAAAAGCTTTTTCTGTTTTTCTATTTTTTTGCATTCTCTCCCTTCAGTTAGAGAGTTTTTGAGTAGGCACACTTAGCTCACACACTCTCTGTGAGAGGGAGCTCTGCCATGCTCTTAAGGAACTGTGCCCAGGCAGAGCATTCACAGACTTGCATTGCCTGTTGCAGACCATACATGGACTTTCAGGATCGAGGCCATGGGATAAGATGGGAAAAGCCTATTGGCTTTATTTAGCATGGCTTGAAAAGGTCACAGTTTGTATTGAATTGTTAAATCTAGACAGTGCAAAGAAAACCGAAGCATTTGCCAGTACTACCAGAAAATTCTGCCAATGAGTGTATGGAGTTGGTTGTCAAGGAACAGAAAAGAGCCAGAAATGTGTTGCTCCTTGAAACAAGAATGACCTCATGGTAACTAATATCAGAGCCTAATATGTCCCTAAAATAAACTGAGACAAATACGTTTATTTTAAATGGTTTTACTTTTCCCTCTACTTTTGAGCACTTCAGGATGCCAAAAAAACAGACCCTAAGAGTCTGACTGCACTGCTGTAGTCGTGCTGGGCTGCATGTTTGGGAGCAAAAGACTTGATCTGCTCTCTTGTTGCTGTCTCAAATCCACTAGGAGCTGCCTCCACATGTGCCAAGCTTGGACTTGATTCATTCTTTCATTCTTTTATAAATCTATTTAAAGAGCTTTTAAACTTTCATTCGAAAATAAAGTTTCTCTTGAAGTGACTTTAGGAGAGTTCCATAGATTCGCTGAGGGAGAGCATTTAGATGGGGTAATTTGCTGAATTCTTCTTGAACGAATTTAAGAAGGGAATGTACACTGAGGATTTGGAAGGAATTTGAGATTGATTCTATCAGGCTTGCTGTAGGATTTCCATGAGCAATTCTCCGTAGAAGGAGAGGAAGATCAGAAAGAGCAGATGTTGGCACAGACTGCTAGGACAAACCTTGACATTCAGAAGAGAGGGGTGGTGGGTTAGAGTGTGAAGCTTGGTGAGAATTGACAGTCATATTGATAAAGAGGGGCAGGATTGAGAAACCAGAAGGATTTTTGAGGTTGCTGGTGCCAGTGGAGCAGGAGAGACACAACATGGCTTTGCTAGGCTCTGCTGAGGGTTTGTATGTAGAGAGGGGGTCATGCATGCTTTTGGAAGTGAGCGCTGGGGGTAAAAGTTCAATAAAGATCAGAGGAATTGGTGGTTAGAGAAAACACCAAAAATGTAAGATGTCCTGGGGGCAAGTAAAAGAGATGAACTAAAATCATGGGTTAAAAGAGAAGTGAGTGGGTATGGAAACGTGCGGCTCACAGGTCAGCAGCTTCAAAGCTGAAATCATGCAAGTAAGTGGGGAATGCTGGGAGAGGGAGACAGACTGAAATCAGAGTGGAAAGCTGATGTAGAAGTGGATGATAGATGAGACAATGCAGAGGAGGAGAAAAAAGTTGGAGCTGGAGCTGCCCAGAACAGGAAAGAGTAGGAAGAAACAGAAGCAGCAGAAATAGGCCAGGGGAAGATTTGCGTCCCCTGTACTTGACCCAGAAGGAGGGTGGGAGGGCAGAAGTGCTTTCAGCAAGAGAAGGCTGTACGGATCCCCAGCCTGTTAGGTCTGACATAGCCATTATGGACTGTTACTTTCTGGCTCCCCTCCACCTCCACATCCTCAAATGTTTCAGTCAAAGCAACAGCACAATCACAGATGACATGCATGGGTAATATGTTCTCACTTCCTTGTGCAGCTCCTTAAAATATAGCTCAAGAAGGCATAGCAACCATTACTATATTTAAAATGAAAAATTATTTATCAAAATAAATGACTTCCAGAGATGACAACACTTTGCAGTGAATCTGCTAAGTTTCTGTCATTCTAGCTACCTGTACATAAACACAAAATTTCTGCTTTGTTCATCCCAGAGGATGCCAGCACCATGTCATGCTGAATATGTTTTGAATGTGACATTATTTGCAGCTGCAATTTCCCAGGACTTGTCTGCTTCTGACTGCATAAGCCACTCCACACCAGTAGCACAGTCCTGTGACCCATGTACTGTTCTCCACTCAGATGAATGGAGAAGAATCCAGCATTAAGAAAACGGAACAAGAGGGGATGATTGCTGTTATTTCCTAAATGATGACTGTTTATTGAACTTCCTTTTTAGTCTTTAAAATTTCTAAACCATGTACATTCCTGGTGTAGGTGTCTTAGATCTGGCTGGCTGTTAATATAAGAAGCCCAGCATCTTAGTATATCTGGGATCTTCAGAATTCTGATTAGATACAGAACAAATGTCTCCTATGTCTTTGGGGGGAGTTATGAAGATGTGCCTTACATCAATCAGTATTAGAAACCAAAAGTAGAACAAATTTAGTGTGGGTCATTGTGCTCCGGTCCCTGAAAACACAAGATTGGTGCTACACTACAACCACAAATAATTAGTTTGTTTGTTTTGAATGTCTCAGCTGCTGTAAGCCCATCACTTCCTTTGGAAGACATTCCACATTTTAATAGCTCTGAATAAAGTTCTCACTCTCTGTGGAAAAGGAAAAGAGTGATGCTAGAAAAGATCATGAAATAAAGGTGTAGAAAATGCCCACGTTCTGTTGTTTGCTAAAGAGTTGCCACTGGGAACTGGTCTACGATTTCTCTGGGACCAAGGATTCAGCCTTCCTTTGTGCCAGTCACTGGAAATATGAAGAGCACCAAAGATCTGGGAGAGGATTTGCTGCTGCAAGAAGTAACCAGAAAGGAACTGCCATAGTAGATGAGAGTTTTCGTGTACCCAGACTCCAGGTACAGTTAATGTCAAATGCTTCAGGAGAGCTTAGCAGGCCATTATGAAACAAACAGCCTTCAAGGGGAGTTTTCTTCCAAAACTTATGTCAAAACATAGGTGCTTGGATCCTTTAGTCTTGATGGTTTATATACCTTGTACTCTTTTAAACTTAGGCATAATTGTGCATATTCTTATGGCTTGTACAATCTCCTGACTTCAGAAACTTGTTAAAGTTGCGTGATAGGGCCTAGAGAAGAGGAGTGGTCTAAGTAGACTTCCAGACTTCCATACTTCAAAACTTTTTTGAATGTCTTTATTTCAGTGATGTATCATAGAATCACAGAATCACCAGGTTGGAAGAGACCTCTAAGATCATCGAGTCCAACCCATGCCCACTGAAAGACTGGGTAGGGCATTCCAGAGTTTAATTAGGTATCATTCAGAAAGGTATTTCTATTACCAGATTTGAATTTCTTCTCTCCGAGTTCTGTTGAGGTGATTCTTCTGTTACAAGGAAGAGAATTGGAACCTCTTCACCAATTTTATGTCATGCATTATTATTCTGTGTCCTTTCATTTGCTGCTCTTGAGAAGTTACATAACCCCTCATCTAATAGCCCCTGTTTCCAGAACTCATAGTACTGGTTGTTGATGGCTGCAGATTACGATTAAGGACTCAAGCTGGGCAGGAAATGGGTGGAGACTTTCTGTGAGAGTCCAGACCACAAAGTGCTGCCGAGCTGTGACAGCTGAGAGCGGCCACCATGAAGAAGCAACCATCTTCTGCAACATCTCCCATTACAAAATTCATGGGGTGTCATGGTTATTATCTGCCATTATACCCACTCGTTGAGCTTGATTCTACCAGGACTAAGGTCTTGCACATGCTGTTGTTACAGCTGTATTATTTAAACTGACAGAGTACACATAAACCACAATGTTCCAACAGTTTTTTGTACTTAGTTTTCCTCATTAACAAAAGATCTTTATCCAAAGAATAAGTGTATGTGTATGTTCCCTGCACAGTTTTCATTTTCTCCTGATTACTTTGATAGGAGAGATATGCAACATCTACTGTATAGTAGAAGTGAAAACCAGCTACAACGTCACATTTTTTGACAGATTTGTTAAAAACAAGCAATACTGTGCATTTTCAAATAGCTTTTTCTGATTTCTACACCAACTGGTTGAAAATTTCTGAAAACAACACTTTTTTTAACAGACATTTTAATTTGAATACAATGTGTGAATATTTCCATTCCTTCTCTTTTTACTGTTCCTAACAAATGGCTAGATGAACTCCGTGACCTGTAACTCATTCATCTTTGAAAATACACAGTTTTGTCTACATACAGCTGCTACTGTTCCAAATCACAGGGAGGTTCGGGTTAATTTTATCTTCTCGGAAGTAGCCAGTCCAGTTTTAGTTTAAACTTTTTCTCCTCAGTTTATTTCTGTGTAAACAACACGTTTTGTACACCTGTTCAATAACAAAGTCTTCAATTTGATCTAGGTTTGCACTCCTAAGTAAATCTTAATGCATGCTTCCCTGTGCTTAGCTAATAATGAGGTTGGATAGGAGTAATGGTTACTAGAATGCAACATTGAAGGCATTCATTAACATTGGCAATCAGCACTCTTGTATGGAAGCTTTATGTGAATGGTTGATCAGCCCTTTATAGTGCAGGCTCAAGATCGCCTGTATTCCAGCAGGAACGAACCCACTAAGAAAGGCTGCCAGGTGAGGTTTCCATGGCAGCAGTCATCCCTTTGCTGCTCCTGTTTGTAGTCCAGAGAATGCCGGAGCAGTCTCTCTCAGTGGAGAGAAGGCTAATATTACTCCACTCCAGCATAGCCAGCAGCATGGTGCAGATCATTTTTAGAAGGATCAGGTGGGTTTGTGACTGTTGTCTCCAGGGCGGTGCTCGGTCCCTCTTGTGCTCAAAACAGTTCTGATGGTGTGACCACCCAGGGACAGGCAAACAACAGCTACGCTGAAGGCACAAGAAGCATCACCATGCAGAGAGTGGGCTCCTATTCTGGGCAGCAGGGAGCAGAGTGCCTGAGCTGTCTGCAAAAACTGAGCTAACTAGAGATTGCTGATATTCAGGAGCTCAGCAGTGACTCACTGGTTGGATTTAGAAAATACTTCCTCTTTCTAGCATAAATGCCTTCTAGTAAAAGCCACTTCTACTTGGTTTATGAAGTTGGCAATGTAGGTGCAGTTTAGAAGGTCCCTTGAAAAGTCCCTCTGTAAAGTCCCTCTGTACCTTATAGTCCTGGGCAGTTTCATCACAGCAGGGAAAGTAAGTGGAAAAGAGACTGGCTCTTTTTCAGTCTTTTTCCTTGGAGCTTGTTTTTCACAGAATGATCATTAAGAAAAACAAGCAAATGAAAACTGAAAAAAAGCAAATGAAACTGAAAATTGTTAGGCGATAATAGACTTTCCCTGCTAAGCCAACCTGGTAGTAAGGGACATCCCACTACCTTCTACCCAAATGTCTCATCTTTTTCTTTCATCAAGAGGAACATGGTGTCCCCTGTTACCATGGGTTACACAGGAACTCTTCATTCTTTCACAGATAATTTTATCTTGTCAGGTTAATTCTATCACAGAAGAATACTGGGGAAAATAACTGTAAAGTACAGAGGTAATTTCCCATATGTGAACTGATATGGAGAAAGGGGGTCTAATTGCATTTAGATCATGCGGATTAATTTACTGACACATATAGTTTCCCAAGTGAAGTGTCCAACTGTTAAGAGTTTGGCTGTAATAAAAGCTTTTCCAAGGAGGAGGGAAGCTGTGACAACCATGTACATTTCCAGGGTGATTGTTAAATAGACAGAATTTGTGACAGAATTTTATGGTAACAGTTCTGTGTGGACTTCTCTGTCTCTGCCCTTTAGGAGCCTTTGACTGTTGATGTAGTGATCAAAAATCTTCCTTAAACAAATAGTTTCCTTAAACAGCAAGTTAAGCAAATCATGTGGACATGGAAATCCCCATCTATAATAGTCTGTGCAGCTGCTCTAGCTGTGCTTCTCTGTGAGCTTTTCTCTCAGATTTCCAGGTCAGAAAGGAAGAGATTTACATTCTTGAAGAGAGCCCAGCAGAGCCCCAGCCTGCCTTCACTGAGCACTTTACCCAGTTAGCCTCCTCGATGTTTGCTCAGTTGTTTGCCAGTATTTGCTTTTCTTAACTTCCACCTACTGGAATGTATGGACTCTCTCTGCTCCCTCTGACTTCACCACTCACCGCATCAGATCTTGACACAAAAGTGATCCCATCAGAGGATACAGGTGTCCACTGCAGCCACACACAGCAAAACCACACACCCGGAGTGCTTCTTCAGGCTGCACTGCAGTAAAGCTGATAGTCTGTCTCTTGAGTTAGTGTACCAACAATGTCCTCTGTAGCTGAATGCTAAAAATCTCTGTGTCACCAGCGAACCACCATCAATCTTTTTCCTTTACTGTATATTGGTTGTGGAGCTGGGCATTAATTTTGAGGGTTTTGTTTGGTCTTTTTAAAAAAATATTTATCCTCCCTAGAGAAAAATTACTAGATTCCAAATTATAGCAAGTAACTGAAAGAAAAGGAGGACCAATCTAAAACACAGTTGCTGAAGAAATTATTCTCTCAAAGAGACTCTAAACCATATGCTTCTGGCAAACCCAAAAACTGATTACCATGTGTAGCAAGGAAAAGCAAAAGAAACACGCAAATGTGTATGAAGTCAAAGTAGGATACTGCAGAAATCAGAGAGAGTTGGTAGGAGAGCCTGTAGAACCCTGAATGCTCTTAGGATAAAGAACCTGCTTGGAAGAGAGGCTGCTGCAGTTTCCAGCTTTGGCACGAAAATAGGGGTTTCCTCGGAAATATAAATGCAGCGAGGAAATACCTGCCTACATCAGAAATGAAAACTGGCCAACTGCTCATAATAAATTGAAAGCAAAGCAGTAAGAATGTGGGAAATCAGTCATAGTTTCATCATTTGTGATGTCTGTTCGGGATGGATGTCATCCAGATGCTCCAGTTCAGCTGCAACTTGCAGGCCTTTCAAATAACTGCTTTTTCGGTTATGGTAGCTAAGCCTACAGGCCAAGTTACTTTTGTAAAACAGGGCTGTAAGAGTCAGTACGTGTTATTTTTGTTTTGTTTCAGGGTGTGCTGGATTCACCACGTTACAGGAGTGTGGGTGTACCCCCTTCTTGAGCACCTCAGCCCAGGCGTCAAAATAATCTTTTTTGCAGCTGTTACCATAATAATTAACGTATTCTACTTGGTGGGAGAAGTCCTGAACAACTACATCTGGGATACGCAAAAATGTGAGTATTGTTTTAGGAATAGTATTCCATCAGGACTTGAGTATGTTTTTCTGAAAGTGTAGAATGTTTTAAGCTGACTAAAACAAAGGAGAATGACAGAAGTTCCACTGAAACATCTTGCTTGCCTGCCCTTAAAAACAGACGGATGAACAGAATGGCTGCTGGAGAGCCTGATGAGCTATGAATATGTATTCTCTTTTATAACTTACAGTACTAATTTAAGAGCTCTTGGCAATTACCTGAGATGTTTACAACCCACTTATTAGCTGATGAACCCATTAAATGCAGCTAGAATAAAGTATCATTCTGTGCGAATGCCATTAATGGTACGTTTAGACTTAGAAATAAAAATACACTCTTTTAGTATTTTCAGGTATAAGGTGTTTTCTCCGTATAAATTTACTCAGGGAAAATGAACATGTTCTTCTCAGAGAAACAACAGGATTGAAAGATCACTTTAGTGCAGGGGTGAACTTAACTCTGCAGATTCTACATCATCTGTCCTGCCTAGGCCACCCATTGCTGAGGAGAGCAAAAGGGAAAATAAGACAAACAAGATTAAAAGGAGGTTCCTTTTATCTATGAAAGATGTTTTTCATTTATAAAATTGAATGAAATAAGCAAACAACATTCGTAGTAGCTGCTGTGGCAAATCACAACTGGAGGGAAATAAATTCATATGGTAGTTTATTTCACACACAACTCTCTTTAAACAAGTCCTCCAATACCAGGGAGAATCTAATGCTGAAAGCTCAAAGCAGTTTTACTTGCCATTTGCGCATATTAGCGTCCAGGTGTAAAATGCCTTTATTTTTTGCTCTAGGACCATCGCTCATTGGTCACGGTGTTCAAGACTGGTATTCAGTCCTCAGTTTGATGTCAAATTCACATTTATTTAACTTCTTTAGGTTAATTCAGGAAAGATGTTTCTAAAAAAGGCAGCTGAAAGGAATAACTTCACTTGACCTAAGTCCTGTATGAAGAATAATGCTGTGGTAAAGAATCACATCTTCTTAGCAAGTCCATGAATAAGTAGATGGTGGAAAATCTCCTGCACTATTCCAAAGTATGCGTATCAAAATCCCTGCTCCTTGCAGCCCGCCACCCTAGAGGAGCTAACTCAATTGGGTCATTCTTCCAACATCTTTCAAGGTTTACCCTGGCATTATTGTCCTCTCCATCATTTCCCTTATGTGGATAAGGAGTATTGATC
Organism: Rhagologus leucostigma; assembly: GCA_013397725.1. Taxonomy (NCBI): domain Eukaryota; kingdom Metazoa; phylum Chordata; class Aves; order Passeriformes; genus Rhagologus; species Rhagologus leucostigma. The sequence continues at coordinate 619,676 of VZTD01004784.1, forward strand.
CCAAGTCCTTTGTGGCTCAAGCACTTGCAAAACAGAAAATGCCGTGAATCACCTGCTGGTTTGCTAAGCTTGAAACACTTTGCACACACTTAACCTGAAGCACGTGGCAGGAACACCACAAACAGCAGAGATGTAAAATGATGCCAGTCTGTCACCTTCTGAGACCTGGGAAAATATTATTTGAAAACTGTACACTTAAAAGGGACTTTTGAGCAGTAAGAGTGCAAATCAAAACAGTCTGCCATGAGAAGATTTCTGGGGTGAGAAGGGGTTGTTTTGGGCTTGGAGTTTTTTTATTTGCCTCTGGAGATGCATTAAATAGAACCTCACTACTGACAAAATGATTTGCAGTTAGTTTTTCCAAGTTAAACCACAAACATGGTAGGGAAGGAAAAATTTGCCCTTTGTACAAGCCAGTGTCTGTCCACAATTTTGAGGATATCTGCATTCCTGCCAAACTATTTGATGCATCTGCAGTAGAGTGCTTCAGAAGAAAGGAAAGAGGCGCTTTCAAAAAGGCAAATAAAACAGCTTTTAAAATTATTGGAAAAGCTCCTTCCAGGAGAAAGCAGAAGACTTAAGATTGGCTCTGGAGCAGCCCTGTAATCTCTGTAATCTTTTGGTCCTGGCCTCTTGTTTCGATTGCTAAACCTTCAGCTGTGGCTCTCCCATTGCACTGGTTTGCCAGCAACACTCGGGGCCATTGTACTTGGGCTGCTGGCAATGTGCAGACCCATTTGTCTCCGTGTTGTTTCTTTCAGCAAGGCAGCTCTGCAGTTGTGCTTTCTAACTGCAGATGGGTCTTATTGTTTCCCATGTTGAAATTCATTAACTATTGTTTTTAAAGTGATTTCCGGTGTACTTTCCGCCTATGCGTATATTGCACTAGCAGGTGATCTTGAGACTGGATTTTCCTCTCAGCATTCTCAAGCACTGCGTATTTTTTGCCTTTGGTTACCCTAAGTCTTTCTTTTCCAGCATGCAGCAGGCCTGAAAACCTCCAAAAGAAATATTTGTATTTGAGATGTCTGGCAGAGAGGGCTTAGTCAGAAGAACAATACTTTTGTCAGATACCAGTAGTAATTCATTGTCCAGGAACAGGCATATGAAATAGCTGAATGTTTCCATTGCCAGAAAAAACACTGTCTGCTGCCGGGCCCAGGCTTTGCTCAGCGTAGAAAAGAGTCAAGTCCTGCAGCTAGAATAAGTTCTTTAAGGAGCCCTACACTCAACTCAGTCCTCCTGATACTACTGAAAGAAATGGCCATTACAAGAAGAGACAGGCACCCTCTCAGCAGTAATTGTTTCTTCATTCTTGTACTTTCAAAAAATGGAGGTGTACCTGCAAATACTTAAAAATACAGTGTTGAAACTGAGAGGGGCTTCAAATTATTGAATTCTGAAACACAATTATTAAAATAGTCTTTCAAATAAAGTTGGCTGCTTAGATTCAGCTATAGTAACATCTATTTTAGTTTGCTAGTAGGTAAGCAGAGCAGGTGAGGGAACTAAATGTTCCCAGACCCCTGCAGCTGTCAAAGACTGGGCATGCGGCAGGGGGTCAGGCTGATCTGAAAATGGGAGTGAGGGAGGGAGGATTGTGCAGTTCATTACTGGACAAGCACTGCCATCAGGTGTGCAGATGCTCTTTTCCTTCACAGCGGGTGAGGTAACACATGCGAGCGAGCGCAGGAGAAACAACATCAATAAAGGGAAAAGAAAGATTAATGTATTAGAGGAACCTCTCTAAGCAAACCCTTCATTTGTATTCATTGAGAGATTTTTAAAAGCTGCTCTCCGTATGTTTTCAGGTATCGAAGAAGGAAAAGAAAAGCCGAAATTGGAGTGAACAATAAGAGGCAACACAGAGGATTGTTTATGGCTCCATGGAAGATTTCTCATCCCCAACAGAGGTTGGCATGGAGAGGAATCTTTTGGAAAGGAGGAAGTTTAATGGCCCCACTTCTCGGTGCAAGGGTATTTTTGGATTTTATATGGGGGGAAAATGATTTTAGCTAAGAATAATATTAATGTTTCAACCTTCATTCCTATTTCTCCATGCTTGCATGTGACATACACATATAAGATGTACATTTATCTCCAAGGCATTCTCAATGTGCATTTCTTGAATGAAATAAGTCATTAAACCATTAAGTCATTAGATCTTTTTACTTCTGCCAAGAAGAACGAGTCCATTCTCTGTATTGTTTGAGGAAAGCTTAACCAGATAGGTCTAATACAGGGAAACAAAGCAATCCTATATATTTCAAAGTACAGCATAGAAGTTAATTGCATGAATGTATCTAAAGAAGAGTTCAGTCTGACTGAAATATTAATGTAACACTAATGTAACAGCTGCCTTAAATTTGTTATGTTAATAATTTTACCAGTCCAGTGAAATCTTACTTTGCTAAGTGTTAAGATCTTAAGTCCTAAATAAAGATGAAATTATCCTTGCATTTCTGTTTCTTCATGCTGATTCTTGAAATTTTGGATGGATTGATGGCATTTGAATGAAACATTTTCAGGTTTTCCAGTGTCAACTGTAGATTATATCATTTCTACATGAGGATTTTTCTTCTTATTTTCATAATAAAATAACAGATCCTGCATTGTCAAGTTAAAAGTTCTCAATAGGTGGGCTGAGCTATTCGTGTTGTACAAGAGAGAGCATTTAAGTCTTACTTCAGGAAGGCACATAAGCAAATATTTAAAGTTAAACATATGCCTGTTTGTATTAGGAATTCAATTGCAAAATACTAGCGATTGTTTGACATGATTCTGTTTAATTATTAGACAATCAAGAACTCTAGTAGGCAGAAAAACTGTCTAGTACTAAAATAAAGTGAATAGAATAATTTTTGGCAAGAAAATATTGATTAAAAAGTAGCTTTACGAATCAAATATTGGTATTCATATCACATATTTGTTCATTAGTGTATTTAGTAATTTATTTTAACACATGCAGAGCACTTTGAGTATGTATAGTGCTAATCTGTTGTTTTTAGTAACAGGATTTCTGCAGATTTTTAATATGATTTAACAGTGTTTCTGCTCTGGAATAACTCTGGGGAAAACTGCTCTCTTGCAACTCATTACATTCCTCCACAGTACTTTTAAAATGTATTTATGTACACACTATCATAGGGAACAGCACAAGTTCAACAATGTGCTTTTTTGTTTGTTTCCTTCAAAAATAAGGCTCTGTGATGATATTGTCTTTGTCTGTCCATCCTCTAGATTATTTTTAACTTCCTGATCAAGAGTTGCAAAGATTTCAAAACTAAGAAAATTACTAGAAAGTTCATGGAAATAAGTGGTCAGATAAAGAAGGAGCTCCTTGGTGATCCTACAGAGGGAGAGGGCAGGAACACTAAACCAGTAGAATTTGGAAGCAGATGTCCATAGCCATGTGGCCTTGCATTAGGGATATTATGTTCTGCTGTTCTGGAGCTTCCATTACATATGCAAGGGGATAGTGCAACATAGCTGCTCTATCCACAGATAGGGCTGCACTGGAGGTGGTAAGATGTCTGTTATTTGCAACAGGCTTTTAAAACTCAGGAAGGAAAGAAGGCATGGATTCAGTCCTGTTTAGTGAGCTAGGAACTATTTAGAGTCACTGCTTCTGAAAGCTGTGGTAGCACATGAACATAGAGGTGGGCAATGAATGTTCTGGGGGATCTGGCTGTACTTTCCAACAGCAGCAACTGTGGCTTAGGGCAGGAAGCCCAAAGCACAAACCCTGTTGACTTTTTGTCATATGAAGAATTTGCATAACCTGTGCTCTGCTGTTAAGTCTAGGACGTTGGTTTTTTTTTTAAATGTTATTTCACAGGTACTGTTTCCTTCACAGCATTCATTCTGATGGGAAGAATGTGTTAAATAAAAATAAGAAGTGCCAAAATTCCACACAGCTGTACCCATTCTCTTAGAGCACACTCAGATCATGTCTGCTGTATATATTGAACCGCTGAGTACTGAATGTCTGAGATCTCAAAAACTGACATTGATGGAAAGATTCCTCTTTGTCGGCAAGTTTTGCACCTGCTCAAGATAGGTTTTTCTTCTAATAACTTGTCATTATATGCAATACTGGAAATGTAGCAAGAATATAAAGAGATCAGAAATGTCAGAGATCAAAATTGCATAGATGAATCCATAGGTAGGAGGCCAAGTGAAAGAAGGCTCCTTTTCAGAGGTATAGCATAGGGATGCTTAAAGTTGTCATCCCTCGTATCTGTGAATTTGTGAATATTCAGCACCTCAAAAGAATAGACACCAAGCTTAGATCTCAGTTAAGCCCCTGAGGTTGGCAATGTGAGCCAAAGGCAATATATGTGACACAAAGTGTGGTGGGTTCCATTTGGTTTAAGGAAATTTATAGTATTCCAGGAAGGTTTGAACTCAATTTGTCTTCTCACATCTCAAAAAGTTCTCCACCTCCTGTGAGCTTTGAATCATCGTACTTAAAGTCAAAAACATTTTAGAGCATTAAATCCAGCCTCTGATGTATGAACCATGATATAAATAACTTGGGGGCCCGTGTACCCAGAGAGCACTCTTCTAGACTGTGTTCATTCCCTTTAGGATTACACAATCCATCATTCTTAAGAAAGATGATGGATGAATGATGACTAAAATAAAAGTCACTTGTAAACTTGCCAAATTTCAACCATCTTGGCTGAAATTGTCCCTGAAAGGTATTTCTCTTGGGGGAACTATTCTTTTGGTGGAAGGCTTTTTGTCAGAACAAGTCATTTATTTCCAAGTGCAAGTCTATTAAAAAAAAAAAAAAGGTCTGGAAAACTTTTCTCCTTTTGCTGTGGAACTCAATCTGAAGACAGCATTTGTCTGTAGCATTTCTGAATTTATGGGGAATATCTTATTTGTCTTTGTCCAAATCTTAGGAAAAAAAATAAGCCTGCATTTCCCTGTAGTGCACAGGTAATTCTCCAGAGTGTTTATCAGCTTTGGGAATAATCCATCTTGTGGCTGAATAGGATTTTCCCTGCCATCCCTGATCTGTTGACCCTCTCCATGCCTTGACTATCCAAGACACAGACCAGAATGGGGAAGTAACTTTGCCTGCTATCTACTGTCAGTACCGCCCCAGAGCTGATGCAAATAAAGCTGCATAGAAATGTGAGGGAAGCAAAGCTTTGATGACAACCTGAGCAATGAGAATAGGTTCCAGATGGATGAACTAAGTGAAAAAAACTCTAGCTTTTCCCTTGAGGACTGCAATAAAATTAAATTAGTAATGTTTGTTATGTTGTAGCTGTAATGATAAAACACGTAGAAAACTCTGTGAAGGAATCATTAGTTTTGTTGTTGGAGAAGAGCACAGTGTGCAGTAAATAAGGAAGACTGCCACACCTTGAACCACAAGGAAAAAACAAAATACAGTTTCATCATTCAGTGAGCACCATCCATCTTGCGTTATGAATGAGGCACAAGAAAAAATACTGTGTGATCATCTAATTAAAGGCAATATCATAATTCATGCTCAGAAGGGGCCAAATTAAGGTTGAACAGACAGCCTAAATGCTGACATTACCTCACTCTTCAATGCCCAACTTCTCAGTCTTAACAATATTCTCTTTTTTTAGTAATAGAACACAAAAAAGGGGTGGATTGTTTTTAAGGCTCGTTAGAAAGTCTAGCCACCAAGCTGTCCTGCATTTCAGTGTGACTGTATCCCCTATATGGCTTTAGAAAGCTCATGCTTACTTTCTGCCTGCATGTAGCTGCCCCAAAACACGTATTCGTAGTGCCCATACCACTCTGTTACAAAAGTGTTGTCACAATTTGCAAACTTAGGCCACAAGTTGAACATTAAATTATTTTAGTCTGTGATTCGGCTTGTGTGGGATAAAACAGTAGCTTGCTGTCTTTCTGTAGCAACCATTGCCTTATTTTAAAGGAAAATGACAAATATTTTCCCTAATTTTCCCTAGTCTTCGCTTCTCTGCCCATGGGAGTAATATTAGCAAAATTACCACCAGTGCACGTCAAAGCCACTTGGACATGGAGTAGACTGACAAATGGCTCACCATTCTGCAGGCTCCCAGGTGGCAGTTTGTAGTGGCAGTGTATGAGGCAGGCACTTCTCAGTTCATTTCTCCTATTGAATTTGCTTTTCAAAGACTGCTTCAAATCCTAACAACAATTTATTCTTTGCCTTTTATTTTCTGTAAGGATTGGTCAGTCTGCTCTGATTCACACTTCAGTAGCCTTTGAAGACTCAGGTACCATTAGACTGAACACTGAAAAGATTTATCATCTAAAACTTGAGCTGATGTGTAGTTCTGAAGAGACCGTCAACCTGAGGCTAGCATCAGCAAGGCAGGCTTGGCGTTCCTGCCCTGGGAGTAAAGGAGCAAGCAATAGGAGAGGTGTAGACAAGATCACCTCCAAATGCAGACTTGGAGAAGTGCTACTAATCCTATATTTTAATGCTCTCTGTGTCATGTGAGTAGGGTCAAACATTGGTGACAGCTGTTTTCCATCTGCAGCAGCGCAAGAAAGCTCCTAATCAAAGCCTGGTGCATCCTAGCAGAGGAAGTCATCTCCATTAGGGTATCCCAGCTGCTCTGCTCCTGTGGTTCAGAGCTTCACCTGCTGCTGTAGCCAGCTGGTTAAACTGGGGCCACGGGTGCTGCTGGGAAGGACAGAAACCTGGGAGGTGGACTACTGCCAAAGTCATAGGGAAGAAAGAACAACTGGAGGTTTGACTGGTCAGCTCTCTGCAGCGGTGATGATCTCTCTCTCCTCTTTTTAAAGCCAGAGCAAAGGAAGAATGAAACTAAACTGGAAAGTAAAAGGATGTAGCTGTTGAGATCTGTTTAGAAAAGTTCTTGGGCGCATCCTGAGCTCAAAGCACACGCACAGGTGCTTTTGATTGCAGGGGCTTTGCTGAATGAGGGGACAAGTGGACTGGCAGGTGGGGCATTTTGTGTAGTGCTTCTAATGATGTAATGACGGGTTTGGGCTTAGAGTGAAAATAGGCATTCTGAGCATAGCGACTTCCTCTTGCTTGTATTATTTAAGTAACTGGGAAGAACAAAACTGCCCAATTTGCAGACCACAAACATGAAATATATTTAGCGTATATTCTCCAAAATGAGCAATTTTATTTTTATCAAAAATGCACTCTGTTTTGTTCAAGTAACAGATGGAAATCAATGGGTTTTAATGTAACCCAGAAGAGCAAGTTGTAGTCTTATTCTCTTAAGTGCCCCTTTGTTGTTCAGACCACAGCTGTAAAGGGATTTGAACCTCATCACAATAAATGCCAGTACAGAAATTTGAAAGGTAGGCCACAGACTTTGCGGCCCACTGGAGAAGGTATCTGCTATTCCTTAGAGTTGCATAAAATGGGACAGAAATGAAATAGCATCTTTTTCATGTTATTAATGTCGTAACTAGCCCAATGGTGTTCAAGTTCAGCATTTTATGTATAGCTTGTGTATTAAAAAGTAAACATCTACCATTAGGCTGGAGAATGGAGAATGTGGAGTATCTCCACAGTGTGCATTCTAAATTCTTTGCTTGCTAACATGCAGATAGTTCCCTCTGTATGTGTATTGTGTAAATAGAAGTTAACACACAGACACGTATATATGCACATATGTACACACACAGGATCTTCTGCAGGAACAAATGATGACAGTCGGATGTTAAATAGCAGTTACTTACTTAGCGTGGAAAGAAATCAGGCACTGTGAAAGGCATCATTATTGACATGGGCAGTAAGGCCACCAAACTCCAAACTGACAGCTGCTTGTGCTCCTGCTTTTCTCCTGGAAATAAGGCTGGTCAGCTGCTGGCCATCCTGCCCGTAGCAATAGGGACAGTCTGTGGCTGCAGGACTCTGCGTTTCTGGATGTTTAGTTTTGCAGGCAGAACAGTGCTTCACTAGCTGTCTACATATAATTGGCTTAGCTTATTCACTATGTAAAATAAAATAAGTTGTTCTTATATAATAATGGTTCTCAGTTTGGCTACAAAGTTTACACCTGACAGATGTAATGGGATAAAAGAGAGGGAGGTCACCCCTCTTCTGTGACTGGTATTAAGCTGCAAAACCATTCTCTTAAGAGGTGGCCTAATAGGAGTGCTATTAGTCACAGAGTAGGAAGAGGCAATTAGTCACACAATACTTAGTGAGGCAGCAAAAATTACAGTAATGGAGGACCTGAACTACCTGTGCATATGCTGGCCAAGAGTTACCATAAAGTATAAAAGAGGGAATTTCTTGAATCTTTATTTCTTGGAATGGGCAGATATGGAGCACACCAAGGCGGGGGGGCTTTCAAACATGGGTGAAGCTCAGGAGATGGCTTATTAGAGATGTAATCCCAGCTGAACCATTAAGCAATGCTGACCACAACATAATGACATTCACCCTGCCTGAGGTATGATGAGGTCCTGGTTCTTTTGGTACCAGGTAAGGTACCAAAGCTTTGTACAGTAACCTTAAACGTTGGAGAAGAGTGCTGGAGAGGACAGGAATGTGAGTGGGGGAAAGACAGAGGAAGCTGTTATCATCTAAAGGTTACTTGCCTCCAGCAAACCGTTGTACAAAGGAGCCCCCTTGGCACAGACAATGGGAGCTTTTGCCATCCAACAGGAATGTTTTGCAGTGAATGCTTATTAGGCAGCCCTGGGCAGTTGTGTAAGAAGGCAGCCAAGAGGAAAACCAACATGATTAGAAAAATTACCTCGCTTAGGTGTAGCCCATAGCTAGGTGCATACAGTCCAGAGAGAGCACTCAGTCACAGTGGGGTTTGGTCTCTTTCTGCCGAGGCCTTAGAATTAGGCAGGATTTTGAGCCCATTCCTTGGGGAAGGGAGTTACTGAGGCCAACCCATATACAGAAATGGTGCAATAGGCATCCTGCCAAGGACAGCAGAGTGCGTAAAATCCCAGGGCTGAGGAGAAAGTATGTAGGCACATGACAGTATATTGTGGTACTTTTAATGTCAGAACCACTGGTGGGATACCCAAAGTTAGAGACACACATAAATACAGTGATATAATTATATTCCAACTCTTTCTAGCATTACAGAGTTTTTGAAAGGAGCCAAAATACCAAGTAGGGAGTAAGCTTAGAAAGAGGTCCACTGCATGGACCTATCATACAATTAAATCAAGAGCACTTGTAAAGTCAAGTACCTGGCTGTCACTGCTGTCAGGGTTACAGACATGCTGTCACTGCACAGTGTTGCAGCATCCTGTTTGTAGTGGCCCACATCTTAGCCCTGTGTGATGTGCAATGCCTTTCCTACAGTGGGAAGTCCACATAGCTGAAGCCATCCCAGGGGTTAGCCAGACCCTGGCTGAAACAAGTATTCTGCTCTGCTTGTGAGCTCAGCTCCCACACAGGGTGGCATAAATACTGCCATGTGCCACAGGAATGGTTGATGTGTGTGTCTGGAGATTTCAGGCTAACTCAAAGCAAAAAAACCCAAAAACCAACAAAAACTCCGAAAGAAAAAAAGATGTAAGGCTGGCTTTTTTTAATACAGCATTAATTATGCAGGTACTGAAAGATTTCTGGTTCCTTTCAGCACTCAGAATTTAGATTCTGCTGGATATACTTAATTTTTTAAAGCCCTCTACATTTTGCAGTTTACACATTTGCATAGCGTAGGACTACTGTCAGGAACATATATCTACAGATCTGGGGCAGGAGCTGTTCTCATCATTTCAGTGGGATGGAAAAGAGAAAACAGTTCAAAGGAGGAGGATGGGGGAAGGGAAGAATTTCCATATATTTTTTAAGGAATCATAAAGACACACAGGCAAGTGTGTCAATCATGAGACACAGTTCTCTCTTTAATATTGTCAGGAACACAAAAGTTCACAGAGCACATGTGTGAGAGGGTGCTGCGCTGCCTTGACTACATGATCTGCATGATACATGTCAGAAGATGGGAATGTTGCTATGGCAATTCTTCCCTCTCCTGAATACTAAGTTGTTGAAGAAGCCAGTTCACAGTGAGGCAGGCTCATGAACTTGCCTGCTTGAAGAAGCTAAGTACTATTTATAGCTTCTCTTGCAAGGAGACATCATCATTTTCTGCCCTGGCCTCTTAAGTTCCTGTGCCCCAGCCCTCCAATATTCCTGATGTTTATATGATTTGGAAGCTGCTGAGGGCAGAGATTTAACTGAATTTTGTGCTGGAGAGTGTTGGGATTTTCCCTCAGCTTATACACTGTCCTTCAATTTTCATCTTGCTAAGAAGGCAACAGACGGACGGGTCTTTCTGCATTTCCAAAAGTCGTCTTGCTGTTTTTATGAAGTTCTGGATCAAGTAATTCATTTATCTTTACTTTCACTCTGCAGGGGAGTAGCCTGTTCTCGCTAATGTTTCCCCCTGGCAGACAGCAAGAGGGGGACTGGCAGCCTGTTGGTTACCTCTACCAATTTTTTCACTGGGTAACCCTTGAAGCCCGTCCTGTCCTTGCTTCTGCTGTTGAGCCATTCCCACTGTGCTCTGTGGGTACTGTGATGGGAAAGGGATGCCTTTACTGCCAGCTCTCCTAATTGCACCCTAATTTCCCTTAGATTTCCCTTAGAAATAATGCTCTGGTTTGCTTCCTTCCCTAAAAACCTGTATAGCACTGCTTTGTGGAAGCAAAGCAGCTCCGTTCTAGAGGTGGCAAACTTCAGTAGATGCAGGGATTCCTGTATTACAGTGTCTCCCAATGTCCGCATTGTGTCATATTTTCTAGTAGCAGTCTCTGTTTTCAGCCATTTCCCTTTTACCTAATTTTCATTTTGTAGATTGGAATATTCCCTGCTAGGAAAGTCCTACATGTCTGATTCACACTAAATTTTCTAAGATGGCTCAGGCACTCCAGAACTGAAGATAAGCAAAAACAGACTGTATTGTCCATATTAAAAAAGAAGTTCCTTCAAATTAGTTGATCATACTGGTTTTATCGTGAGCTTTTTTCTTCTTTTTTTTTTTCAATCGGGACGGATACTGCTGTAGGAAACTCTGCAGGTAGGCAGGATGTAAAATCTGATGTGATGCGCTGTAAATTAATCAGGACAACATAGGAAGAGAAAAACAGTTGCTCTGCTCACCTGTGTGATGCTGACTATTTTACTTAATTTTACCACCTCACAGTTGGCCAGTAACTTTTTTTATAGTTCAAAGTGTTTATTTAGCACCTCCCATGGGCTCTAAAAGTACTAAAACAAATGACTTCTGCAAGAGCAAATGATCAAGGCAAAAGGTACCATTGAAAACAATGACAATCCATATACCAAAGTACTCCAATGCCCACCTCAAACAGAGAATGTACCCAGCATCTGGATTTAATTGATCCTTCAGTGATCAATTAAAGAATATCAAAGCCAACAGAAAATACAACGATCTGTCACGGAGAGAAACATGACCAAAAGAACAGTAAAAGATAATTGTTATGTCAAATTCCAGTAAGACAACGAAACTCTCTCAGACAGGTCACAGGTTCGTGTGCAAGAAGAGACATTTGCAAATACATGACATCTTTAGAAACTGCAGGAGCAGATGCTCTGTAGAGAAATGTGTCTTCCTGATGTAGCATTCATTTGCACCTGTAAGAATAAGTGGAAGAATTTCAAAATCAAGCCTTGACTCTGTAACGCATATTCAGACCTAATTTAGATCCCCCAAAAATGTCCTTGACTTAATGATTTATTTTATGTCTAGTTTCTGCTGTGCTCATCGAGAGAGCATTACTTAGCCCACCTGGTCTGAGGATTTTGATACCCATGTGGCTTGTACCCAGAGGCAGGGATTCAAACCACATTGGCCGGTACAGAGATGTCAAAAGTTTCCACAGTGCAAGGGACACAGAAGTGAAAAGCATTGGCTGGTTTAGAGGGATTAACACAGGGAGGTCAATTAGCAGTTTGCAGCCACCCAGACCTAGGATTCTTCAACTACGCTCTTTCTTCTTTCTTTTCCATCTGAGCTCATTTTGTTTCCAGAGATTTAAAAGATGAACTTGAGAAGCCACCCCTGCTGCAGGTACTTTCCGTGTTTCTGAGTGAGCAGGCCAAGAAAAACAGCAGACCAAGATAATTTTCCTACAGTGTTCCACACCAGCTAAGGAAAGATGATGAAGTGCAGAAGATTCGCTGACAGCACAGCTCTCTCTGTTGAAGGGGACCAGCATATGCTGCTTTCTTATGGGCAGGATTGCCCTGCCCCCAGGTCACAGTGCTGTGCTGCTGCAGCTTACCCAGAGCAGCTGTGGATGTCATGTCTGAAAGACTGAAAAGCTTAGAATTCCTTGCTCAAGGAGCAGCTTTTACCTCGTGCTGCCAGAAGTTGTCCATGACCACAAAGCCTCATCTGGGATGTGACCATGAGAGCTTCCTCAAACAGCCGTGCTGTTTGCAGGCTGCCTGCCTCTAGTGACCACAGAGTGATCCCTTTGCTTTCCCCACTGAAGCCGAGAATCGCTTGCCCATCCCTGGGACTGCTCCTCTGCATTCACAGCCATGAAAAACCACAAGAGCTGGAGTAAACCGAGGTTTATTCAGAAAGAGGGTCTGAATCCAATTAGAGCAAAATAAACCGTCAACATGACACATTTCCTTCTCACCTCTGCAGAAGCTAATCTAGCTGATCCCTTTGTGTTGTAACAGGAAAATCCCCGATACCTTACAACCCCGCAGCCAGTGCTGGAGGACACGGCACAGGCAGCAAACACCAGCTGTCCGGGCCTCCAGCCCACCCAGCTCTGCCTTCGGTACTGCGAGCCAGCAGCTGCCTCTGGTGCCTCTTAAAACTTTCTGCTACGGAGCCTACGGGCAAGCACTGTCTTGGGGCCACCTCTCATTTTCTTATTCCCAAATAAGCATTCTGCTTTGCTGCTGTGATGCAAGTTTCCTAAATAAGATATTCTGGGAAAGACATCTTCCTGTGTGCTCTTGAGAGGAGACAGTCCTTCCTTTCGGGAGGCATGGCGTTCCCACAGGCTGCACTGACATCCTGTGGCACGACTTTCCCGCCTGGGAAGAGCTTGAAGGGACAGCTTTGCCCCTCCATGTCCCCTCTCTGCTCACCGCAAGTCACTCTTGCCTCATCCAAACCCTTTGGGAGGGGAAGGGGCACCTGCCCCCTTGCTGGGTCCAGCACCAGCTCCTGTCCGCTGCGCCTGGCAGACAGAGGACCTGATCTCACCGCAGCTGCCACTCATCCAGACACCACGAGCCTGGGAGTGAGGGACCGTCCCCCCCGCCCCTTTTTGGCGTCTTCTGAATCCCTGCCCACAGCAGCAGGGCTGTGCGAGGATGAGCTGTAGTGACCCATCACTGGGTGGGGTGTTGCTGGAAGGGTGGGGGCTTCTTTAAGGGAAAAAATGATGAAAATCCCTCATCCCCCCGCCCCCAACCTCTGCCCACAGGGCACTGAGCCCTGCCACGGGGTGCCCAGGGTCTGCAGCAAGCTGCATCCCTCGGCCCAGGCTAAGACACTGTGCAAAACAGCACCCAGCCCCTCAGAAGTCGAGTTTAATTTTACTTCCCCTTGGGGAACAGAGTTAATCTGTAACTTTTTAGGCATCACTCGATCAGCCGAATTGCAGCTATTAGCTTTGGACTCTAGGCATTTTTATGAGATATTAGTTCCAGGGCTTGTGGTTTGGCATAGAAAGCATATTATTCACACACAAAACAACTGCATTAAAATAACATTAGGAATCTGGCTTAAACTGACAAAACCTAGGAAACTCAGAATTAAGGCTGAAAGTATGTCCTTAACTCACCCACTGCATGCCCGGTGCGGCCGCTCAGGCAGTGTGTTGGCCCCACTGCCTCCAGCTGAGGCATGCTCCCCTCACTGTTCAAGGGAGGAAACAGGCTGCACCTCGACTGAGGCCCCACCACCCTTGGGGAGCAACAACCCCTCTTTGTGCCTTGGGGTCCTTGTCCAGTCAGACATGTTTTAGGACTTATGTGTAATGGAACTTTTTTTCTGCGCATCTCTACCTAGAGCCAGGTTTCCTCCCCTGTCACCAGCATCACTGTGGTCAGAGCAAAAGCTGCACTCAGCTGTGGAGGCTGGATGGAGGCAACACCAGCCCCGAGAGAAGCAGATGGGACTTTCTGCAACCTGCCAGGGGAAAATCCTTGGCTTAGAAAATGCCTTCTAATGTTCACTTTTTGGATCACCTTACTGTGAGGGAGCTGAGGCCAAGAAGTAGTGTGAGGACACAGGTCACTGTCACTGGAGCTGGGGAGGGATGTGGGGAAGCTTGTGCAAGAATTGTCCCGAAGGGCTCCCCTTTCGCAGGGCTTTCAGTTATCAGAAGCCACACTACACATCCAGAAATATGTGTCATAGCATGCAGTAGCTGAAAAACAAAGGAGGGTCCCTAAAAGGGTTGCACAGTGAGTCAAAAAGCAGAAGTGCTGTGTGCATTCCTGGTCTGAACATCTGCTGTGCTCCAGTTTTTCTCCCAAAGCCCTGCCCTTGATCACGGGACACAAATATCAAAATGCTCATCTGGGCCCTGGCTTTCCAGAAGGTGCGTCTGAGCTTTGGAAAAGGTGATCTCAACTGCAGCATGTTCACTGCAAAAGCAAACAAACAAAAGCAGCAGCCTCAGCGGAATCACAGCTCACATCCTCCGAGAAATGAATTACCCCAGGCCTCTAGGAAGGACTGATCTGCTCACTCCTGGAGCGTAGCTCATTTTAAGACGTTCTTCCTCCGTGGCCAAACATTTGCCTCCACGTGTCAGCAAAATCAGCTCCTCTAAAGCCATGTTTGAAATAAGCTTCACTTCTGCCCTACCCATTCCTTTCATTTAGGAGCTCTGCTATTTTGTAGGAAACAATCCAAGGTGCTCATGCATGAGGCATCTCTCACGATAAACCACATTAAAGAGAAAAAAACCCAGAAGGCCGCACCTAAAGAAAAAAAAATTGTGTTCAAGTTGCAAGGTTGTCACATTGCTCTGTAAAAAGGGGTGCACCTTAACTATATTGGATGTGATTTTTTTCCTTTCAGTGAGGTGAGAAATACATTTACTATTCCCATCTTGGAAGCAAAACAAATAGAATAATTATTTCCTTTCCCAGCAAAGGCAAATGAAGCTGAACTTATAAAAGCTGTGCTTTTTACTTGTGTGCCTTAAACCAACACATTCCCTCGCTGGCTGGCATTTGCAACAGACCACAAACACATTACTACACGTGGCACCAAATTTGTGTTTCAGGTCAGAACTGAGATGTTCTGGTGATAAATGAGGGATGCTTGTTCTATGGACATCTTGTCCCAGAAACACTGTAGCTAAATTTACCATAGAGCACTACCAGTTTAATTCTTCCTTAGGAGGTCTTTTAATGAAAAAATGTTTTGATTGTTCTGGAACCATTCTCTAAACATGATTTGGGACCTCAGTATCAGGCCTCCTTGGTTTTCTTTTAAAGTTGCTGAGTGTCTCCATGTCTCTCAGAGCACAGACAGTGCCACGAATATTCACCACTTCTGAAAGATGAGTCTGAAATGAGAAGGTGTTGCATGACACAGGAGTTGTGTCACAGTGTGCAAGTGATGACCATGTACGAATAAACCCTAATCCACTGCTGGAATTCCTGAAGATAAAAGCTGAGCCCGAAAAAAGCAAAAGCAAAATCTCCTGTATATTGGGCCACAGAGCCCAAGTGACCTGTTACACAGCAAATGTGGGTGCCTTTCACATCCTGCGGTCTCAGGGTGCTGTACGTGCAGTGTGTCCCCAGGACACGATCACACCCTCATTCTTTGGATCTCATGAGGCAGACACTCAGAGCTGGGCCAGTGTGCATATATGCAGAGAGTTTCCAGAAAATGATGGAATACAGGCCAGAATGGGTTTTCAGGTGTCACAGGGAAGGGTTTCTTATCTTGCCTATGCACATCTGCAATCCCTACAAAATATTTTTTACCGGAAAATAAAAAGAGATTGAGACTGCAGGTGTGTGCATTTTATTAAACCCACTGTGTCCCTTGCAAAAAATGGTTGAAATGGCAGGTGATTGTTTCCATATTAAGAAAGGCTTAAGAATGACTGACAAGATCCGCTTTCGCAGTTCTTATTTCTGCCAATCAAATTACTGAGGACAACAGTGAAAGTGCATATTTAGAAAATGTATTTTTAAAGTTGGGCTTTGACTGAACAGTCTCTGCTTTGTGAGAAGCTGAAGCCTTCCCTTCCCAACAAGCTGTGACTTAAATGCAGCAAGTGAAACAGAAAAAAAAAAAGCTATAATAAAGAAACAAAACTATGAAACAAAAATGTTGTCTTGCCAAATAGGCACCCCACACCCTCCTCTCAGGCTTGGGAGCAAACTGGATTCTTATATATGATCAGA
The DNA here is from genome assembly GCA_013397725.1 of Rhagologus leucostigma. Classification (NCBI taxonomy): domain Eukaryota; kingdom Metazoa; phylum Chordata; class Aves; order Passeriformes; genus Rhagologus; species Rhagologus leucostigma. The sequence continues at coordinate 636,045 of VZTD01004784.1, forward strand.
AGGAATAGTCAAGGAAGAAGAGACAGTGCCCTGAGCTGGAAGACAGGGATGGGAAACAGAATGAAGCCCCCATGACCTAAGGGGAATTGGTCAGTGACCTGCAACACCAATTAGATACACACAAGTTTATAGGGCTGGATGGGATCCACCCAAGGGTACTGAGGGAGCTGGCAAAAGTGCTCACCAATCCACTTTCCATCATTTACCAGCAGTCCTGGCGAAGTCAGGAGGTCCCAGTAGGCTGGAGGTTACCAGATGTGCCATCCATCTACAAGAAGGGAAGGGAGGAGGATCCAGGGAACTACAGGCCTGTAAGTCTGACCTTTGTCCTAGAGAAGGTTATGGAGCAGATCATCACGAGCGCCATCACAGGGTACATGCAGGACAACTGGGAAAGCGGACCCAGCCAGGGCGCGTTTATGAAAGGCAGGTCCTGCGCGACTGACCTGATGTAAGTTTCCGATAAGGTGACCCCACTAAGTGGATGAGGGGAAAGCTATGAATATAGTCTACCTGGAGTTTAGTAAATCCTTAGACACCACCTCCTACAGCATTCTCCTGGAGAAACTGGCTGCTCATGGTTTGGCCTGGTACACTGTTTGCTGGGTAAAAAGCTGGCTGGATGGCAGGGCCCAGGGAGTGGTGGTGAATGGTTCTACATCCAGCCGGCAGCCGGTCACCAGAGGTGATCCCCAGCGATCAGTGTTGGGGCCAGTTTAGTATGTATATTGATGATCTGGATAAGGGGATTGAGACACCAAGTTGGGTGGGAGTGTTGATTTGCTGGAGGGTAGGAAGGCTCTGCAGAGGGATCTGGACAGGCTGGATCTATGGGCTGAGGCCAATGGTGTGAGGTTTAATAAAGCCAAATGCCAGGTCCTGCACTTGGGTCACAACAACTCCAGGCAGTGCTAGAGACTGGGGGAGAGTGGCTGAAGTGGCCTGGCAGAAAAGGACCTGGGAGGGCTGGCCAACAGCAGCTGAACATGAGCCAGCTGTGCCCAGGTGGCCAAGGCGGCCGATGGCATCCTGGCCTGGATCAGGAATAGCATGGCCAGCAGGACCAGGGCAGTGATTGTCCCCTGTGCTCAGCACTGGTGAGGCTGCACCTCGAATCCTGTGCTCAGTCTGGACCCCACACTACAGGAAGGACATTGAGGGGCTGGACCAAGTCCAGGAAAGGGGAACGGAGCTGGTGAAGGGCTTGGAACACAAGCCCTGTGAAGAACGGCTGAGGGAGCTGGGGATGTTTAGCCTGGACAAAAGGAGGCTCAGAGGTGACCTTATCCCTCTCTACTGCTACCTGAAAGGACGTTGCAACCGGGTGGAGGTCGGCCTCTTCTCCCAGGTAACAAGACAGGACAAGAGGAAATGGCCTCAAATTGCACCAGGAGAGGTACAGATTAGATATTAGGAAAAAAATTCTTCACTACGAGGGTTGTTAAAAGGGTTGTTAAGGGTTGTTGGAACAGGCTGTCCAGGGAAGTGGTTGAGTCGCCATCTCTGGAGGTATTTAAAAAACACGTAGATGTGGTACCTGGGGACATGGTTTAGTGGTGGACTTAACAGTGAACAGCTGAACTTGATAACTTCAGACATCCTTTCTGATAAACAATTCTGTAATTCTAACCCTTTCCACCAGCCTGGCTACCACCCACATCCCAGCTTCATCAGTCCCTCCCTCTTCATCTGCTCTTGCTGCCAGGTGGTCTGGCATTCCCTTATCACAGCCTCAAAGGACTCTGCAGTGCGGGGGATTGGAAAGACAAACCAAATTCTTCTCCTGAGATAGGCAGGTAGGTCCCCAGGTGCCTGTCCTCATTACAGATTGTGCTTTGGGAGCTAGATCCAGCTGGCAAAAGTTTCTCATTAAGATGGCAAGGCTGAAAATGTGAATCTGGAGGGAAACTATGTAGTTGTGGAATAGAGGTGGCCTTGAGGCTAGGGTTAAAGAGGTGGTGATAAGACTTCTATTTTTATTTTAGGTTAGCATTGTGGTATTCTGTTAGTTATGGAAGTGGCAGCATGTTTTGGGTGTGTTCAGGTTTATTTGGATTTCCCACCCTTAACTCCCCTGCTCTAAAAATGTTACGATCTTGCAAGTGTTAAATTTTGACTAGTTCTAGCATAGGCCTGGGACAGGAAAAAAGCTTGTATTAGGACTGCTAAAGTCTGGATCTTGTACAGTGTGTGGGAGTTGTACTCCAGCTATTTTTCTGGTATGTATTTGAGGAAAAGCAGGGAGAGTAGGCAGAGCTCAGACTCTGCTTATTTTTGTGCTAGCAAACAGCATAGCTCTGGTGAAAGAAAAAAGGATTTTAAGTGTTGATTGAACATGCTAAAGCCATGGGCAGCTCCTGACAGTGTCTTCACACAGATGAGCTGGTCAAGAGCATGGGCTGCTACTGCCCTTTTGACTGGAAAGAGTAAATACCAACAGAATACAAACAGGAAAAATAAATTAGATGCAGGGCAATTGTGGAAGCTTTAAGAGTCTCAAGTCCTTGTGCTGGAGGTCTGCCAGTCCTGCAGACTCTCTTTTAGCCAGTCCCCTACATGACAGCCCACCTGTGTGGCTTCTAAGGGGCTTTTACAAAAAGCCGTTTATGTGGCCGGCTCTAAGCTCTGCAGTGCCCTTCCAGCAGTGCACCCCTTGCTGGTTGGAAGCGTTGGGCAGCCGAACCGTGGTGTGTGCAGCCCCATGCCTTCCCAGGGGTGGGTGAGGCATGTGCTTGCACGTCCAAGAAAGCTTGACTTGGAGTGGAACTCCACTGTGATTATTTCAGTGGCTTTTCTCCCCCTTGGTTTTGTGTACAGAAGGAGAGATGTTCTGAGTAACTCTGCCAAAATTCACCAAACTCTGCTCTACATATATTTCAAAGAATCAGTGACTCTAACAGCTGCACTTATTTAGTGATAAATGGCAATAAACACTGGCTGAGGTAGCTATCCTCTGTTAAGAAAACATCCCTGTGTCTGTTGACTCCTGTCGTCTCTTATTCTGCTCTCTGCACTGATGGCATCTGCCACATCCAGTGTTGTCTGGGTGCCAGCTGACCGCATGATCCAGCCATCCGATTGCTTTTCAGTGATGAATGGCTACAGCTGCTGCTGGCTGCATATGGCAGTTCAGTAGCACTGCCTGGTTACATGTGGTGAATCTGCATTGCAGCTACTGCTTGCTAAGGGATGTACCTGAGGAGATAAAAGGAAAAAGAGAAGGGGGACCGAAAAGCTCATGAAATAATATTGGGGGAAATCTACAGAAGTCTTTCAGTCCTTAGCTCTGTGGCCTAGTTCAGCTGAGGGCATAGGAAAGCCAGGCAAACACAAATGAACTGCTGAACTTCAGAATTAGCCCACCTCATCCATCCCTATTTCCTTCCACTGCAAGGAGGTTCAAAATCTCCATGAAGAAGAATTGTAATCATTGAGTCACTCCAACAGCAGTGATCTGGCTGCCTGCCCCTGCCAGCCTGCTACACAATTTGTGTGCTAATGTTTGAATTTTAGTGGTGGGAAACTAATGTCAGGCTGTACTCCCTTCATGCACCATTGGGCTGTGCTTATGGTCGCTCTTGGCAGCACCAAATGATTAAACAGATAAAACCATCAGTCTTGTTATTTCCAAATATTAACCTAAGTGCTAATAAAGCACAACCCGTGTCTTCCTTATGGACTCTGCAGAGCTGAGTCACACTAAAAACAGGATCTGAATGCTGGAAAAAGCCTCATGCTTCTTTCCTGTGCCGAGAGGCAATACCTCTCTGTGAGCAGAGCTTGCTTTGGAGAGCTTTGCTGTGAGAAAGCTGAGGCAGCTGGGCTGGGCTGCGTCTGCCAAGGAAAGCAAGGAGGCTGTGATTCCCACCCTTCAACGTGAGGGCAGGGGTCTTCATGGATGGATGGATGGATGGACGGATGGATGGATAGCCATGACCCTGCCCCTTCTCCTCCCTTCCAATGCTCAACAAGGATCTCCTCTCAGCTGGGTGGGGAATATTTGTCAGGCCCCAAGGCAGAGGAAATGAAGTGATTCTCCCTCTCAATGGACTTTGCCTTCAGTGTCTGAAGATATTTTTCCCAAAACATCCTCAGCAAAACCGGAGGGCTTTGTAAATTCATTATGTCACTGAGGAATCTGTTTAATCAGCTGCCTTTCCCTGGAGGCACTTTAGATTTAATGAGAGACATGATGGAAGGAATCAAAACTGGTTTACAAGAGTTTAGCCTCAAACCCCTCAGATGATGTGTTACTGACTGTGCTGTAATTTAGAGGAGCAAATGAAGGCACTGAGTAGCTGTCACCCTGTCTGAGAGGGATGGTGGCAGAGGCAACACATGAAAGCCTCGAGCTCTGTATTGCATCATTCCTTTCCTAGGTGTCATCACAACGAATAGCCAAAGTCTCCATGTTGCCAGGAGCCTGATCCATGCTCCTGGTACTACTTGGCAAGCATGCTTATTCCCCAGTTCACTGTGCCAGTTACATGGTGAGGCATATCCTAATCTAGTTTATTTATATATGAAGATACTAATCCAAAATGCAGCCAAATGAGAAACATTGCATGTATGTGAGAAGGAGCTTTGTAAACTAGACAAATAGTGGGGCCACAGAGATGGAATATAGAATAGTTTCAACTTCAGGTTCAAAACCCATTTAGCATATAATCTTAACACAAAAACAAAAGGCACTTATTTGTTTTCTGTGCCTGCTTGCTTTCCCCTATTGCCCATGTTGTGTCTAGTCCTTTCAATTAACTTGTACCCTGCCTTCTTATTGTGATGGGATGGGGTGGTGGAGCATCTTTCCCACTATGAAGTTATGTGAACAAGGTCCTCAGGAAATTTTGTTCTGAAGGACTCTCTGTGGACCTGTGTATGATGTGCCCTTAGAAACATGCAAAGTATTTTATTCCTATAAAATAATTCCCATGCCAGTACCTTATTAGCCTTTACCTTCTAGTTTTGTTTTTTTTTTCTTCTGAGGAAATAAAGACTAAATTATTTGGAACAGGATTTTCCTGCAGCGTAATTGTGCTAGCAATAGCTGAGCATTTTCCATAGAGGATGGGAGCAACACTCTCTGCCAGGAGGGAAGGCTGATTTCATAGGATCATATAATGGTTTGGGTTGCAACGGACCTTTAAAGATCATCTAGTTCCAACCTCCTGCCATGGGCAGGGACGTGTTTTGCTAGACCAGGCTGCTCAGAGCCCCATCCAGCCTGGGATGGGGCATCCACAGTTTCTCTGGACAACATGTTCCAGTACTTCACCACCCTCAAAGTAAAGAATTTCTTCTTAATACCTGATCTGAACCTACCCTAAGCCATTCTCCACTGTCCTATCACTACATGCCCTTGTCAAAAGACCCTCTCCAACTTTCTTGTAGCTCCCTTTAGATGCTGGAAAGCTGCTGTAAGGTGTCCCAGAGCCTTCTCTTTCTTCTCTAGGCTGAACAGTCTCAGTTTTCTCACCCTGTTTTCACAGGAGAGATGCCCAGCTCTCTGCTGACCCTCCTCTTTGTGGCCCTCCTCTTTGTGGCCCTCCTCTGGACTTGCTCTNGGATCATATAATGGTTTGGGTTGCAACGGACCTTTAAAGATCATCTAGTTCCAACCTCCTGCCATGGGCAGGGACGTGTTTTGCTAGACCAGGCTGCTCAGAGCCCCATCCAGCCTGGGATGGGGCATCCACAGTTTCTCTGGACAACATGTTCCAGTACTTCACCACCCTCAAAGTAAAGAATTTCTTCTTAATACCTGATCTGAACCTACCCTAAGTCATTCTCCACTGTCCTATCACTACATGCCCTTGTCAAAAGACCCTCTCCAACTTTCTTGTAGCTCCCTTTAGATGCTGGAAAGCTGCTGTAAGGTGTCCCAGAGCCTTCTCTTTCTTCTCTAGGCTGAACAGTCTCAGTTTTCTCACCCTGTTTTCACAGGAGAGATGCCCAGCTCTCTGCTGACCCTCCTCTTTGTGGCCCTCCTC
>VZTD01004786.1:290-28489 GCA_013397725.1 Rhagologus leucostigma
TTTGTTTTCCCCCCCCTTCTTTTCTTTTTTTTTTTTTTTTTTTTAATGCAATTTCAATTCTCGCGCAGTGAAAGACCGGGAGAGGGAAAGAGAGTCGGTCACAGAGATAATCCCCCCTCCTGTAAAGAATGGATTTGAATTAATGGTCATTTTGTGGTGTGTGTATTATGGCAAGAGGGGGATTATATGTAGGGAAGAAAAGAGAGGGTCAAAGGTGTGTTGTTTCACTTATTCATCTATTTACCCGCCATCACTTCGAGGTGAAACCTGGCTCCGTATTATCTTAAGTCTTTTTTTTTTTTTTTTNCTCCTTTCTTCAGGCGTCAGAGGCTCCTTCCTCCCTTTTATCCATCCCGCTGTGCGTCCCTGTGATTTGCAGTCGCTGCTGCTCCGATTGTGTGACTCGGGAGCCGGCGGGGAAGGGTCGCGGGGAGCGGGGCTGGGCGGTGGGGAGGGGGCTGCGGGCACCTCCTCCATCCCTTCCCTCTAGGCCTCTGCCAGGGTCTGAGACCTTCCCAACCACCCGCTGCACATCCCAGCCGGCACCCATCCCGAGAGGTGCCAGCTCCCAGCAGAGGATCTGCTCCGGTGGCGAGGAGCGAAAGTTTAAAGCGTGGCTTTGTCTTTGCGTGGAGCGCCGGGGATGGCGAGGAGCCGTGGGGATGTTGGCTGGAAGGCGACGGCAGCCGAAGTGTCTCGTTGTGGGGCTTCTTGGAGTGGAAGAAGTTTCGCTCGGCCATGGTGGTGGTGGGGAGCTGCCAGACTTGCCTGGCTGCCGTGCCCGTCTGGGAGGTGGCGTTGGGGATGCTCAGGGGAACATCCGTGCGCCAGGGGTTCGGGAAGGAAACTTTTATACATATTTACAGTGGGGTGTAGCGTGAGGTGGCAGGCGCTTCCTTCTCTGGAGGATGGAGGGGTGAATGCCCTCCCTCGCATCTCGCTGGCTGCGTGTGATGCCTGGGTTCTTTTTAAGGTGATGCTCTATCAGTTGGTGGTTATGTTTCTCTCCTGTGGAGCATTTATTTGATTGCGAGTGTGCTTCGGACAGTTCCAGCCTCCTGAAGCTTCCGTTTGCTGAATTTGAAGTTAGTTCATACTTCACCAGGATAGATACGTTTCAACCCCCCTGTAATTGTAGAAATCCACAGATACCACAGCAGCCGATGCTACAGCACAACTCTGCCAGCCTGGATATTTAATGTGTATGTTATACATTACCTTGGCATGTATTCCTGAATAATGTTGGGCTTGTCAAGACTGCAGTGAGTGCTGTGTGTGTTTTGGAGTGTCAGGTAGATGAGGAGCATAAACAGCGGCAGGCTCAAACGATGCTGCTGATGCGAACAGCAGATTGTCCTGCCTTTGTGGCTATTACAGTGCTGCTGGTTTTCCTTTTTACCTGTAGTGCCTGTGATTGATATAATGCATTGTATCAGGCTTTTTATACTCCGGGTCAAACAGGATTCATTCTAGAGGAGTGAAAGTACTGACGTGAAGGCTGAAGTTCTGCACTCAATTGTGTAAATGCTTGTTTACAGACATACCGCCTCAGCTGGGTACAAGGTAGCTGTAATTCCATTAATGGGCTCTGCTGATGACAGAAGCCTCAACAGGAAAGCTCCAGTGTCACTCAAGCCCTTACATGGAAATACAGCTGTAATTCATGCAGATTTTCTGAGAGCTCTTTTAATATTAATGTTGAGCATGCACGGTACTATTGAAATGCCTTTGAAGCCCTGAAAACCAAGAGTATTTGTAGACTGAGGCTTTAAAGCCAAAGGAAGCAATTAGATCTTCTGCTCTGACCCCTTGACTGTTGTAGTCAGTTGGATTTCATCCAGTTACTCTTGAATGCAATAACTTGCATTTGGCTGAACCATGTTTTCCAGAAAAATTGGCATTTTGATCGGAAGACAATAAGAGGTAGAGAATCTGCTGTTCATTAAGTTATTTGGCTTCACCTTCCAGTCACTGGTTAGTGATGTGCCTTTCTCCACTATGCTAAAGAACTCAAAGTATTTTCTTACCATGGAAGTATTTATCTGCTGTAACCCAGTATTCCCTTTCTCCTCTACTTGAAAAGACAAGTGAACTAAAATTCTTGAGATTTGTCACCGCATGCATTTTCCTCACAACTCGGTTTCTGGGGATTGTTTTTTCCAAATCCACTTTTTCAGCATTTTTATGAAAACATGATCTGGGTACAGCACGCCAGAGCCTCGTCTCAGGAGTGTTTTGTGCGTTTGAATATTACCTGTCTGGTGTTACTCTCCTGCTTCTGCATCACATTTACATATTAAACCTTCATTTGCAGCCCTGCTTTTTGATCTCCTTTTCTGTGGGTACTCTCACTGTGGCAAACGCTGTGCAGGACTGTTTCTTTCCACAAGAGTTCATCATTCCACAGACTGGCATGTGTTTTCCTGATTGCAGCTTCATAACTTTGTACGTGGCTTTTTTAAATAACGTTTTGTTTCTGGCATTGATTGATTATACCCAGCACTCCTGATGGCTTTTTGGAACTGATTTATCTCAGTTATGTAACACTCTATCAATTTATACTTGTGCAAATTATCTCGTGATTTATGGTGTAGACTTACAAATAATTGAAAAGGTGTTTCGTGGTAGTGGCTCCGCCTTCGGGGAACTCCATGTTAATCTGAGTTATGTTGTGATGAGCTCTTCTCACAAGCTGTTCTTTTTTCTTTTTGAGATGCCACTTAACCAGTTCGTCACCAGTTTAATTGGTTCTGTTTTGTTGTCAGGCTCATGCAGAACACTGCACCAAGTGCCAGAGAAGTTTATACATGCAGACAGATATTTCTGCCAACTGGACGTATCAGTCATATCAAGGAATTAAACCACGATCATTTTAGAAAGTCAGCATTCATTACTTTACGTCCTATTTTTTGTTACAGAGCTCTGAGGTATCAGTTGAGTCCCATATAATTTTTCTTAAATTATGGTTTTGTTCAGGACTGCCATTGTTCTAACCTTCCTACGGTTACAACCACTGTCTCACTGGGTCTTTTAGAGCATGGTTGTAACAAAAATATTCATTCAGACTTCTGGAATTTCCCCAGGATCTTCAGAATTCCTAAAAATCCTTGTTGGTGGGACAGAGAACTCCTTGGATACTTCTGAGAGTGCTCTTCATGGTGATCTCTGGTCCTGCTGACCAAAAATGTTTACTGCAAAGTAATACTGTTTTTACATTGTATTTGCAATGGGATGGAAAAGAAATTAATGTTCTCATGAGTTACCAGCAAATTATCAACTTCTTTGCACATGCAGAATTACTTTATGCACGTATCTGCCCTTTTGCACCATTGGTGTAGCTCAGAGTCCCTGTTTAGCACCACACCTGTGTGACAGCTGAGATTTCTTTTGTTCTCACAGTCCCCCCCCCGCTTTTTTCCTGCTGCCAAGAAATGTCTTCATCCTCACCTATTAGTTTTTTACACCTACTGTTTCAAAAAGTATGAATTTTTTATCGCTTAACACTTTTCTTCTTGTTACATGTGAATTATAACCACAGTATTTATTGAAATCTGTTTTGTGGCCAAATTGCAGTAGTTACGACAATGCCTTGCAGGTATTACATGCTGTCTGAACACACCAGCACGAGATTATTTTTTTTTTTCTGTCTACAGTGACAGAACCACATTTTATTACATTTTAGGTGGGTAGGCTTTGCTTTTAATACAGCATATTCCAAGGCTTGGCTAAAGAAAGCTCAGCTCTTTATTCGCTTTCTCCATGGTTTGTTCATAGGTGTACAAAGTATAGGAATACTTTGAATTTAGACACAATATCAAATGGTTGTGGAAAGAGGAAGGGCAACTATACAGGAAGAATCATAAAACCACAGAATGGTTTGGGTTGAAAGAGACTTTTAAATTCATCCAGTCCCAACCCTTGCCGTGGGCAGGGACACCTTCCACTATCCCAGGCTGCTCCAAGCCCTGTCCATCCTGGCCTTGGACACTTCCAGGGATGGGACAGTCACAGCTGCTCTGGGCATCCTGTGCCTCACCACCCTCAAGGGGAAGAATAAGTAAATAAACAATACAATATGCAGTTGGAAATAAGAAGGGCGACATACAGAAATAAAGAGTAGCAGCACTAACCTGTTAGTAATTACGGTGACATGCTTAGGACATAACTTGATGGGAGGTTTTGTGGCTCAGGTCTGTAGGAATTGTTCCCTTGGAGCTGCTTTAGGCAAGATGTAAGGAGATACAGAAAAGACCAGAATGGGAAGGGAAGATGAAAGTTACAAAAAGAAAGTTGTGTTTCACAGGAGGGTGAGAGCTACTCCTGACTGAGGTAAACTTGTTGATTTCATATAAACACCACATTTGTTACATTGGTTAGGATAAAGTGCTCTGAAAACTTTCCCGAGGCACAGCTTTCCAAGCCAGCAGGCTGCTGCAGGGAGCAGGAGCAGCTGAGGCTCTCCTTCCTCTCTGGAGCTCCAGCAGTGATGGGTGAGATCCTCCAGCTGCATCAACAACACCTGAACCTGACTGGGAGCAAACTGCTGCTGAGTCCGGCATGCCTTGAGCAGTGTTGGAAAGCAAAAAGTCAAGACTTTTTAAGACTACTGTAACTAAAAAGTTGAGAAAGTGACAACAAAGAACAGAAACCAGGTTTTGTCCTGTATAAAAAAAGTGGTTGATAACTAAGTTAAACAACATTGTAAGTTCTGGTACCACCAACGTAAGAAGGACATGGAATGTTTGGAGCAAGTCCAGAGGAGGCCACGAAGTTGGGAAGGAGACCAGAGCATCTTTCCCATGGAGACAGGTTGAGAAAGTTGGGGCTGTTCAGCCTGGAGAGGAGAAGGTTGTGTAGAGACCTCACAGCACCTTCCAGTATCTGAAGAGGCTGCAGGAAATCCAGCGTGGGATTCTCCATCAGGAACTGCAGTGACGGGACAATGAGTGATGGGTTCAAACTGAAAGGGGAAATTTAGGTTAGAAATACAGAAGAAATTCTTGCCTGTGAGGGTGGGGAGGCCCTGGCACAGGGTGCCCAGAGAAGCTGTGGCTGCCCCTGGATCCCTGGAAGTGTCCAAGGCCAGGCTGGATGGGGCTTGGAGCAACCTGGGATAGTGGAAGGTGTCCCTGCCCATGGCAGGGGGTGGATTTAGCTGGTCTTTAAGGTTCCTTCCAACCCAAACCATTCCGTGATTCTATTCTGTGATTCTGTTCTATGATTCTAAGTGACTGTGTTGTAGATTCTTACTGTCTTAGAGGAATTCATCGTGCATCTAAATAGATGGAGTGATAACACTGTTGTATCAAGTCTTTGGTTGGGCAGGCTCAGCACTCCACAGCTGTAAATGAGTTTTGTATCAGGTTTCTGAATAAAAGCTCTGCATCTCAGTTTTCTCATGGTCTCCTCAGCATCACACACGAGCCACTGAGCGAGCAGTGATATCTGGTTCCAAGCAGGGGTCGGATACAGAAAGGCATTCGTGAATGTTTCCAAACAGTAGGGTAAGTTGAAGTCATATTTATACAACAAAAGATCAGCTGCTGTGAGCAGAGAAACTGTTGTGACCATCACTTACCAATACAGTTTCGTGTTCCTTGTGTTTTGAATAATTTTCTGTTTTGGCATTGAACAAGCAGGTTAATTTTAAAACGGCCAGCAAAATTAAAACTCTTTCCTCTAGCAGGACTATCCTTCTTCTCCTCACTCCCCCATACACATTTTGTTGTTTTAGATGCCTTGTGCTGTCATCAGACAAAGCATTTTGACTTTGTAAGGGGCAGGAGGAAAGCTTCTCTGTAGTTTTTCACTGGTTGTGTGGAGAAAGCACACCTTTCCTTGGAGTACTTTCACTCCGCTGAATCAGCATTTTCTGATAGCAAGGCTTTTTTTTTTTTTTTTTCCTCTGGAATATTTTTTGTCTAGCTGTGCTTTTCAGCCACATCACCCCCTGCATTAGTATTCTGGTACAGAGAACAGTGGGGAGACATTTTCAACATTGCACCAGAGACTGTCCAAGTTTCCAGGCTTCTTAAGTAATGAGAATTACTCAGTTAAGTGAAGCTGAATCCTGTAACATTAAGAACATCTCACAGGGGTTGCACTGGAGAGGTAAGAAAAACAGAAGATGTTGCAGTTACATGAAAGAATTTCTGTGTTCAGAGTATTTCAAAGGTATTTTTGCAGATACTCCATCTGCTGTTATTACTGGTGTTACAGTAATTATTATGTGACATTTCTTTCTCCTGTGGACTTGTCCTTTTCTTTGAAGCTTTGTATTTAAAAAAAAAAACGAGCATATGTTCCAGTATGCTTAATGCAGACAAGAGTATTAAGATGGAAGGCAATTGGAATGTAAGTGGAACTTAAATTCTGAATGCAGAAAGTGGAAGTGGCTCTGTCAGGGGAGGCTCCCAGTTGCCCAGGTGACTTCTGCAAATGGGGCTTAAGCTTTTAACTTACTTAAAGCTACTAAATGGATTATTCACTTTGCCCTTTTCTACAACTAATCAACCTTAATTTTTAATACGCTGTTATTTACTAACAAAACCCGCTCTTCCGTATTCCATTGAATCTCTTTTTATGGCAATTCTCCATTAAAACACATTCAGCACAGCAGGAGCAGCTGAATCTCTCAGTTCTCTTAAGTTGTGCTTGTAAGGAAAGGATCAATGGGAAATATTCCTTATATTTTAAATACAGAAGCTATGTCCATCCTGTGCAGAGCTGACAAAACCACTTTTAGCAGTTCTCTATATCTTTTCAAATATCAAAAGGAACTCCAGAAGGCTTCTTCCTAGAGATTTCACTTTCAAGTTAGACTGTGGAGTAAAGCACTTAAAAAACGGAGTAAAATTTTGGTAAGCCCTGGTTTTAGGTCTGTTGCAGTGCCACCATGTCAGTGGCAATAGTTGTGTCCTTTCCAGGGGATCCACACTAAGAAAAAGGAGTAAAATCTTTCAAGAAGAGGCATAAGAATTATTTGCAAACAGATAATCTGAGGCAGATGTTTTTATCTGATTAGGTATTTTTTTCTTTATTGCTGCCTCTAGAAAAACATTTTCTTGTTTGCTTCTTGGATAGTGAAATTTCTTTTTCAAAGCTGCTCTGTAACTTTTGAGTTAATTTGAGGATTTCTGTAAATTAATAGTTTTAAGTAAATGAATGATACAAATCAACAGAGAATAGCTGTGATGTCCTCTGTCATTAAATATTAACTTTCTTGAATATTGCTATCGGGTCTCTCTGCCTGATATAAAATGATCAGCTGTGATAAGTTACTCATGGGTTAATTCTTCATGATATTTATTGAGAAATTTTGAATATAGAACCCAAATACTCTTTTTTTTTCTGCATCTCTGTAAAAAATCATATGATGAAAATGGTTATTTCATTTTTTACCAGAATAGAACAGGATTGATTCTAATATTTTTTTATTGTGACAGAATATTTAAGTAAAATTAATTGCGTTATCTGTGCTTAGTTTTGATAGAGAATTTATCAAAATGCTGCATAACATGTTATCCCATGGTTACAAATGTTGACTGTTCGGATAAGAGACTGTACAGACTTTTAAGAAAAGGTATAAAATAGATAACAACTAAAATATGAAGTGAGAAAAATCCAGGGTACGTAGGAGAATAGTTCTTCCATTTGTGAAATACAGGAAAGCTGGTTACTTTAATTCTTGCAATTAAAATCCACAGGGGACTCTTTAAAATGAAGTTATAGAACAGCAAAGAAACAACTTCCATAAAAGTACCATTTGTTACCCTTTTTTTTTCCCCTTAATGGGGTCAAAGTGAGAGAGATTCATGTATTTTTATTGCAGCATATGAACTCCTTTCTAGTTCTTGTGCAGATAGTCTTCAGTGCTTACTATAATCAAGTCAGAAATGCAAATCCAGAATTACAGCTGCTTAGTCTAATTTTAAACGTCTCTATTATCTCCGTCATCTCCATTCCCAGTGCTTGGATGCTCCGCAGAAATACTTCTAAGAACAAGAAATCGTCAGGAAGCCCATGAATGAAGGAGGATGAGGTGGTGTAGGGAGAGAATCAGAATAAAAACACTCTGACAAATGTCCTGCTTGGCTGGGAGCGCTGCTCGGAGGCTGCAGAGTTTGCAGAGCTGTTACTTGGCTCACACGGGTGGCCCCATGCTCCCCCTGAAATTCAAGCTGAATTTCAGTCAGCGTGTTTTGGACTCTTGGCCTTGCTAAATATTGTTTCTGGGTCACATCTGAGATCTAGCAAGAACAGGAACATGGAAAAAAAAGGAAAGAGAAGAACTATTTCTATCTTATGATTTAATTTTCCTTGCATGGCTTAGGGAGAATTCCGTGCGTGGCTGAGGCAGCAAACAGAATCCCTCGATGCGTTAATTTGCTCTCGCACACTAATTGCATCCTTGAACAACGTTGGGTTTTTTTTCTTTTATACTCGAATTCCAACCCTCACATTCAGGCCTGAGCCCAGGGGATGCAGGTGAGAGTAAAGGAAGTGCTTAGGTGCTTTCTAGGTGCTAAAGAAAAGTGGGGACACAAATCCTGGGCAGGATTGTCTTCTGCCCATGCTGTGTTTGGATGAAAACCAGCATCAAGTCTTATACAGGTTTTATCATTCTCTGTATGCTTTCCTCATCTTCTGAATAACTTAAGTGCACTTCCAGAGCATTTTCTACAAATACTTTATGGCTTGCCTTGTTCTAGTTCTGTACTTATTACCAACTGTATTTTTGCTTACAAATTCAGCCTAAGAACTAGAAAATGTCTGGGGTATCTGTGTTCAGATATTTACCTTCATTTGGCTGGGTAAGGAGCAACATTTTATTATTGTTTTTAATTATATTTACTATATTTAATTATAATTTCCTTAATGTGATCTGTGAAACCATCACCTTGCTTCTTGTGGAGTCTTCTTGGAATGCTGGCCAAAGATATTGAATGGTCCCAGGTGATCTCAAACGCTGCAGCACAACCTAATTTACATGACAGAGTAGTATGGAAGCATACATTTTGTGCAAACATAGCCAAAAAGCCTTCAGAATTAATGTCTTGAAATAGTTGAGAAAGCTGAGTGACTGTAGTAGCCATGGTAACTTTTTTTCCTTTTGCTTTTAAGTGGAAACCTCACTGATTACAAGGCTCCGAGTGAGCCTTAAGCTGGGGCTTAGCAAACTACAAATGTGGTGGCAGCAAAGGAAAAATCACAGATAACTGGACAGATTCAACACAGGGAGAGCAGTGTGGATTGGATGCAAAAATAGTAGGCTTGCGAACACAATTAGGTTGAGAGCTGTAATTGTGACAGAGACGCTTTTTTGGAGGCTCCACTTTCCATGTTCTCATTTTTTGCTACTACTTTTAGAACTGTTTTGGCTTGACATGTGCTGAAGTTGCACATCCCCTTTAGATCAGATGCTGCCAGACACTGACTTTGGACTGACAGATCCTTGCAAACTTGGTTGCATCCTAAGGGTGGAGTGAGCTTAACTTTATTTTAATTGTTTTATGGCTTTTGGGTTCATGAGAATGATGCTGAGATGCACTGACAACATGAGTGTGTTCAGGTCTCTTGTCAGCTTAATGAGTTTATTTTTGCTGGGTGGTTGACAGTCAGCCAAAAGAAACTAAAGAAAATTACATAGCCCAAGAACAGCTTCTTGGCTGGTTTTTCGTAAAAAGATCAGTCAGGAGGAAGGAAAAACACTAGAGATGGATATTTTGAATATTTCTTTTTTCTTTTTTTTTTAAATCAGTTTTCCATAATAGTGTAAAAATGGGGATCTCCTTATTTTGCTCTCTCTGCACCATAAACACATTAGAGGTGGTGTGAGGTCTGTTCTGTTGCCACGACATCCAGAAGAAGGTTTGTGCCGCCCTCGGGGCCGTGTGGGATTTGTGATGTCTAAAGCCTTTCCTGATCAACCCTTGAGAGATAATCCACAGTAATTAAATATTTCTTGAAACAGAGTGAGAGTGAGGTGGGCTGTGCGATGATTAGGACAGGGGTGGATCAGAGCGATCAGTGTTTGATTACACAAAAGGAACCTCTAAGGAAGGGCTGAAAACCACATTCCCCAGAGAAATACCACAGGAAGTTTATCAAGGGATAGTGCTGGGTTCTACACCTGGGATGGGACAGCTGTGAGTGTATGGACAGAGTGGGGAATGATACCCAGCTCAGGATATTCTGTGATTTTATAAATTAAGATATTAGAGTTTAAACACTTCAGGTGTGCTTGTAAATTACTGGTGTGAACTGGGCAGTTTGATTGGATCTCCAGAATTCTGAGTGACCTTCTACACTCACCCCTTGGCTGGGCTGGTTTGGGTATTTCTCTTTCATCACTGTTTTTCATTAGAAGTTTTTCATTGGGGCAAAAGCAAGATCATGTAAACGAGGAAAGAATTTTGAAATCACTCTTTAAAAAAAATGTGTTTTTAGTAATTTCTCCCTAGCTTTAATTAGAAATTGGAATGGAGGTCACCTCTGGGCCATTACAGCTCGGGTATGGGAAATGCAGGCAAAGCACAGCTGCTGTGGGACAGGTACATCACAGCAAGACTTTTAACAGCTTCAAGACTTAGAGGTCCCTTTATTAAGAGGAAAGTATGTAAATACAAAAAAAAAGAGAGAAAAAAGTACTGTGTCTGAGCAGATAAACCTCCTTCAGGCATTAAAATAAAACTAAAGCACCCATATTGAATCTGAGCTCTGGTCTTCACGTAATCCTCCTTTTGCAGTAACTTCAGTGCCTTGAATCTGAAATCCGTTTCTCCAATTTGAAGAAATGTGCAAAACATGAGGAACACTTAACAGGGACTGAGTAGAAAGATTTATTTTACCGGGAGCCTCTCCCAGCGTTGCAGATGGTTTCTGGCTGTCTTGTCTAAGGGACTAGTTTGGGTATTCAGATTATGCAAGATTAAATCCTTGATCCTCTGAAATTAATTACAGAATTTTCATCAATGTTGCAAAGCTCTTACCCAACACTTCTGGAGCTGGTTCTGCCTTTGCCTGTGGACTGTGTCTGTGTCTTTTGAGTGTAGCTGGAGCCAGTCCTGTGTGCTATTACAGTGATACATAAATTGCTTCTATCTCTGGAAAATTCAAATTGTTTCTCTTGTGTTACCTTGTAGAGCTGTTGTGAGCACTGACTGTGTCTGTTTAGAAAGCAGATGATTTATGTGAGCAGGGTTTTTTTTTGCCATTTTAACATTAAAAATAAATTAGTGGTAAGTGTCTGGTACATCAGCTCTTCTTTGCATCTGATTTCTGAGCTGCTGCAAATACACAATGCATACTGCTCAATCTTTCATTTCAATGAGCTATTTTTTGTGTTGTTAATTTAATCTGAAGACTGCTTTTCCTCTGAAGTGAGCAGCTTCTTTTGACATGTTGGGACATTTGAAGAAAACATTATAGGTGGACTCGGTTCCCTAAATATGATGGAGACACCTTGCAGTGTTCAGCTTTGCTCTTCACTTAGGTCATGGGTCTCACACAGGTCTGATTCTGTACAATATTCTGGGTTGTGCCAGGAACAACCCCAGCCATACCAAAGCCCTGAGTTACGTGATAAGTTTCACTGTATTTCTCCCAAAAGGTGCTGACATGGGTGGAAAGGTGCCCTGGCGAGAACCACAACTCAGGGTCAGTCTTTAGTGTGGCAAGGTACATGAAATGATGGTGAGAATTGGTGAGAGAACCGACACTTCAGAGAAAATTTGGCAAAGTGGAAATAGAATTTCAAATGTTGTCTTAAATTATGGGTCTTGCAGGTGTGTGTATCTTACGTTCTGTGTGATGAATCTGAATTAACTCTGGGCCTGTGTTCCTAAACACAGAGTAGTGTGGAACACATCGCAAGGTGAGATGTGTCAAGGACAGTGATCACACTCCGTATGTTAGAAAGGTTTCATTATTTGTTTCTCCAGGGCAGTTTGGGTGTGTGAAGAACAACCGTTGTGTTTTCATTTTTGGATCCCACTAAATAAAATGGATTTGGTGACGGTGTGTAATCACTGTTCTGTCACAGCAGTGATACCATATCACCATGTGCAGTCCTTGCATCTGTTTAATCACCATTAAAGAACGTGTTGGGTTTTTAGCCATATTTATCAAGGTCCTCTCTCATGAAAATGCAAAGCTGAAACTCACCACCACCTTCTACTGGAAGCTGTCCTTGCCCATGGCAGGAGGTTTGGAACTAAATGATCTTTAAAGGTCCCTTCCAACCCAAAGCATTGTGTGATTCTATGCTCCTGTGATTTTATTCTTTCAAAGAAAGAATTTTGTTGAGAGTCATCCCTAAAATTCAATCCAAACTTCAGACCAAAGAAGTGTATGTCTATATATTTCTAAATAATGGAGTAAAAATTACAAGTCGGTAGTATTTTTAAAGTTAAAACCATTTGAATGTGTTAAAATTGAGTTCTGCACAATATTGTGAAAAAGCTGAAAAATAGCAAACCTTGTTTTTTATTATGATAAATTATTATGCTTCAGGTGATTTCCAGATACCTTATGTGTTAAAGTAATGAGCACTTCCCATGCTGAACTGTTTTTTGCTAAGTTAGGTCTTAAGCCAAAGGAAAAATTAATTTTTAAGAGCTGCATTTCTGTGAAGATTGTTACAAAATGTGAACCATTGTAGTGAGGCCTCACTAAAAAGCAATCTATTATTCCTTGTGTTTTATTTCAAGACAGCTGAATGTAGGGGGATACTTTTTTGCTCTGGAGATGCTTTTTTGCTCCAGAGTTGCTGCAGTCCAATGTTTGCTGTCCTGGTGCTATTTTTGTTGCTGCTGTTTGTGTTGAAGGCTTGTGATTTCATTAACAGTTATTTTAAAACCTGAGCAACCTGACAGAGGGCTAAATAGAGCATAATTCTGTTTCCCATGTAGATAAGCACAGCAACACATGAATAAAAATCAGGCTGGCCTCTCCTCCACGCTTCGCAAGTCTCCCGTGTGGCTTTGGGAGCCTTTGGGAAATGGGCCATGTTATCTTTAATTTTTTAAATAATTAGCATTACTTTAATCCAAAGTGTATTTCTAGATGAATTTGCGAATAATAATAGTCGTGGTTGTTAAGACTCCTTTTTTTCTGGCTGTTTTTGTCTGTGTTTCTGGCGTGGGGGAGTGGGATCTTATCCCATTAGCCACCTTCCCTGGGTGGGAAGCCATGCATGGAGTGGCGGAGTTAAACAATTTTCCCAGACTTTGAACCTGTTGTGATAACCCTTGAAACCCCAAACTCGTGTCTTACATGTTAACTGCACCTAAAGCTCCCACAGGTCACCCTAAGAGAGTGTCTTTGTCACTCAGGGTGTCACAACACAGGCTCGCGTTTGTCCTTGGAATTAAGGAACTTTGATTAAATTACACATGCTCTCCTGACCCTTATTTTTCCGGCCTTAAAGAGTGGTATGGTGACCTTCTGCTGACACTACAGAGAATGTGGGCTTTGTTGCTGAATTTGAGATCTGCCCCTGAAGTTTCAACCAGAGGCACTTGTTCTACAACACCAGCTTTGTTTTTAGGGCTTATCGCTGTGACATTTGTCCCTTCTCTACATTAGGTCCCATGTGCTAATACTTGTATTCATTTGATGTGATTTGCTTAATGGAAGAAAACAAGCCCGTGCTACGTTTATTTCTAAGTGAAGAGAAAAAAATGACTTTCTCTGGAATGATGACAATGAGCTGTTTATTACCACAAGCTGTGCGTTTTATTTTCTTTTACGTAGAAGGCAGTGATTTGTCTGAATTTTTGGAGTGGTTTTTAAGTGAATAATGATATAAGAGCCTTCTTACTTGAGGCTTCTTAAAAATGTAGTTATTTATATGAGGAAAAATTGTTCAAGCGTGGATTATTTATGTGGAGGAGAAAACTGGCTCTGGATTGATATAATTTTTCTTTCCCATCTGCTCTGAACTCTGAATTTGTTTTCTCTGTGAGCAATGAGTGCTCTCTTGCAACTTTGTTTTAGATACTTAGGAGCTCCTTGTGCCACTTCCCTTAATAAAGTAGTCCAATTCCAACCTCACCTTTTGTTCTTCAAGGCAAAGTTTGTTCTCTCATGGCTTCAAAGAAGTGTTGTGGCCTTTCCCCTTTCATTTTTAGCAGACCTGGTTTCATCAGGCATTTAAAAAGTAGAACTGGATTTTTATTTCCTTTGGTCTGGTGGTATTGTCATGTTTTTTCCTTAATTTTTTCTTTTTTCTTGTTTTCCCTCTACAACAATTAAGACGATTAATTGCACTTTGCCCCCACCTCCTTTTGATTTCACTTTTTGATGCCAGTCCCTTTCTCAGGTGGTCCAGTCTGTGCCTGAAGCCTGGGCTAAGGCTGCCGAGGGAACTGTGCTGTCAATTTACGCAGCAGATTGTTTCAAAATGGGTAATTCTGCCATTGGGAACGTGCAGTTGTTGGCCAGAAGAGCATCCAAGCAGCCTTCCTAAAGCATTGTTAATTGTTGGCAGTAAAGAGAGACGTGGAGGGGTTTATATCAATAAAGATCTCTCCTACCTACAGGCAAGAATGACCTGATTTATTTTTTTTTTTTTTAGGTACACCAGCAGGATCTGTCTCTAAACAGTTTCTAAGCAACAGCTCCCTGTCCTCTAGAAAGAATGTCACGTTTTATCCGTGGCTCCTGGGTTTCAGAGCCCTTCTGCCCAAATCTGCCCTGGTTTAGGGGGAGGTTGGAGGAGTCTCTTCAGCAAGGATAGCTCTCCTCTTTTGTAGTACCAACACCCACCTACAGCTCACTGAGGTGTTGGAAATTAAATCACTGTCTCCTTTAGTGCTGCTTTCCCAACAGCTTTGCTGTCACAGGCCAGCACTGTGAATTATTTCTGTGCAGCTTCATAAACAATCTGTAATGATCAAAGAGCCCATATTTCTACTTCCATTTAAATCCAGGAGATGACAAACCAGAAACACCTAAGTAATTTTTTTTTCCTTAAATGATTACATGGTTTGAACTGGTTTTAAGGGAAGAAGTGAGTTTTCCCCACAGCACGAGAGTCTCTGTTTTCACCCAGACTTCGGTGGCATCTGTCTCAAACTGGGGAAATTCAGAAGTAAAGAAAATGAGAGTCCTTTGCTATCAGATTTTTACTAACCTCATCCCTGGAAGTGTCCAAGGCCAGGTTGGACAGGGCTTGGAGCCGCTTGGTCTAGGGGAAGGTGTCCCTGCCCATGGCAGGGTGTTGGAAGGAGATGATCTTCAAGGTCCCTTCCAAACTAAGCCATTCTGTGATTCTCTGATACCACCAGAATCTTTTAAAAGAATGTTAACCTGGGGGCTGTGGAGATGGAGAAATTGGCTCAGGCTATTGGAACTTACAGAGTCATAAATGTCAATTTCTGTATCTGATTTACCACATCCTGCCTTAGCTGAGACTGCTTTTGAGGTGGGGGAACACGGATCTTGTGGGAAGCAGGTTTTGCACCAGAGTACACTGAAGTGGAAGATGATCATAAACTCATTTATTACGAGGTGGGGAAGAGTCACCTGGAATCTGTCTCCCGTAATATTCCAAGAAAAGCAGCCTTCATGGAAATACAGTGGAGGTTGCTTACAGAAGAAGCTTGAATTTTATCATACTAATTCCATGCTCCCGTTTATGGGTTGTGTTTGCCAACTTTCTGAGGCAGCAGAAGTAAACTTTTAGTTTGTTGAAGATTTGGGAGGAAGAAGAGTAACCTCAGCAGAGGATGGTAGGACTTACAGAAATGTTTTGTTCATTTTACTTGGTTATTTTAATTTGCTCTCTCTTTTCTGCTACTGTTACAGAGTATTTCAGTTTGAAAAATGGTCTTGCTGCTTTTATTAACAGAGAAGGCCTGTGGATGTTGGAACTGTTTGGATTTGAGTAATGGTTATGATTGATAATATAGGCTGTACCCTATGGCCTGATTTAAGGGAATTGTAGAGTTTATTTCTTCTCTAGATGGGGTAAAATGATAGGTCTTGGTGTGCTTTTGAGAAAAACAGAGCTCTCTCTATATGTTTCCTCTGCTGTTGTGAGGAGCTGTCTAGTTTCTTACAACTGTCTTTGATTTCAAATCAAACAAAGGAAATAGAGATTCCTGCCACGTACAGAATGGGGAGTGAAAAAGTAATGGAGGCACTTTTCTGGCTTGCATTAGGAAATAAAAATGAGTAGAAGGAATTCTGAAAGGGAGGTTAGGTGTTGTGATGTGCGAGTGGGAAGCATAACAAGAAAAGAAGTTTAAAATACCTGTCTGTTTAAAACCTAGCATCAAAGTCAAAAAATCTGGAGTTAGAAGACAGATGAAACATGAGCTTTTGAAGAAATTTTTATGAAAAGGGCAATAAAACTAAGATTTGTGATGTTCTTACTCTTTAGGGGCTGCTAGGGTGGCTTCCTGTCAAATACCATAAAAACAGGCTGATGAAAGACCGAGAGTAAATTCTGGTTTTTACTGTTTTCAACATTCTCACCTTCTCCATTACATTTTGACCAAGAGTAGTGTATCATCATAAAATTCAGACTGAAAGTGAGCTTTTGGGGCTTTGTGCCTTTCTGTTCATTTCTTAGGTAAAGAAAATCGTAATCTCAGGCAATCCCTACCAGTATTTGGCTGAGATTTCCCTCTAGCTTTGGGCCAAATTTACCTGATTATTTGTCTTTCATGTGGAATAATTCCTCATTATTATCATTATTTCTCTGTTATTCTGTGAGACATAGATAAATCCCACTGAAAGAATGTCTCTATGACTTAAATATGCCACTGTATACTAAATATTCTCTTCTGTACAAGCCAAATTTTTCCACCTTTGCAAGCTCTCGGTTCATAGAAAAACCTCCCTTTTCATAAGGAAACTATTGTAGCTTTGTTTCCTGCATATATTAACAAAATGTTTGAAGATTGAAGGGAGTGAACGTGCAGTGAGTCATCTCCTGTGGAGAATAAAACCTGATACATTTGTGAATGAAATCCAGCTTTGTGAAGTGGAGCATGTAGTTTATTATTGCTGCTTTTTGGGTTTGTTTGGGTTTGGTTTTTTTTTTTAGTATATTTTTGCTTTTAACAGATGTGTGAGGAAAGTTTTAATTAGACTCGGGAAGCGCTGTCATACACACTTTGTAAATCTGCAAATATTGGGATGAATTGAGTTTAGTAGAACTTTGATATGGCTGGGAATATCTGCCTGAGATGTTTTGAATAATTCCTGGAGGTGCCTCCATTGACTCTGTTTCAGGAGCTTGGATTCCTAAATCTAAACATAAACATGTGGATGCCTAAAAAGTTTGGAAGTGAACTGAACACTGAAAGCTTGATGAAGCTCCTTGACTGTTATGTATTAGAAAAAATGTAGGATTTTAGCAGAACTGTGAGTTGGTCTGATGACATCTCTGGAATGCCAAAGTCTGCCCAAGTGCAAGCGCTGTACAAAGATTTCTGCAACTCAGAAAATACTAAACGTGCTGATCACAGGGAAAGTTAATAATAAAATCTGGCCTTCTTTCTCTGATGGTGGTTGGAAACAAAGAGGACATGTATGGTTTGATTGATCCCTGGATATTCCATCCAGCCTCTAAGAACCAGCTGTTTATGGACTCTCTGAGTCTCAGGGCAGCAACTGGACCGGAGTTTTTAATTGAGGACAGATCAGTTATTGTTTCATAGCTTCCCTCGTTGATGCTCCCTTCACCTCTGAAACGTCCTGCCGCACTTGGCTCCACGAATCTGAGGGCAGAAGTATTGCCTGTTTGGTGCTTTGAAACCTGAGAGTGAAGAATTTGAGGTGCATTTAAATTCTTGTGTCATGGGAACTACGGTGAGTTCTGTTCTCCTCTGTGCCATCTGTCCTCTCATAGACTCGTGGAATGGTTTGGGTTGGAAGGGACCTTAAAGATCCTCCAGTTCCACTGCCTGCCATGGGCAGGGACACCTTCCACTAGCCCAGGCTGCTCCAATCCCATCCAGCCTTGAACACTTCCAGGGATGGGGTGTGCTTTAGTCATATTTCTTCTCTGTGAGTTATTTAAAAATTGAATAAAGAGGTGTGTTTAGACTGTCTTCACAGAAAAGCATTCAGTGCCTCCTGTCATGGAGACTCTATAAATGCATCTTCTGCTTCTGCCAGACCTTTGTGGAGGTGGAAGGACACGAGGCATTAAGGATGTAGATGTGGGATAGATTTATACAGTGACATACAGGTATTTCCCTTTTCCCTCTTTTCCTGAACAAAGCTGTGCAGAACTTTAGGTTTTCAGAGGGCTCTGGGATCAGTTGCTCTCTTCAAGCCAACCATTTTACATGTAAAGTAGAGTTACTTTTCCCTGTGTTTTTCCCATGTTGTTCTCCATTTCGTGCAGTGGTGAGAAATGCATTTTCATCAGCCATGTTTGCCCCTGGTCACTGAGCTTGATAAGGTCTGCCATCTGAGCAGGGAGATTTATGATGGAGTGTTCTGCTTTATTTATTTATTTATTAATCATTAGAAATAGTAATTTTATTCTTCAACTCCTTTTTTCTCCAAGTGGTGGCAGGAATTCCCTCTGGGGACTGGTGGTACTGTACAAGTTATATAGGGAATATGTGAGGTTGTGCTTTACCTTCCAGAAAGCTCAGAATCCAGTTAGATAAAGGAGTTAATTGTTTTAACTGGCAGTATAATCATATTGCACGGACTGAAGTTCTGCAGTGAAGTAGGAAAAGCTCAGTGAGGATGAGGCAGAATTTGTCTGAAGACAACTTTACTGAAGTGTGGTCAGGGATCGCAGGAGAGGAAAACTTGGTTTTGAATGAGCTTGGGACTAAAACTGCTATTCTTGAAAACATCTGAAACAGTGATCACAGGAATTTTGGTTCAAAGCCTTGCAGGAGGTGGGGGAAAAAGGCAAATTCACTATGGTAGTGTTTAATCTCCAAAAAGAACTGCACATACAGGGAAGGCATGATTAAAAGGCAATTAAAAAGAACACTTTGGGATTTTGTTCTTGAGAAACTTCACAGAATCATAGAATCGTTTAGGATGGAAAAGACCTGGGAAATCATAGAGTCCAGCCATTTCAAGGCAGTAAGGAAAATAAATAATATTCATTAAAATAGAAAATGAGGAAAAGGCAATGAGGACTCAGGACAGCAGTGAAAGCTACTTTTAGATAAGAGAATTTTTTTAAAAAGGTATCATAATGTGCAAGTATTCAATGCCCAAAACGTTATATGGGAGGCCAAAAATAATTCTGCAAAAACGTTCAAGACGTGAAAACTAATTATGAATCTTTTTCAAGTGCTTTGGAAGCAAGACGTGTTGCAGAGAGCTGGCAGCCAGTAGAAAAGGGAGGTAGGAAAGGTGGAGGCAAAGAAGATGAGGCCAAAGAAGAAAAAGCCAGGAAGAGTCTGAGCATCCTTATTGCCTGTGAAACAGCCCCTGAAGGATGTTCACAGGGAAGCTTCCAGACAAGATGGCTGAGACTGAAGTGCTGGTTTAAGGTGTTTTAGAGGAAATGAGTACAGTGAGTAATACCATGTCACTAAAATTGAATTACTTTTTAGCTCACCGTGTATTCATGTTATTCATGTTTGGTCTCACCCTCGTTCTCCTGTCTCAGATACAACAGCTGCCTCAGGGGTCAGGTTTCATAGCACAGAGAGCATTGATTAGATCCTGCATTGACATTGGCTGCTTTTTGCCAATTTTTGTGGCTACTTAATATATTACTTTGTTTGAAAAGGTGCCAGTGTCACCTTTTTTTCTTTTTTTTTTTTTTTTTTATAATTTTTTTTTTATTTTTTCCTTTTTTTTTGTTTTTTCCATCATAATCCTATATGAAAACTCTTTGTATTCCACGGAGGTGCCTGTAATAATTTATTTACTTGATAGCCTGAAAGTTTCATTGCCTTTTTTGAGTTTATCTGGGTTCCTTTGTTTTCCTAATCTTCACAGAGATTATTTTTTCAGAGACACTGACCAAAGATTCACTATCAAGATGGAAACTGTATATGAAAAGTTCCTCTGTGGAAAAATTAATCTGATGTTCGGAAAATTGCTTTTTTTGAAGGGCTGGCATTCCATTGTCACCTGTTTACTTCTCGCATTTCCTTTAGCCTGCAAATACTAATCACTTGTTAATTAATCCCATCAGAATTTGCAGGTTTTTTTTGTGTTTATGCAAGAAGTTACTTCATGTTTTGATGTTGGTAAAGAAGAAAATGCATTTTCTGTCTTTCTCCTCAACTTGGGGGATTTTCAGTTCCAGTAAGAGTCAGACTGGAGAGGTGTTTTGAAGACTGAAAACCAGATTAGATGTGTTGGTTTGCTCTGTGGTCAGAGCACAGAGTGATCGTAATTGCTTGGACAGGTTGCAAACAATTCCAAATACAACTCTGCTGTTACTGGACCGTTTTGTCCTGGATTTTCTGTTAAATCTCTCTATATCTATTTATTTTTTTTCCTGAGTTGGTATTATTCCCTTCTGTATTGCTTCTCCAGGTTCTTCTCAGATCCATTAGTGATGAAATCAGTTTCCTTCTGAGAATAACACCGTAGCCTCACTGAAAAAATGCTTTAAACCCTTTAAAATGCCCTTGCATTGAACCTCATGTAATTAACTTGGATTTTTGGTGTGTGTGTGTTTAAAATCTCAGTTATTTTGAGAACGGGTAATTTTTAAAATTTTCATAGTAATTTTGAAAAGGCCACTTAGAGGATGTGGCAGTGCAGAACCACAAGCATCTCAGATTTATGTCATCGGACCACACGGATCTGGCTGTTACTTTTCCAGATGAATGGATTTTGAGGATTCTCAGTGAAATACCCAACACAGTCTCTTTCTCTCACTGGAACTGTACAGCCTGTATCCATGTGTGTTTATAGATGTCTCTTGGTTCAAAAAGTACAGTTGTAGAGAGATGGATATTTTAAGGATCAAGCACTGTTCTTCAGACCTCTTTCTGTAAGAGATATAGAAAAATCCCACATTTAAATGCTAATTTTTTTTTCCAGGCATGGGGTTTGTTCTGAATTTTAGAGGTCAGCCAGGTTTCTTTCCTCTGTGGAGTTAGGACAAAACCAAGTTGAGTAACTTCTGTGTATTTGTCTCATACCCCGCTGCTCTCTCCTTCCCAAGAGCAGAGATTTTTATCTGGAAAGCCAAATATTTTCTCTCTGCCATTTCCTAGAGTGCTTTCCCAAGACAAGTGCTGTCCTGCTTCTGGTACAAATGCATACAGTCAGGGCAGTTTCTAATCCCCGACAATGCCAGGTTTCTTTGAAGTCCATGGGTGTCCTGAGCATCCTCTTCCAGGCTCAGCAGAGGGGATGTTTGAACAGCTTTCTCAGCGCTGCAGACTTCCCACCAACTCCACAAAGTTGCTGCACTTCTCTAAACTGTTTAAAATTCACGTGCTCCCAGCTTATTAAGACTGTTTTTCCTCTCCTTTCTCTGAGTTTGTGATTCTTTCACCTCCAGTCAGTAATAGGAAATCCTGTGCACTTTGAAAAGGCTGTAGAACCCAGATGTCAGTCATTATGCCGCAGTCTTCCTTCAAATCAGTTGTTTTCAAAGGACAAGAAAGTTGTTCATTATACATATATTTAATGAAATCACGCTGCTCATTGAGTTTTTGCAGGTTTGCCTGGGGGTGGGAATAAAACCACGATCAATTTAAACATAGCATCAGTTTCTGTTCAGCCTTACTGTAAAAAGGATAATAAGGTTTTCATTACAGTCTTTCCTTTTCCAGAGGTTTATATCACCTACTAATTTACTCATTATAAGAACATTACATGGAAGGTTCATGTACTAATCAAATTCCATTTGCAGAAAAATGCTCTCCAAACAGCCTTTCCACCTGCTCCGGAAGACAGGTGGTTCGCAAACATCGCGCTGAAACTTCCAGATGCTGTGGTTCAGAGAGAAGGGAATGTCACATCAGGGTTCTCTGTACCGTGGTGCAGGAGCTCCCTTGTCTCTATTCCCGTGTTTCATCTCATCCCAGGACTTTTGTCATATGAGAAGATGCTCCAAGGGCTGGAGCCCCTCTGCTCTGGAGCCAGGCTGGGAGAGCTGGGGGTGTTCACCTGGAGAAGAGAAGGCTCCAGGGAGAGCTCAGAGCCCCTTGCAGGGCCTAAAGGGGCTCCAGGAGAGCTGGAGAGGGACTTTCTTTGAGAAGTGACAGGACAAGGGGAGTGGCTTCCCACTGCCAGAGGGCAGGGATAGATGGGATATTGGGAAGGAATTGTTCCCTGTTAGGGTGGTGAGGCCCTGGCACAGGGTGCCCAGAGAAGCTGTGGCTGCCTGATCCCTGGAAATGTCCAAAGCCAGGTTGGATGGTGCTTGGAGCAACCTGGGATAGCAGAAGGTGTCCCAGCCATGGCAGGGGCATGGATGATCTTTCAGGTCCCTTCCAACCCAAACCAGCCTGTGATTGGATGAACATCATGTCAGCACTTCCAGACTGAATTTCTGTTTCAAGAAAAAAGAGGGAGATGGGAAACAAGAGAACTTGACCTTGTTGTTGTCATGTGGGTAGTGATGGTTTCTGTAATGGTTTCTATGACTCTTTGAGAGGGAAGGGGAGGCTGGGGTGTCACATATTATAGTACCTTTGATTATGAGTGTTGGGCAGTGTTCCCATTCTGTTTGTGCCAAGTGCTGTGTAAATACCTGGCAAAACCAGACTCAGCCCCTCTGTTCCAAGTGAAAGCTGGCTTTAGACAGATGGAGTGCAAACACAGAGTTAGAATGAATCACCAAGGTATGGCTTAGTGATAACAACTCATCCCAACCCCAACCACTGCTGAGTTTCCTTCCATGGTACAGCCAAGTCAAGCCCTGGGAGGAGGCTGAGAGAAAGCGGTGAGGGAACAGATCGTTGGAAGAGTTCACTTGCAGGTGTCAAGCCCAGCCCTTGAGAGGGTGCAGCGTTACCTCTTTAACGGTTTAGTCAGCTGCTTTATGGGATGTTTGGAGCTGAACTCAATGTCCTGTTGCAGAAAGCTTATTTTCAGTAATTCCTTAGCTCCAGGGCTAAGTCAAGCAGCTGCTGTTGACGATTCTCATTCTGTGCCAGCTCCTGAGCTGTGCTCCGTCATTTGTGCACAGCTGATCTGCGCTAAATTAACTTTCATTTTAGAAATACTTATTCCAAACCTGGATTTTTTTCTTCTTGGTTTCACCGGGCTCGTTCTGCACCTGAACAAGTCCTTGTACGAGCAGAACTGGGAGCAGAGCATGTGGATAGGAAGAAGTGGTGAGGAACAGGTGGATGCTGCTGAAACCATCAGTGCTGCAGGAGGGAAGGCTCATTAAACTGCAGCCCAGTGGGTGTCTGAGTGAAGTTTTGAAAAGCTTTAGAAGCGAATGTGAGCAGAGTGATGCAGAGGTGTTTTAGTTAGTGGAAGAAGTTTGAGAAAGCACTGACTTTACAAAAAACTGAAGTACCTTTGTAGTAGTTTTCTGAGTGCAGGTGATGGAATAAGGTTGCTGTTAACAGCGAGTGCAGACGGGGAGGTGCAGGATGATAACATCGAGAAGAGGAGGGGGGGAAGCATAGCTCCAGGTATATGGATGAGTCAGAATGTCTCAAGAGTAATATCTTGGAAGATTTAGGTGTAGCTTGGATTGGACAACATAAGAAGCAATCCAAAAATAATACCCGCATAACAGGACAGAGAGATAATAATTTCATTTTTGACTGGAGTGTGATTCTCCAGATACAAGGTAGAGAAGCCACATGACTTCCTTCTGTACCTCTTGTTTCTTGGTAACTGCTCTAAAAGCTGCGTATCCAGCCTGAATGCACCATGGCAGTTCTGTTGCTTTCCATATGACCTTTAAAACCTTTTGATCATTGCTTTCCACTCTATTCCCACTCCCTTCAGAAGTAGTTAGTTTTGTTCTTTCTTTTTTTTTTTGCTTTTTTTTTATATTGAATCAGTTTTCCAATTTACCAAGTAATTCAGATTTTGCGGCAGAACTATTTTTAGTGTTCTCTTTATCCTTGGGGTGATTGCAATTTCCATCACTTTACCTATTTTTTCTTTTTTTCTTCTTTCTTTTTTAATTCTTTCTTCTGTAGAAAATGGAAGACGCTTTGGAAAATATTTTATTTCAAGTAATGGACAGCCAGCCTGAACAGGCTGAAAATCTTTCTTCTGAGAAATCTTAGCAACATTTGAGCTGATTTTCTGGAGGCAGGTGGATAATGGATTGTGTCAGGAAGATGTTTGTGCTCGTAGCAGGTAGTTAAAGCATTTGATTTGATGATTGCTTGTTCGTCCTGGTCAAAGAAAGATAAAGCAGTAAAACATTATTTGGACTGGTTATTTTGGTCACCTGAATGTTGACGGAAGTCTTTGCCAGTTGTTCCAGATTAAACTTGGGGGTGCAGATGTTCTTACATCTCACTTCTGGTTTTCTGTGGCAGTGAACATACTTTTATTGACTGGGGGGGGCAAATTCTGGATGAATATACTCTATATTGGTACTTTGGAACTAGTGAAAATTTACTGAACAGTTTGCTAGAAGTTACCTGCAAGGCTAAACATTCTTTCTGCGTGGATTAAGGCTGAAGTCATAATAAAATCACAGTTTGAATGGAGATGTATGTAAACAGTAACTGATAATTTCAGTGTTTCGCTTCAGTTGTTTATTGCTGCATTCATAGTGGTCGTCAAAAGCTGGACAAAGGTATCAGTCATCGTTATATCTATTATTTTCTGCCCTCACACATGCTTTTGAAGAAACTCTAAATTATACATGGAAGTTGGCACAGAAAATCATCAGGTGAAACATATTACATTAATATTTGATATTAAACCCTCCCCCTTCCTAAATCTGGTATGCCCTAGGTATAATTTCAGGAAAGATTTCATGCGGAACATGCTTGTGTGATGAGAACTTAGACTCACTGCAGAAATTTAACAGAGGCAGAAGAATTTAAATGTTAAACAGGACTGAAAATGTCTCTGTAGTCAAAATTTGCTTTTTAAAAAATTACTGTATTTTAGAATAATTATACAAATTAGCAAATTTTAAAGAGTTAATTTTCCATTTATAGGGCAATAAAAGTATAGTCAAGCTCTTCCATAGTGAAATTGTGCTATTAAAAACTTTTCTCAAATACTTTAAAAGTCAACAGTGTGCTCATGATTTACAAAAAATAAGCAAATGACCAAAAAACCAGAGAGACAATTTGCATAACATTGTTCTAAACTTCTGTCTTTATAAAAGAAATAATTATTAGGTTGAAAAGAACTGCTGATTTGCTTAAATGCTGAATTTCCCATTTGCACAGCAAATTTTATGTGGCATGAAATCTTAAATGATTAAGAAATCTCATCTGGGACCTGCAAAGGCAAAGCTGGAATAAAAAGACAGTTCTAGAGACAGTGATTTCTTGATTTCCTTCAGAGAATTATAGAACTGGTAAGGCTGGTAAAGACCTCTAAGATCATTGAGCCCAACCATGGACTTGATGGCAAATTTATGGAGAATGTGGAGTGTGGGACTGACAAAGGAAAAGCCTGGGCCTGTTTTTCCATCAAGAAATAATTACATCAGATGTATTAAACTTTTTAATTTGTAATTTAAAAAAAAAAAGGTTTTTTTTTTTCCTCTTTCTTGTTACAAGAGATCCCTCTAAGCCCTTAGAGTAATAGCACTTAATGTAGCCAAGAATTCAAACCAGCAAGTTCATTGGATAAGTTCCAGTTCAGTGGCATCTGAAATTTCCTCCCATCTCTTCCTCCACCAGTTCAGTTCTGGCTGAGGCTAATAACAGTGTGTTAATTTGTGCACAGCAGAATAAAATAAGAAATCAGTGGCTGCAGTTTGCAGTTCACCTGTTTAGTCCCTGTATTTCGCTGCCACAATTCAGGCACCGTTTGTGGTTCATGTGCTGTTGTCCTTGACGTGTGCGATGGGAGCAGCTGGGGAGATGCAGCTTTTGTGGTACCTCGAGGATGAAAGTGATGTTCAGGCTGCACCTGGGAAATGGGGGCAGGAGCAGAAGCCCTCCCACATCTAAAAACAGCAAAGCACTTTTTTTGAGCGTCTCTTAGATGCAGGAAATGGAGCTGTTCAAGTAGCCCAGCACTGCAGTGCATAAAGAAATGTTGGTGGGTCATGGAATCAAAGATTGGTTTGTGTTGGAAGGGATCTTACAGAAGGTTCAAATTCCTGGGCCATGGGCAGGGACTCCTTCCACTAGCCCAGGCTGCTCCAAGTCCTGTCCAGCCTGGCCTTGGACACTTCCAGGGATGGGGCAGTCACAGCTTCTCTGGGCTGTCTGGTCCAACGCCTCACCACCCATTTAGGAATTTGTTCCTAAAATATAATCTAAACCTTCCCTCTTCCAGTTTGAAGCCATTTCCTGTGTCCTGTCCCCCCAGGCCCTTGTCCCAAGTCCCTCTCCAGCTCTCCTGAAGCCCCTTTAGCCACTGGAAGGTGCTGGAATGTCTCCCTAGCGCCTTCTCTTCTCCAGGCTGAACATCCCAACTTTCCCAGCCTGTCCCTGTAAGAGAGGGGCTTCAGCCCTCGGAGCATCTTCTTATATGGCAAAACTCCTGGGATGGGATGAAAGGTGGGAAGAGATGACAAGACAAGGAAGCTTTTGCACCATGATGTTGCTGTGGCAGCACTGCCATGTGCAGACGGGCTGTGCTGGACAGGTTCTTGCTGAGATGCCAGTGTGTAGTAAACTTGGCCTATCAACTGGAATACAAAAAAAAAATTTCAGTTAGAGCTCAAATTAGATTTCTGAGCAGCACATCCAGCTGGTTCTTCTTTAGAAAAAGTAATGGCTTGCAATGTGTTTTTTGGTTTTTATTTATTTGGATTAAGTTTTGGGCTATAGCCAAACCTAGTTGTGTTAAATTTTGTTATCTGACTATGTATCCATAGGTGATGCTCTTGGGGAGTGTAGATCAGAAATCTGTAAGTGATGTCACAAATTCTGTTTTCTAAGAGAAATGGATGATAATCACGTATTCTTTTTTTAAGTGATATCACCATTTCCTGTCTAAAAAAATACAAAAATTAAAAGTATGTATTTTCATGAGACAGCTTTTCTGAGTAATTTGCTTAATCTGCTGGGGTTTTTTTTTGTGTGTATAATTATCATCATACCATTGCCAGCATTATTTAATTTCTGTAATTATCAGTATTAAAATGAAAAGCCCTGTTTTTTTGTCAGGCATTTTAACCGATTTCTCCTCTGACAGATTTCTTTCCTCCTTTGGTCTGTTTATTGAAAAGATTGGCAGTTCTGTAGAATATGGAGTTTATAGATGCACAGTGATTTTCACATATTAAGGAAAAAATAATTATCACTCTTTTAGTTCTGATTATTCCTGTATCATTCCAGAGTTTCAGAAATGGGAGATTGGGCACATGGTTTACGTTACTGTGGCACATGGGTGATGGGTGCTGGGTTTAGATGTTATTGAGAGCAACCTGCTCCAGAAATCTGTGCTCTTTTCCAACATGCATTGGGTAACAGGGATTTGTCATTTCTGCTGTAGATGTTTTATTATGAGATGTTTTATTAAACTGGAAGATAAGGAAAATGAGGGGTTTGGAGAAATCATGTGTACTTCTTTGTTTAGTAAGAGGTGCTGAGTTGACCATCCCTGTTCCAGTAAGTGAAGGTGCTTAGGCTGAGAGTTGGTTGGAGAATCTGTCTTTGAGGCAAAGTTAGAGGTTACATTTCCAATCAAATTTGTCCCTCAAGTCCAGCCCTGTTTTCAGATTCTGAAAAATGACTTCCCCCATAGCTGAATCTACTGCCAAATCTGCCTGAAGGACATCGTCCCCAACCTCAGCATTTTGGTCATATGGATTTTTCTCCTTTGGCCTTTGAAGCTGTTCAGTCTCTCACTATTGGAAGCTGGATTGATCGATCTCTTTCTCCTTCCCCCAGGTATTCTGGTTTAGGAATTCACTGAATTATTCCTGTTAAAATCTGTCCCCTCCTTGCTCTCTGAAACAGCAATGGCCAGGGCAGTGATTGTCCCTCTGTGCTGGGCACTGGTGAGGCCCCACCTTGAGTGCTGTGTCCAGTTTGGGCCCCTCATGACAAGACAGACATTGAGGGGCTGGAGCATGTCCGGGGAAGGGAACGGAGCTGGGGAAGGGTCTGGAGCCCCAGAAGAGGCTGAGGGAGCTGGGAAAGGGACTCAGCCTGGAGAAAAGGAGGCTCAGG
>VZTD01004786.1:28866-38933 GCA_013397725.1 Rhagologus leucostigma
TCCTTGCAGGACTGCACCCCGTGGGAAGAGAGAGCCATGGTGCAGTTTTGGGAGGACTGTGTGCCCGTGGGAGGGACTCACGCTGCAGCAGTTTTGGCAGGGCTGCTGCTCGTGGGACTTGGTGCCTTGCTGGAGAAGTTCACAGAGAACTGTGTCCTGTGGGAGGGACCCCACGGTGCAGCAGGGGAAGGACTCCTCTCCTTGAGCAGTGGAAGAAGATCTTGGGTGACAAACTGACCAAACCCCGACAAACTGACCAGACCCCCACGCCCTGTCTCCCTGTGTTGTCAGTGGGAAAGAGGGAGGGATTGGGGGAAGAAAAGGTGTTTTTAAGGGCTTATTTTACTTCTCATTATCCTCCTCTGACTCTGTTAGTATTAAACTCATTTGTACCTCTAAGCTGAGCCTGTTTTGCCCTTGGAGTGTTTTCTCCCGGTCCTTATCATAAACCCTTTGTTCATTTTTCTCTCCTCTGCCCAGCTGTGGCAGGGGAGGGGGAGCGAGCGGCTTTCCTGGGTGCCTGGCATTTGGCCAGTGGCAGTGGTGGAGTCCCCATCCCTGGAGGTGTCCAAGGAAGGCCTGGATGTGGCACTCAGTGCTCTGGGCTGGGTGACAGGGTGGGGATGGGTCACAGGTTGGACTCGATGGTCTTGGAGGGCTTTTCCAACCGAAATAATTCTGTGAGTTTTGTGATTCCACTGCAAACCAGCCACAACCCACAGGAGGCAAAGCACTAATGTCCCTCCAAGGGGCCAAACTCAAATTTACAAAGACCTGAAAGTAAAGGCCAGTGGACATAGTTTATCCTACCTTTCCTCTGGAGGCATTATACATGAGAAAGATGCCTAGTTGGAATATATTGCTCATCTTTGTCTTCCAGGAAGTTTTGTTACATTTAAATTTGTCTAAATTCAGAATGGCTTCAAGTGACTGCTTGAGAGCTACATTTTAGTGTTGTAAAGTGTTTTATTTCATTTTTTTTGAAGAAGATAAAGGTTGAAAATAACTATAGACACTTGCCGAGACTGCTGAATAATGTTTGGACAGAAAAGAAATAAATTGTAAACATCATTCTTTTCCTTGAAAATCTCAAAGCTTCATTTAATAGAGATACTCTTAGGTAGTTAAAGAATAATAAAAAAGTCTTGCCCTATCAGAAAATGGTTATAGCATCATTATTATTTCGCTGTATCTGTTTCTTTCTCTCCATATATTTCCAGATAACACACAGTGGATAAAGCTTTTTAATTTCACTTTGTTTAGATGAGTAATATTCTTACAAACACAGACTACTTGTTCTGTATTTGATATGGAACACGATAGCCCATTTGTATGGAAAAGGAAGTGTGTAACAGGTATCTCCGTGCTTTTATTTTTAATTACTGGACAGTGTAAAAGAGCACAGGAATGCCACATGCAAATCTGTGTAACATAAGCACACGCTGCTGGCAGCCACAATTTAAATTTGAGAGGCCATCAGCACTTCTCTGGTAGTTTTTTGCTGATGTTTTAGGCAGTGGAGCTGTGTCTTAAACACTTCTTGCTCTGTTTTGCTGTAGGGTAATGTGTGATCCACAAGGCCCAAAATTGAAGCAATCAGAGTTGGGAAAGACCTATCAGGTTTTATGGCTTACTTTTTTGACAATGCAGGATTTTTACCCCTTAAACAATGTTTTCGAATGTGTTCCTCTTCTAATCACAAATGATCTTTCCAAAAGTCTTTTCCATGGTTTCTAAATGCAGGTCACCATAGGAAAGGCATCCTGTATCTCCATTTTTGTGGTTTCCTTGTTGTACTTCTCATTCATATTAAAGAACTGTGATTAGGAAAAAAAAAAATGGAAGTTTGTTCCATTTTTCTCCTCGTCAGTTACTTTTCTAAAGGCAGATCATTCTTCTTGATCAATGACCTCTAAAACTAGTTGATTTACATTTAAATACAATCTGTCATTTACATTCCTAATAAAAGGGGACTAAAAGGGCCACAATATTCACATTGAAACATTCGTTTTTGTCTATCACTGTAAAAACAATTTATTCTAAGCATCATATCTATGGAAGATTCTAACATTAAAATTGAAATTAGAAGTCAAAACTTGACAAACTGACGCAGTGTAGTTATAGTCTACATTTCCTTTGTGGTCTTCCACTTTGTCTGCCTGCTTGTGAGCTATTTAAATTCCTTTGCCTAATTTTTAATTTTTTAGAATAATTTGCATTTAAAGAGTGCTGGATAATATTATTTGATAGACCTGATTTTTTTTTTTTTGGTTTAACTTTTGGATGGAAATTTTAATTAACATACAGAAAATTGGCATTTAAATAGTTCTATTTTAACACAATATATATACATGAGGAATGCATTATTTTTCTTACTGTTTAAATCTGTGTAGCAAATGTTATCTGCAGCTGTAAATGATTTTATTTATTTTGCTGGTATGTGTGCATATTATCATATCCTTTCAATTTTAGAAGTGGGAGATTTCTGGATATTATACTGATACTTTTTTTCTGTGTAAATGCTGAAATGAATAGAAGAAACAAAACTTTCCAGCATTTTCAGATACCATTTAGAGCCTGAACCTTAATAAAGGTGTGGAATTAGACAGGGCATAGATATGATATGAATTCCAAAACTAGAACAGAAATCCAACTGTGATTTAGAGTATATGCATAGCACTAAAAAATGCAGATGAAGTTCTGACCTCGATAGCTCCTGCAGAGAATAAAGGGCATTTTTACACTCTGCCTCTCTCTGTCTTTATTTTGCATGGGGGTAATAAATATACTGAGGATTGGCTTAACATTTAATCTATTACTTATTAAAAAAACCAACCAAACAATAAAATACGGTTTTGAAAAGTATTCCTAGGTAAAATGTCCGAAAGCATTCAAAAAGGAAACTAGAAAGAGGTTTTGTCTTCAGCTTGATTATAAATTGATGAACTTGCAATTTCAATCAGTTTTGCTCATTAATTTTCATGTTAGTGAGCTGAAGTTCATTGTATTGATCAGAAGTTCTAAACCTGATGTGATTCAAACCCATAAGTGCTGTAAGAGAACAAACACTGGTGTTGATCTCTGATGTGATTTCTGCTTCAAATCCACAAGATCTTGTTAATTTGCTCTGATGGAAGAGATCTGGGCAGGTTTTAATAATTGATGTTACAGAACAGGTGTCAAGGACACTGAGTGACACATCCTATCTCACTGCTTCTAATTTTTGAGGCTGAATTTAATATAATATTGATAACTTGCTAACAGATACTCGCTTTAATATTATTTTGGAATCATCTCTCAGGAACGTGAAGCCAGATTTCACTCCAGGTCTGTGTTGTGCAAAAATGAGGAAGGTGGAGCAAATGCTGCTGCAGCTGCCGCTCGCCCATGGGCAGATTTTTGGTTTTTGTGTGTAGACGTCTGAGTAAAATGACAGAACCAGCCATATTTCAGTTGCCCCTGGAGAAGTTTTGGGTTTTTTCCCCTTAGTGTAGCTGCCCTTATGACCATAAACATCCCCTGAGCAGGATATATAAAAAACCCATCACATTTCCTCTCTAAATGTGATGAAAATAAAATCCATCCATTGGAAAGCTTGATCACAAATAGCAATTCTGTACTCTGGAGGGAGGGGGATGTGTGTGGTAAAATCTTTTTCTGCTTTTACACGGAAATCCTCTGTTAAAAACTGCCTGTCGACAAGAAACCATGGAGGCTCAGGATCACAGACTCACAGGATAATTTGGTTTGGAAGGCACCTAAAGCCCATCTCATTCCACTCCCTTGCCTGGGGGTGGGCAGGGGCACCTTCCACTCCTCAGAGCTCCGTCCAATCTGGCCTTGGGTTTCTTCCCTTTGATTCGCTGCAGCAGATTTTGGGGAAAAGCTTTTCCAAACGGGCTCTTCCATGAAGCCAAACCATGGCAAAATGAAAGATATGCAATCACATTATCAGGTGACATTCAGAACATTCCTCATGTTGGTATTCATGGGTTGGGAAGCCTATAAATGTCTCCATTGGGTAAAGAATGTGTTCCTATGTTGGAAACTTGCCCAGAAGCTGGAGAACAGCACGTTTTTAAATCATTTTTTGGGTGGAGTTGGAAAAGGTTTTCTTTGGTGCTACATTTCCTCCCCACTCCTTTTAGGAGTCAATGTTTGTTTCTGTTTTGTGTTATTTTTAAGTGACCTCTCTCTCTAGAGTAATCAGGTGACTTTAATCAGCTTGATTAAAATGAGATGTTTTGCATAATCAAATGAGCTTTTTGGCCTTTCTTGCTTTGATTTTTGGTTTTAGTGGAGACCTCAGTGGTGCTGCTGCTGGTCTAGGTATTTGGAGGATTTGGAAGGTCTAGTAAGTAGGATTTTGTTTAATTTTGATGGGCATTAATACCTTCCTGTAACTGATACTTTTTGAGAGGTTGATGTGATTAAAGAGAACCTAAGTTGTGCTTGCTATACTTGGGCTTTTCACATTCTAATTTTCCTTTTTATTTCTTTACGTCACCATTATTTATACACCTTTTAGTGTGAATAATTTACAGGTGAGAAGGCCTTTGGACTTTAATACATTGGGATGTATTTGATTTTCCTGGTTCTGCGATATTTTATTTTATTTTTTAAGTCAGTGGTTAAAATGGAGAATCCTCTTCTCAGTGCCCTGATTTTCTCTCTGCTTTTTGTAAAGCTTCTGTACTCCCTTCAATCAGTAATTTTGTTTTTTCTATGACTTTGTGATCCTTCTTAGATAAACATATTGCACTCTCCTTTCTCCTTTTCCACCATACCTTTTCTCTTGAAGCTTACATGAATTTTTTGTCGTGTTTAACAGATCTCTAAATGTGGTAAAACTTTCATAAGGATGAGCCAGCCTAAAGCAAAGGTTGTGATCTCTGGAGTCACTTGTCTGTCCCTACCAGTACTTAAGTTAATTACTTGTGAGGATTATTTCTGAGGCTGTAAACACACTTGTCTGTGTGCTTTTAATCAGTTAACAGTTTCTGTGGCTATTCTGTTATAAAAACACTCTTTGTCTTGGTTTTGACTGAAGACTTCCCTTTTACCATTAATGGTTTCTCAGATGGTGCTGGAACATTGGATGCTTTGATGTCTCTGCATTTGAGTGTCATTATCTATTAATAAATTTAATAAAAAAACCCATCCATCAATAGTTTTTAGTGCATTAAACCCAGAAATTTCTCAGACTGGCTGTTATGAACTTTGGGGTAGCTTCAGTCACATTGTTTACATATCCTTAATTATTATTTTTTCAGATCTGTCATCTGAAGTCATACAGAATAAGAAAGTGGCCTTAAGATAGTGTCTCTTCTGTTTCCAGCCACTGTTTCATGTGGCATTCTGCTCTGAGTGTAGTTAATTTGAAGCTCTGTTGATAAAAGATAAAATTACTGATAAATACTGGACTCTACTGCGGGTTCCTTCAGCAAAGTTCAGTATTGCAGCAAAGAATGACTTTACCCAGGAATAATTAAGTTTTTGACATGAATCTGGTGGCTTCCACAGAAGGACAAGTAGGTCGTGTAAAAACAAACAAACAAAAAATTGCTTGTGAAGTGTCTGCATTCTTCTGGTTCTGATCTCCAGTCTAGTTTACCAATTTAGCTTGAATTTTCTTGTGTAAGTAAAATTATTCTTGGAATGTGCTTTCATTCCTAAATCAGGGGAGTTCCCTAGTAGGAAGAGGCGATGAGATTTTGCACTGTTGGATAGGAATTTTCTCCTGATGAGAGCTATCCCTCTTTTTCCTGTCAAGAAAACCTGTCGAGTATCAATGTATTTTTTAAAAGGCAAGAATATAGCCATTTAAATAAGTAATCTCACGTAAGTGAGTTTATTCTGGAATATCATGCATCTTGTCAGTTCTGATGTTATAAGACTAAATATCCCATATTCTGAGACTAAGATGATAGTAAAGATTTTCAAAGTAGAATCAAAATCTCTTCTGAGATGTTTGGAGCTGATAGTTTGTACTTGTTCATCCAAAAGAATGATTATACTCTACACAGTACACTGATAGTAATATCTTGTCAGGGGAGAGCAAAGTGTGCAAATCCCCAAAGGTTTTACAAAAATAATACACTCCAAACTTAAAAAAAAAAATTCTAAATGGAAAAAGAAATTAAAAAAAACCCCATTTCACTCAATTATTTTTTACTTCTGTATCTTCTTGCTGTGGAAAATTATTTTTCAGTGTAAAAATCTGTATAAATTCTATTTTTACGTGATGTCACTGTAGACATTTCAAATATTAAAGCAAATTCTTGCTTGTAATGTCTTTAGAATCACAGTTCCTCTAGGGATCATTTGTCTAGTGAAGTTTAGTTCTTAATAATAGGTTCATATGAAATTCTTCATGCCCAATATTAATATTTCCACTTGAACATAGATAAAGCCAGGTAAAGAAAAAGAAAGATAAAGAAAAGATTTGGTCAAAGTCCATAAAACTTTATGGTACAAATGACTGAACTGTGTTCCTTGGAGTAGTTGCTATGGAAATTATGTGTTTTTTTCCTCTGGGTTTTTGTTGTGTATGCAGTGAGGCATTTAAATAACTGAAGAGATTACAGAGAAAGTTTGAAAAATAGGAGTCAACCTTCTAGTGGAAGTACTCAGAATAATCATCCCTGGGTCACTTAGCACTGTCCCATCCCTTTTGGCTTCAGGGATTCTGCTCACGAATTGACTCTGCACTTCAGAGTTAGTGGTATAATAGGAAACAGGAAAATTTGGCCAAAGAGAATAAACAGGCCACATTGGATGTTGATTTTATGGTCACTGGTTTTATTTCTGTCTCTCCAGAGCTGGGAAGAATAAAGTTCAGTTCTGCTAAGTCCATCACACTTCATCAGCTTGATATTATAAAGGGAACCAAAACGAATCCAAATTTGTCTTTTTGATATGTACGGAATTAATTTTATTTCCAAACATCTTAAATGCACTGGGCTCAGTGTATGTTTGACTTAAAAACAAACTAGCAAAAATGCAATTATGATCATCAGAAACTGTCAACAGAAAGAAAAATGTCTTTGAAATGCTGTGTTGATGGGAAAAGGTAGTCGTAGAAAAGTTTTTGAAAACTACTAAGAGAAGAAAGAATTGGGACAAGTCATCTGCTACACCAAATTTAGAACTATTCTCCAAAGGTTATTAATAAAGCAATAACGTGCTTGTATAATAAAAAGGAAATGGGGAACTGGAAAAAAATGGCTGGCTTTCAAAAAGACTAAGGGTTAAATCACACTAGAGAGTTTTTGGTGCTTTTAAGCACCATGAAGTCATCATCAATCTTACATAATAGGAACTCAAATCTTTTACCCATTGAAGGCAATAGAGAAAATTACTGATGGTTTCAATAAAGCAGGTTTAGAACCCATATCATGGTCTGTAAGGGGAGACAGAAATCTCTGCTCTTGTGAGATCCTCTCGTGTCTGACACACTCCTGAATTGCCAAGCTCCTGATGAATCCTATCTCAATCCGCAGCACTCAGGGTCATAATTGTAACTTAAATGTGGTGGATTGACTATAGTACCA
This sequence comes from Rhagologus leucostigma, assembly GCA_013397725.1. NCBI lineage: Eukaryota > Metazoa > Chordata > Aves > Passeriformes > Rhagologus > Rhagologus leucostigma. The sequence goes on from VZTD01004786.1 coordinate 36,420, forward strand.
GCCAGTATAGCCTAAAAAGAAAACTAAAGTTATTTCAAATAATCTGAGGAATGAGAATATATCAATGAGACTCGAGTATCAGGTTTTTCATTAGGTTCATGATAAAAAGTCTGAAAAAAATCCAATTAGAGTTTGGTTTGTCTTTGAAATTCATGTAATACGTAAGTAGTTTTTAAATTTTATTTTGCCAAGGTTTTTAATGAATCTACTGAGATAGCATGACTCAAAAGAATAATAAATTGTGTGAATTGTTTCAGTTATTGCAAATAACTTTGGCATTGAGAAACTCATGAAGTTCAACAATGTCAAGTGCAGGGTTCTGCACCTGGGTGAGAGCAATCCCAGGCACAAATACAGCCTGGGGCTGGCCCCGTGGAAAAGGACCTGAAAGAGCATTGCCAGCAGGGCAGGGAGGTGATCCTGCCCCTCTGCTCAGCCCTGCGAGGCACATCTGGGGTGTGTGTCCAGCTCTGGGCTCCTTGGGTCAGGAGGGACATGGAGCTCCTGGAATGGGGCCAGTGGAGGCCACAAAGGTGGTCAAGGATCTGGAGCATCTTCCTTAGGAGGAAAGGCTGAGGGTGCTGGGGCTGTTCAGCCTCGAGAGGAGCCCCAGCTGAGAGGGGCCCGCAGCCCTGGGTGTCCCTGCCTGCAGGGAGGGCTCAGAGCAGGGCCCGGGCTCTGCGCCGGGGGCCCAGCAATGGCACCAGAGGAACGGGCAGGAACTGATCCCAGGAAGCTCCACCTGGACATGAGGCAGGACTTCTTCCCTGGGCAGTGTATGAGCACTGAGCAGATTGTCCAAAGAGGGTGTGGAGTCTCCCTCACTGGAGATATTCCAGAGCCATCTGGACACACCAGTGCAATGTGGTCTAGGATGACCCTGCTGGAGCAGGGAGGTTGGATCAGATGAGCCACTGTGGTCCCTTCCAGCCTGACCCATCCTGGGATTCTGTGAGTTGAGTTTAAAAATTTTTAGGTATTTAAAAAGTCTGATATATAAGTAATGCTAATAGAGTCCTCCTTTATTTTTTGAATTAATGAGCTTCCAGTCACTTCCAACGACCAAGTCCTCTTACTTTGAGTACACCAAAGTTTCATTCTAAATGTAACACGTGTTCTCTTTTCTTGCATAACACAGTACCTGGTATAGCTGAAATCATAACATTGAATATCTCACAGAATCGATTTATTTATTCTGTCCTTTGGCGAACTGCAAACACTGTTTTGTCTATTGCAAGGAAAGAGAATGGCACAGATGAGGTGGCATCCTGAAGTTACTGAAAAAAACTAAAGCTGAGGAAGCATTTGAAACAAAATTTTGCGGCTTCTACTCCCGTGTAACACACACCCAGAAGAATAATTACCTGTGGTAGGGCTGGCTCAAAAGGTCTCTGAGGAGAAGAGAAGGTGAGTGTGAGGTGTAGGTGTTGTTCTGATAGTAACAGCTCCCTGCAAGCTTCTGGCTTTGGTTAGGGTCAGGGATCCTGGACTCATCTTGCCATGTGGGCACTGTAGAGTTGTAAGCTCTGCAGTCACCACCATTTGTTTTATTTCTGGCTACAGTGACTTCCATCCACGTGTTGGTTGCCTTCATCTTGCTGTGGTTGCGGCCACCTCATACTAACAGGGTCAGCTAATGTCCTTGGCCGAAAAATTTGGGCACCATTGAGCTGAAGAGTCATAGGAAAGTGGAGCTATTTTCTTGGAGCAGTCACTACCATTATTGCAAGGTTGCCTGTTAATCAGCACAATTTAGTGAATTGCATCACCGGCATCCAGAACTGTCCCTTTCTGTAGACAGTCAGGCTAACTGGTGTGATCTGTGGGACAGATACTTTACGGGTTATGATCCCAGAAGGATTTTATAAATAACTCCAGCTTCACTGGGAGGTGGGATCTGTGACTGGTATTAGTGGTGTAATTCAAAGTTACGTATAAGTGTGGAGGTTCTGCACTGAAATAAATGTTCCTGAAAGGTCAAATGGAATGTATGCAGTCAGGTCTGGCCCTGTTCCCAGATGTTATGAATGAAAACATAATACTGGGCTCGTGAAATCATACCCTTTCTCTTTTAGTGGAAAGTAGCCCTTTTAGCATACTTCCTTTAGAATTTGTAACTGCCTGTGTAATCTGGTGTGAAGAATGAGATACTTTGCTGTTCTGTTTCCTTGGGTACAAGGTTGTCTTCTGTGTGGTCCTTTTCTCAGATGATTGCTTCCTTTGTGTTACAGAGGGAATGCCATTCTCGCATTCTGTCATGAGTAAACATCTGTGTATCCATGGCAGATACTGAAACTCTTTCCGTCCAAAACCTTGCTCAGATGTCCCCTTGATACCCAAGTCTTAGGTTTCCGTAGATAGCAAAGGAAAACAACAAAAATGAAACCAAAAACCAAACCAAAACAAACCAAAAACCGCAACAATCTGAAAAAAACTTAAAAAACCCAAACCAAAACTAACCCCGCAAAAAACCCCAAACCAACACCAAACCCAAAAAAACGCACCCCCGCAACA
>VZTD01004786.1:38981-67825 GCA_013397725.1 Rhagologus leucostigma
AAAAAACCCCCCCCAAACCAAACAAACTCGAAACCCACCAAACACAGCAAAAATATTAATGGGAAAAATTAATGCATTTTTCTGCAGTACAAGAAAATGACTTGGAAGTTTCTGTGGGAGTTACACGGCATGAAGCAAAGCTGAAGTGCTTTATAAAACCAGAGTCCTAAGTGAAATATATGTATTATACCTTGATTTGTTCTGCTTATTATTTTATGAAATTTAGCTTTTTTTTCTCCCCCACACCTTTCATGAAAAACCTCAAAGATCATAATGTTGCTGTCAGTGGGAACTTTGCTTTTTGTTTAGCTTTTCGAGAGTTGCTGGCATATTTTAACTACTTTTCCCTTCCCATTGTACCTTCCAAAGTAAATATTCATTTGAGAACCTGGCTCTGTATTTTGCTTATAATCTAGTTTTGAGCTTTTTATCATGTATGAACTACCTTAATTACTTGTTGAGTTTCTGTCCAGGTTGTAAGAAAAGTAGCTGCTTAAAAAATCAAAGTGTGGCACCGGTATGAAGGCAAATGTGTGTTCTGTGCCTGGAGGATTTCACTGTGTCTGGTGATGGAGTCATTAATCAAATACAATTCCTTATTTTCCTGTTAAAGGAGGGAAGACTAAGAGTTCAGTAAATGGAGATTTCAGTGATTTGAGTGGGAGAATGCTCTGCCTTTTGTTTCATTTTGGTGAAATTGGAAGTGCCATTCAGCCTTACCTGGAAGCTCCATCCAGCACTCTCAGGTTCATGAGTTTTAGTGGTGCACTGAGCAGGAATAATGTTGCATTTGAAACAGATTTGTTGTGCCCTTCAGTTACTATATGTGAGCCTGGTTCAAACTGTGTAGTGTTTCAGCTGGAGCAAAGGAGACCTTGGTGACGCAAATGACAATTTAAATACTTGGTTAAATATCAGGAAACACAGATCTCTTCATAGAACTAATAAAATCTTCCAAAACACAAATGCTGTTTTCTGGAGGAGGCTGTGCAGACCAGAAGATATGCAAATATTGGATTTAAAGGTAATTTGTGTAAGATAACACTGCTAATAATTGGAATTTACGTTTGTGCTGGCATATGGGAAAAACTAATTAACCACTCATGCCTAATGTTGCATAATAGGAAATGGTAACTTGCAGGCAAATGCATGAAAAACTCATCAGGTTCTTGTAAGCAGGAGCCATGATTCAGATTTTTGGGATTCGGGCTGGATGCTGCAGCGTTCTGTGGGATCAGCAGTGTGCAGTGTCGGGCTCTCTGTGAGCTACATGAAAAAACCCTGGGACAAATCCCGTTCCAGCCTGCACTGTGTGGGTTGAAAACTCTGAGGGACTCTGTGAGGTGAGACTGGAAATGGGCTGTGGCCCTCTAAGTGCTGGCTGGAAATCCTGCAGGCACTGGGAAGCTGGGAGTGGGCACTGGGAAAGGCGGGTAATGCCTGGAACGTCACAAAACTTTGAATTAAAATAGACTTTGAAATAGAATGGAAATGACTTTGACATTTCCTCATCTGGCAGTCATAGGGAATTTCTGATTTTGAAAGCAAAATGCAGAATTATGCATGAAAAAAAAAAAATATATATATAATTTCAAACCAGTTATGTGTAATTTTTTATTTAAACACTTCAGTAATTGTCTCTTTTGAGGAGGTAGAGAGTTTATAACTGCCGATAAACAAATTAGGGCTCCTTCTTGTTTAACCATGAAAAGCACAAAAATGTTGAAGTGTCTCTCCTGTGTTAGAAAGTTGGCTTGTACACCTTTGTGTTCCTAATAAAATTTATCCATATATGATGTTCTTCTGTCATGAATGTGGAAATTTAGAGTAACTTGTCAAACAGAGCTTTTTAATTTCAGCAAGAACTATAAATGCTTTTCTGTTCCTTTTACCGAGAAGGAATAACTTGAATTTCCTACTTCCCTTAAAATTACACTTACTTTTTATTTGTTTGTTTTGTATTTGGGGAGAGTAAGAATAAGGCAAAAAATTGAATAATTCCTAAATCAACAACAATTTTTCAGCCATATAAATATATTTAAATTATCTCCCAAGAAGGCAAATTAAATATTTAGTATATAACTGTGGATTTCCATACATTTTTTAGCTGTAATTTTAAGCTGCAGTTTACAACAGTACGAAATTAAACCGTTGAGACAGTATAATTTATGAGATGTGTTTGTAGTTTTGCAGCTGATAAGGGCAGGATATGAAAAGGAAAAATCACAGCCACAGTGCAGTGAAGTGACAAAGGAGACAGTTTATGTGATTCAGACAGGACGATGCAGAAGATTGTTTCAGGGAGCAAGGTCAACTGTGTACAGAGCTTCTCCTGAAAATGCTACATTTAAATTAATTAAATTTATTTTAATGGAACTCGAAGTGACTGGGTCCACACAGGGTATGGCTTTTATCTGCCCGGGATAACTGAGCTACTTTCCATTCCTCTGTCTCTGGCTGGTAAAATGAAACGTTATCTTAAGGCATTCTGAGAGAATGGAACAGTGGATGATGGATAGATAACTCTGAATAAGAGTAAGAAACAGCAGTGGTGATTAGAACACTGATTGTATCAAGAACATTTAGGAAATTATCATTTTTCCTCTCCTCTTATGCACTTGTCTCACTGATGGCAGGATCAAAATTAATTCCCCAAAATAATCTCTTCTGATTTCGTGCTTTCTTCTCAGGCCTGAATACCGTGTTTTGAAACGAAACACAGAGCATCAAAAATACTAATGGGAAGAGATAAGTTTGTGGCTCCCAGTCTGAGGAGAATGGTATAGGAAATGCGAAAGGTGACGTAAGTGAAGGTGAATGCTGAAGGTCGGCTCCCTTTAGGTCATCCCATTCTCAGAGGCAGTGCTGCCTTTGTCCTGAGATGTGTACAAGTGAGAGGAAAGCCTAGGCTATGGCATAAATGATGCCAAATCGGTGCTATCAACGTGTGTGATAACATGAAGCATTAACAATAATGGCATTATTTGGTCTACCTGAACATAGGGTTTGAGCGTGAGATTTCAGTGGCAATAGAAATAAAATGTTAAGCCCTTTACAAATTGTACTTTTTATTATTATTTTTGTAGGAAAAATAATAAGATGAGTTGTCTTAGTTTAAAATAATGCACACATACGTATTGCTGTGATATTCCTGGCAACAGCCTCTGACCCATAAATCTAATTTCCAGTACTGTAATCTTTAGCAAATACTACCTTAAATTACCCTGTGTAGTTGTAGATTTCAGACCTGTGTTTGTGTATACGAATTTTGCCACGTGGATGTAGGCAAGATAGTGGTGGATTTCTGAGGTTAGCATTTTGTCTGATTCAGTAATAACCTGTATAATGGGGCTTGGATTTGGCATGTGTTAATAGGTTAGATTCATTTATGGATTTGATTAAACATGCTCATTGTTGTCAAACATTTTGTTGCAAGACGTTGCATAGCTAAGATTTATCTTAAGTTATTATTTTAATTTACTTTGCTTACTTGCAATAAACTGATGGAATTATGTAGAACTAATTTTTTCTTCCAAAATTTTATCAGTTATTACCAATCCTTGCTCAGAAGTTTCCTTATGAGGGCAGCCCTGTGGTGATGTTCCCAAATTTGTATCTAACTAGGAATTTCAAAGTAATGGAAGTTCAGTACCTGGGGTTTCATACTATGACCTCGTACATAATTAATTAATTTTTTCGCCCACTGTGAGAGTTTAGGAATGTGATGGTAGAAATAGAACAGTAGTAGTTTATTGATATATTTTTGATTATAATGTATTTTATATGTTTGGAATTTGATTAAAATTTCAAAAGGCAAGTATTTTCTTATTAACATCTGGTTTCAGTTGAGTTTGCTCTGATTATATTAAAAAAAATTAATTGCTGGTAGGAATGTTTGATTTCCTTTCTGTGATCTGAGGAAGTAATTAAGTGCTGTTAAATAGAATCCTATTTCTTGAAATGAGTTCACTTTCTTTTGAATTTCCTCATTAGCTGCTATCTTACAATTAAGTAATTGTGCAAGATCATCATGGATTCAAAGTGGTATAGAGGATTTAAATGTGTATTGCTGCTTTTGGGAATGCGTGAACTGTTGAGGGGCTAGGGAAGGGAAGAGGTGCAGAAAAAATTGTGGATATTTGATTTAATATGACTTTTTTTTCCTGTGAAACTAAAATGACAGTAAGGAGCTGATCAACCTGAAAGGGACTAACAGGTGGTTTTTATTTATATTTCCTTGCCGTCAGAAAGCACAAGGGAGCAATGGGAAATGGCCTCAAGTTACACCAGGGGAGGTTCAGGTTGGATATTAGGAAAAAAATTCTTCATTGAAAGAGTGGTCAAGCATTGGAAGGGGCTGCCCAGGGCAGTGGCGGGGTCACCATCCCTGGGGGTGTTCAAAAAATAAGTGTATGTGGCACTTACATGGTTTAGGTGATACTCAGAGGTTGGACTTGGTGATCTTGGAGGTCTTTTCCAGCCTTATCCATTCTGTGTTAGAAGACAAAAAAAAAGGCTCCTCTTTTTGCCTGATAAATAGAACATATATAATGTGTATAATCCATTTTCTCTGATGTGTTTTCTATCCCTTTTGGCACCAATAGCCCATGGAGAGTTGTCTGAGTGTGAGAACATGAACAGAACAACTGTGTCACTGCCTTGTGGATACTGGGGAAGAAAATGTCACCACCAGTTCAACCCTGGAGTTTTTTTTCCGTGCCCGCCCTTCTCAGGAGTGATCCCTCACTTCCAGGAACATCGTGGGTCTATGATATGAAGCTATTTTCATGAGTGCCTCTGTGCTAAGCTGAATGGTTCCTCTGTGCGCCTCTTTTAGTAAATGAAGCTGCTGATGCTTGAAAGGCAAATGGGAGCTGTCATCTCTGTGTTTCCCCTCAGATCCGCTGGCTTACGTGGTTCCTGATCCTCCCTGTCAGGGCAAAGCTATTCCTGCTCTAACAGCCTGGCACCACGTGCCCTGCTTGCTTTATCACACGGGAAGAGGAAAAGGAGTAGATTTATCTCACTCCTAAGAGCTGGCCCAATCTCTCGTACCCTGGAGGTTTCCTTATCTGCTGGAGATTGTCTCCAAGTGATCTGTCTTGCTCTCTATACCAGAGCAGGCAGTAAGCTGGGGTGTCAACAGTTTTACACTCCATTTAATGAGGGGATGAAGTGGTTGAAGCCTCTGAGTAAAAGTGCAGGAAAGCACTCCCTGATAGGTTTCCTGGAGTTCTGTCCGAGCCTTAGGCAGCCTCGAGCTCAGCAGCTTCAGGGCAGTCTGTTAGGGCTTTTTTTGTCTGTTTTGTGGGTTTTTCCCTTTCTGTTCCCTTTCATGAATGAATTGAGGTATTTTATGAGCTGATGGAAGCTTCTCACATCTGTAGTACACCGTGACAGTTTGGGAGTTCGCAGACCTTTCCGGATAACTTCAAAAAGGGTTTGTTATTTTTTTTTCCATTGGGAAAGAGAAAAGCAAAAGGTTGTTTAATTTCATCCATGATGCTACAGGTTGTTATCATTATTAGGGAAAGGTTCTTCCCCCAGAGGGTGGTGGGGCACTGCCCAGGCTCCCCAGGGAATGGGCACGGCCCTGAGGCTGCCAGAGCTCCAGGAGCGTTTGGACACCTCACCCAGGGATGCACAGGGTGGGGTTGTTGGGGTGTCTGTGCAGGGCCAGGAGTTGGGCTTGATGATCCTTGTGGGTCCCTTCCAGCTCAGGATATTCTGTGTTTCTATGATTTTAGGTTTTCTTTTGCTCTGCACTATGAAGACTTTTTAATCTCTTTAGTTTTTCCTGGAAGTCCTTGACTGCCCTTGTTGCTGCTGTATTCCTCTGTTCTGCAATATTCTTTGTAGCAAAGTGATGGGTAAATTATATTAATGATATGGATTTATAATGGCATAATGGTGTTTTCTGGTTTGTTCTCGTTCCCTTTTAGAATAATTCCTCACTTTATTTTTGTTGCTGCTCTGTGTTAAGCTGGCATTTACAGAAAGCTATTATAACTCACAGATTGCATTCCTGGGTTTTAATAACCAATTCAGAGTCCGTGGTTATGTATGCAGGCAGGATCCTGGTCCTTCCTGGTTTTTATCACTTTGCATCTATCAAAGTTAAATTTAATCTATCTTTTTCACTGCCACTGTAAGAACTTCAAAGCAATCCTGCTCTGTGGTTCTTGTTTGTTTGGAAGGAAAGAAGGGAGGAACAGGTAAATGATCAAATTCTGTGGGCTGGTATTTTGCATTTCAGTAATATTCAGTCCTGAGTTCAGTTAATTTATTGTCAGTAGCTGGGTTTCCTGGAAACATAAGAGGAGAGGGAAAGGACATGAAAGTAAAGGAAAATAATAAATGTTGGACTGCCTATAGTTTGAATTCTTTGTGTGTGGTGGATCAGGGAGGCAGCTTGAGATACAGAAGGGAGAAAGGAACCTGTAGCATTCCCAGAAACCTGATGCCTTCTGAAGAGTAGTGAACAGACACCCAAACAGGTATCCTGGCCATGTGCTCTAACAGGGGTGGAAATGGACTTTTTCAGGCTGTCAAAGACATGGCAAAATATGTTGCTACCCAACAAACCGCCTCAAAGTGCTAGAGCTGAGAGCAAAGCCAAAGGAAGAGCTCAGCCCTGGAAGGCCACAGTTGAAAGGAGATACATTTGTTCAAAAATCCCTATCATTTTGATTCCATCTTCCTGAATTTTCTTGATCGTAATGGCCAAGCAGTGTTCTCATAAAATCTGATTTTACTAATTCAAAGCCCTTGTAGTGTTTTCGGTTCACTTAATTGAAAGAAAAGCTACGAGTAGATGTGGCTCAAAGTAGGGGTTGACACAGGGCCCAGTTAAAGTCACGGTGACGAATCTGAGAAATTCTCTCATTCTGTTACCAGGTGCAGATGGAGTCTAGACTGGGCAATAATTTATTGAACTGTCTTGTCTTCACTTGTGGTCATGCCATAAATAGCAGCAGCTGAATTAAAAAAAAAAATTCTGACAATTTCTGGAACAGTGACTGTAGAAGTTCTAGCTGGTAGAGTTAGCAATCCTTGCGTATGACAGTTGACTGATGGAAACTAAAAAACTCCAAATTTGGTTTGCCAGTAAGTTTTTTTCTTGGGTTTTGTTTTTTGGGTTTTGGGGGGATTTTTTGGGTTTTTTGGGGGGTTTGTTTGTTTGTTTTTGGTTTGTTTTTTTGTTTGTTTTGTTTTTTTGATTGTTGTTGTTGTTGTTGTTTTTCTGGTTGATTTTTTTGTTTGGTTTGGCTTGGTTTTGGCTTCGGTTTTTATTTTTTGTTCATTGTTTTTTTTCCCCTCCCTATTTCAAATGTTGATTAACACAAATCTGAGGGAATAATTGTTTCATAAAATATGATGCTGGGCCTTTGTAAAGCACAACATCATTGAAAGGGTATTTATGTTCTGAAGGTGTTGCAGGTCACGTTGGCTTGGACTGCAAATTAAAGCTAAGAGGACAACACAATTACATCTCAGATAAAAAAACCTCTCCCTTGTCCTTGGGATGATTGATTCCTTCATGGAATAGGTGGGGAAAAAACATGTTTAGTTATAAGTACTACACAGAAATCAAAAAAATACGGGCTGATGATAATAAATTAGATTTCCTGTTGCAAACTGGAGCATTAATAGAATAGAGTAGATGAGAAACAGCCCCATCAGTCTGCTCTCAGACAGCAGAAAGCTGGAGCCGCAGTGATAAGAATTATTTTTGAAGAAATAGTATGGCACAGTGGAATTAGTGAGGACAAATAGGGAATTTAAGGAGTGGGATGTAAACATGTAGTTAAAACCAAGTGAACAACAACAAAACAGCCACGAGGGATAAGCTTAGAGTGCTTTGTACATGGCAGCAGAACAAGTGATAGGATGCCGTGGATTAGTGAGGGCAGCAGAATCACCTATTGACTGGGTATTGGGATACAGGGAACAAAACAAAAGACAACTCGGGCTTAAAGGCTGAACATCCCTTGATCAGGGACAAATGGTGATTCTGGATACTTTCCATGCCTGTGCAATGAAGAGAAGCTGTGATGACACTCGTCACTATTAAATTATCTGCTTCGTTTTCTTTAATTCTGCTGCAAATACCCCACTAAAGCCCAGGAACATTCACGCATCGTTGTGATGGCTGGCAGCATACACTGGAGTTATTAAAGACAGGGATGTGAGCCAAATCAAGTAAATTTACTGTCTTGAAAAGTGGGTTTGTTCGTAATAAGTCGTAAAGGAGGAAACTTTAAAATATTGGTATGGTGAGACAATTTACTACCGTGATGGTGAGTTTTTATGCTACTGCTGTGTATGTGGAATGTAAATATCAGCTGCCACTAGGTTGTGATTTTTCTGTCTGGAAAGGTGTCCAAGGCCAGGTTGGATGGGGCTTGGAGCAACTTGGTCTGGTGGAAGTGTCCCTGCCCATGGCAGAGGATGGGACAAAATGAGCTCTAAGGTCCCTTCCAACTCAAACCATTCTGTGATTCTGTGATTATATCATCTCTAGCTCTGTAAGTAATCCCTTTATTTGGAGAAATACTGCTTAAAACAAACGACCTCCAACGTGTCCATTCTATGATCAAACAGTTCTCTGTATTTTATGGGTAGTTTAAAACAAATAGTACCAGGCAGTGGCAGTGCCTTTCCAGCTCCATGAATTGTGTTGCCATGGAGCGTAAATCTCCCGATGTCACTGGCCTGTCTGACCCACTCCAGCACATTTATGATTAGTAGGAACTCTTAAATCTATATGCTCCTTATCTTAATGGAAGGTAGTGCTGTAGATTGTATGGTGTTCACTGCTGGAGTTCAAGGGGTCTGGAATTCAGTTGGATAAAAGCAGTTTAGTTCCTGCTGGAGCATGAGAATTGACTTTTCTGGGAACCTGGTTGTTTTTTGGGGACTGCAGAATGACCTTCAGTGTGTTTGCGTGGCTGTACAGAACTTTTTGAAATGAAGCCAGATCCCATCCTTTGCTATTTTTTTTATTTTTTGTTGACAGTGTCCTGCAGGAAGGGAGAGCTGTGATTACTGTAATCACCTCCATATCACGCACCCTATCTTCTAATGAAGTCAGTTCTGTTTAAAGTAATCCTTACCTGAGAGACAGTCAAGTTCTGAATTTAAAATAAGCAGGGATGAAAAATCCATCTCAGGTCCCTGTTCCTCATACATATTTTTTTCCATATTTAAAAATCTTCTAAAAGTTGTTTATTTCTATGAAGAACCTGTTTAATTTCAGCTTTTACTCGCTTGGCCTGGACTGGGGAGTCTGTTACAATAATTGGTTATTTTTTGTTTTTATGATTTCTAAAGTTCTCTTAAATAAAAATCTGTAAGTCTATGATACTAGTTTTAATTTTGTTACCCCCCATGTAAAAAAAGAACTTTGTTTCATATTCAAGTGTCTGCTTTTCCCACTGTTTTGTAAGAGGTTAATATTGAGTTGTCAGCCTTGCTCTGAGATAATTCTGCTTCTTTTCTGGATTGTCTTCAGTACTCTGCATACTCAGGAAAAACAAGAAAAAAAATCAAGATTAGTCCAAATGTATAATGGATTAAAGAGAGAGGTCAGATGTTAGAAGCCTTATCTGTCTCTTTACATGACATTTTTCCAAAGTTTTCCAAAGCTGTGTCTAAGTTTTGGGACAAACAGCTACTTTTTTTTTTTTTTTTTGAAGTTACCTTCTTTAAAGGCTTTAGATGGCATCTTTGACATTAGAAATTGTACATGTTCCCTGATTGTCTGCATCCCTTCCTTTTGAATAAAGGACTGTTCTGAGTAGGAAACACAGAGCTTTATTATCTTTGGTTCAATTAATTCAGTTGAGAATATAATGGTGATGCAATTCTTATTCTACATTGTATTTCAGTTTTTTCCTACTAACAGAACTACAGCAAATCCTGTGAACACACAGCTGGGGAAGGTAAAACTTTGTGGATATCATTGTGGATGGCAATCTTTGCATTGTGCTCCACTTAAAACATCCATCAGCATAAGAATAACATCAGGAAAGTTTTCAGTAACAAGTGACCAAGCAGAATTAAGCAGTCCAGTTCTTATTCTTAACATTTAGTTCTATCCTTGCAGAGTTTTACCTTTTTCCTTTGTCTTGATTAGTGGCAAATAATTATGGAAAGGTACCTGTGGCTCCTCTCAGAATGAGGCCTGTTCTGAACAGGTTTTTCTAGGGATGGAACAACTTTTTGTAAAATGTTTAAAGGAAGAGCAGATTTAATGAACACAAGGTTAGATGATAAATTCCTCTGAGATTTTTAGGAATTTCTCAGAGGCAGTTGATGAGAAGCTGGACAAATGCAGATACAGGACCATATGAACATCTGGAAGTTGGTGGGCATGTTCAGAGAGGTGGTTAGTGAGCCCAGATATTAATTGCGAGGAAAATGTCAGCTGGGCTTCCACTGGGCGTTGTTTCAAACCAGTCCTATTTAATGTGTTAATTACAGAGTTGGAAAATGGCACAGCTCCTTCTCCATAGTGTGGAGGCTTGTGGACTTTCCAAGGGCAAGGGGAGACTCCTCTCATCCAGTGGAATTGTACAAGCTTTGAGCTGGTTGTGTCTGTAGCTCACATAACTAAAAGATTCTGTTCAGTGCAGGAAAACAGTGTTGCACCTGTAGGAACAACAGCAAAAGCCTCTTAATTAAAGTGATGAATAATTAGATAATGTAAAGCTTAGTGAAAGAGAAATGTGTGTAGAGATGCTACTACAGCACTGCCATTCTAGTGAAACCAGCAGGGAAACAGTCTCCTGAAAAAGCCAACCAAACTAAAAAAAGCTCAAAACCCCCTAAAGCTTTGACTCTCCACAGGAAAATCTGTTAATTGTTTCATCTGGAGGCAGCAGTGGTTGATCTGCGTGGAATAAAGAGTTCTCTCTCAGAGAAATGAAGAGCAGCTGCAGGGTAACACAGAGGTAAGGTTAATTGTAGTTTCCAAGGATGAGGAATTGTAAATAGGATTCTTTCAGTGAAAGGATGACCCCTACATGCAGAAGCAGAAGCTTGCAAAGTCATGGTTAAGATTAAGTTCAAGAACACTTTTTGAATAATTGTTGGAACCTGAGACACTAATTCTGTGTTGTAAGGGGAGCAAGTGTGTTAATTTAAACCAAAGATTCTTAATACTTCTCTGCCTTTGTAAAATGTGAGCTGGTATTACTATTGTCAAGGTCATCCTGTGAAAAGAGTCAAACAGAAGAAATGAATAAATATTTGGATTTTTTTTCCTGCAAGGTGTGTGATCAATGTTGCCTTAAGTAGAAGCAGAAAAAAAAGTTTCAAAAGTTACGGTTTTATTACTAAAAAGGAAGGTCATTTCTGTAAATTCAGCACATGTACAGTAATTTAAGTCTCTTCTACAGATATTACTTTGCTGTATATAGAAATTTGCATCATTTGGGGGAAAATGTGCTGGGGAGAGAAGGCAGAGCGTAGGAGCTGCACCGAGGACCTGATTCAAAAAGATTTGGTTTTCCTGGGCTTGCAGCATGACCCTACCTGAACCAGCCTCCCCACAGCACTGAGCTCAGGGGCTTTGATCACGTCCAGAGCTGTGAGAGGACTTTTATTAGGAGGTGTTGAGGAGCTGTGTGAATACAGAGCAATTTGTGGGAAAATCTGTGGTTGTACGGAAGAGACAGGACAGTCTTTGCTGAGGCCTGGGCTGCCTTGTGGTACAGATTCCTTAAAATCTTCTGTTTCACTGAGCTTTTTGGGAAACTCCCCTACCTTGGCTGTTAAAGTTACTCAGTGGAAAGCAAGCATGCTTGTATAAAAAATGCAAGATAAATGATTTGAATATAGGAATTTTATGTATGGCTGTTTAAAGCAGCTTTCAAGCACTTTGATTGCTCACTCATATAGGAGTAAATTACTTTTCATGTGGTTCTACTCCTAATATGTATTAAAGCAAACAAATGCAAACAACCCTATTTTTCATCCTTCCTAGGGATAGCACTCCCTTAATCACCAGGCTCCTCATGGAGAACCAATCATTAGAAATTTAGGTGTTTTAAGAATTGGATATTGGATATAACATCCCCCAGGAGTGAAGATCTTCTAAATAATAAACTTCACCTGAGTGCTGAATGATGAGCGAGCCCAAACAGGCGCTCAAACTGCAGCTGTAGGTGTGGGAGCCCTTAAAGAAGAGTTATTTTTCTCAGCCACATAGTAGATAAAAACGATTTGGACACTGCATGCCGTTAAGCTTTGCACAGAATTTTGAGGTACATTCTCACTTTCCAGGTGAAGCAGAGGCAGCAGCAGGTCGGGCAGGTGGGCGTGGGTGGAACCTCTCTGTTACTCTGCCCCTTACACTGGTGTTTGCGCCTTCCCTGGCAGTTTTTCAGGGCCTCTTTGATTTCCGAAGGCAGTTTGTGCTCATGTCTGAGGCAGGTCTTGGTGTAGGCTGTTGCCTCCAAGACTGAGCTGGTTAATGTGACTGAAAAATGTGAATCGCTCCATCACTGCCTGTTTTTAGCTTGCCAGTTTCCGTGTCGGGGCTCTCCATGGTCTCTGTCCCACTGGCTCTGTTACCAAGGTAATCCTCCTCTTGTAAAGCCCTTTTCCCTCCTTCCTTGGTGGTTTATTGGTTAGAAATCTGACTTTGCATCATGGGCTGCTTCCATTTAAGAACTTTGTTTTGTTGAGGCCAAAGCAGAATCTGGCCCCACTGTGGAGGTGGCGGGTTAGTGGAATGGGAGAGGGCTGTGAATCCAAAAGGAAGTTGAGAGCTTAGAAAAGCTCAAATTAAAAATCCTCTGCGTGGTTAAGCTTGGGAGTGGAGCCTAAAGGCTTAGTTTGGCTTGTTTCTTCCCCGCCTAAGTTTTAGGAAAGAAGAGAGAAGAGTCACATTCATGAAACAAAATAAAGGAGTGTGTCAAAAAGTTGTTGTTAAGTGTGGAGACGGATATTCCTTATACTCCTCCAAACCATCCTGCTCTGTGTATTATTTTTTTCCTTTCTCTTTTCTCTGCTTTTTTAAGCAAGGTGATGGGAACTGCCCGTTTGAACTGTGATTGTTTCAGCCAGATCTGCTGGAGGCTGTACTGGGCTGTCATTGACTAATGATAAGAGCTTTTAATCTGCAGAAAGGCGTGTTCTCTACTCCCTTTCTAGTTGCACTTCTACTCCTTGTTGTAAGTCTCTGTCCTCTTAGCGTTTCTCCTTTATTTCCTTTCCTTACAATTGTTATGCGCTCCTGCTTTTTGTCCTTCTGTCTGTATTTGTATTCTTGTGTGAGTAGAGACAGAGAATGGGCAAATGGCTTGGGAATTGTGCTGGAAACCAGGCTCCCTTGAGTATCAGAGCTCTTGCAGCTACACTTTCTGCTGCTCAGGTCAGAGCAGAGGTGCAACTGCATTGCTCAATACTGCAGATAAATGTAAGGGAACAGAATCTTGGCTATATATACCACCTGGTTTACATATATATATATATATATATGTATGTATGTATGTATATTTATATATCTCACTGCAGCCCTCTGCCAGCCAGGTCAGCCAGGGGGTGGGCTCTCTAGGGCTGTGTGTGTTGGTAGGATTTCAGATGTCCGAGCTGGTTTGTCCTGTGCTCCAGCCTCTCCTGTACCTGTACGAGCTATTGCAGAGCCAGCTCGTGCATCTCTACACGCTGTTATGCTCTGTAGGCAGACTCAGGGGTGTAACCATTCATGTGTTTAGATTTCCACCTCCTAGTGAAGCACATAAATGTCTGTGAAATCAGTCAGATTTTTTTTTTTTCTGTCTGTCTCAGGAGATTGTGTATCCTGCTGGAAGGAATTCCGTATTCCTCACAGAAGTCTGTCTCCGTGCAGAGAGGTGTTTGTTTTGACGTGGTTCTCAGTCTTCAGATGAGAACCAAGGAAGTGCAGACTGTGTTGTTCAGTTTTTAACTCATATTAAACCGGTTTTGTGTCTGGAGAAGTTGCCCTGTCCTCCACCTCTGCTGCTCTTCTCAGAGCTTTGGTTGTTGCCTGTGCTGCCATGAACGTGGCTTCAGAGCCAGGCACGGAGCTGAGCGCTTGTTTTCCTTCTGTGGGGTTAGTTAGTGTTCAGCCAGGTTCTGTTCCTGGTGGAATTCCCAGCCCTGGTACCAAGGGAAAAGGGGAGGAACATGCAGGAAGAGCTGAGCTGGGAGATCAGGTGGGTTTAAAGCATGTGTGCCCCTTTGATGTGGACACGGGGACTGCAATCCAGGCTGGTGACTGGTGTGGGGGAATGAGTTGTAAAGCATATTTTCTCTTGTAGTCCATATAAATTCCTTGAAGCATTAGGTGTTAAAAATCTAGTATTAGAAAGTTAGTATTTTAAATTTACTATTTGGAAACATGGGCTAAATTATTACTGTTTTGCCTTTTGACTCCTCTCACCTTACTGATTTTCTGCCTTGCTGGACATCTTTCTTTCACTGATGAATATCATTTTTTGCCTTCCAGTAGCAAGTAGAGTGTTGGAAGTACCGACTTGTGCTGCCAGCATTGCCAATCTACTCTTGCCAGCTGATTAATCCTACAGCTTTGCTATGAGTCAGGTAGAAAGGGTTTTTACTTTATTCAGGATGAAATGTTTACCATCTGTCTTTCATGTCTGCATTGCAGATGTGAGCTGGACTAACAGCTGGAGGCCTGTTCAAGACTGGCAATGTTTATATTTCTAAAAAATTATCACTTTGCTTCACCAAACGTGGCATTTGCTTATGTAGATTTTAAATATTTTTACTTTTACACGGAAGTTGCAGCACAGAAATGAGCTGCACTGTCACTCGTGAGCAGCTTTGGCCCTCAGAAAGCTCCTCTGTGTAAGTCACAAGGAGAGTGGATCTGCTGTGGAGGAAGACACGGAGCTGTAGTGTGTCAGACAAACAATTCCACATGCAGAACATTTTGGGTTTGTAGCATGTTCCAAAAAGTAAAATTATGCTGTGTGAAAAGGCTGCTGGTAAGGGTGGTGTGGGGTTAGACTTTTGGGGACTGTTACGTAGTGGAGAATTCTACTGATGTGGGTTTTGGCTCCACTTGTTCCACTTGTTCAAGTAAATACTGGTTAGTATTTGCTAAAGTAAATACTTATTTTCTTCACAGATAGGCTTTGAAGACAGACTGGCTAAACAAATGCTCACACTGAGCATGACTGAGCTGGATAGAGACACTTCTGTGTTGCTGTATTTAGGAAAAGCTAAAAGCTTAGAACAAGAGACATTTTGGCACATGCTCAAGGAAGAAGAAGCACAGTTAGGCAATAGAATTCCCAAAATAAGTTCTTGAAAAAAGTCAGGAGCTAGTTTAGAATTAGGACTGCGATGTCTGTATACTTCTGTGGCAGTATTATTACAGTACCGTTAACTTATATTTCTTTTCAGTGGAGTACTTAAAGCTACTTTTGGAGAATATTTGGTCAAATAGTTGTAAAATACTCTTAGTATCCTGTCCTTTATCCAGCTGAGCAGTCCCTGTTTGCCGGTTTGGTGTAGGAAGTTCAGTGTAGAAATTGCAAGGAAGAAATAATCCATCTATTCTTACATAAACACTTGGGCAGGTAACTTCTTTTTAGTCTTGTCTTTTAAAATTGCTGTTGTGACAGCAGCTGAAGGAATGTTGAGAAAAAGACATTAACTTGACTTGTTTTTTTTACTTATTTGGTGTTGTGGTGTAGATTTGACTGCGAATGAAAAACTGTCATAAGTTTTTAATAAGGTTTTTTCTTGCATGTGCCTTTTTCTTTTTGAAAGCCCTGCTCACCCTTTCATACTGAGTTCTGAAAGAGATTTGTTTTATTTTTTAGTAAAGGTTGAACCTGAGTCCATATTCTGGCTGCAACAACTGGTCATCCACGTTATTTTTAGTATCACCTGCATGACTGCCATCCACTGAAATTAATTTGCTTTTGTAGGCACTGAGCTATGGTACAGCTTTGAAATTATTTTTGGATTATGACAAGTGCATGTTTGAGTACTCATGTTAATAGTGAGGAAAAGTGTGCTTAGTAAAAAGAAGGACTCTGGGACACATTTGAAAGTATCATAACTCATAATTAACCAGCTAGAACAATTGTCTACTTCAGACTTATTTTTTGAATTCCAGAGGCCAACTGGAGTGGCAACCAACTTTATATAAAAGAGAAACAGGCTCGGAAAGAGAATTAAACATTGTCTGTTGGAAAAATGATGGCTCCCACATCAACCATGTTTACAGCAACTAGAAACTGCCTCACAGTTTTCTTTAATCACGCCTGGGTGTTTTCAGCATTGTAAAGCATGAAACCTAATGGGTTTTTGTGGAAGAGTGGAAACTGAATAATAGTGATTTTAGCACTCACTAGATATTGTCTGATAATTCTGTTACCAAATGTTTGCAAGTGAGAGGAGGCTAATGGTGGTTGTAGATGTGATTTATAAATACATTGATTAGGGAGTTCTGATATGCCTCTGCTTTTGAGCAAGTGTTTTAACCCAGTGAGAATCTTTTGCAGCCTGTGATGAAATTTGCAGAGACTCACCAGCCTGTTTATATTGATTGATAGTGATTACTCAAGACATTCTCCTGAGTAGAGCAGTAGAATTTATTTTGTATATACTGGATAATGCTGCTAAATCACGAGTAAGTACCTTACTGAATTGTGCTTCATGAAGTGGATTGTGATTCAAGGGGCAATAGCTGAATTTCTTTTGATTTTGTTCCTTTAATTACGGTGGTGATTCATTCATTTATTTATTTGTAAATTTCATTACTGAAATTAGCTTATTGGTTAAAAATACTAAATTAAAATACTGAAGTTACTAAGTTAAAAATACTAAAACTGTTTTCTGGAGAAAACAATTTAAAACTTTTGGGATATTGTATACAGAGAGGCTTGACTTGAATCTCACACAATGTCCAGTATGATATTACTGGTTTGTCTTTACATGTTAAGTGGTCTCATGGTATATGGGACTTCTAATTTTTCATTTTAATTTTAAAATAATGGGAAATATTTAAATTGTAATTATTTTAAATGAACTTTTTTTCATTAGATTTTTCTGTCTTCTTGGGTTTGGTGGGCAAGTTAGTTTATATGTGGCTTTTCTTGTCACCAGAATCACTTTCCAGCTCAGTGCGGTGCATTGGATGTCTCTTACAACCTGGCAGCTGGACTTCTCTGTATGTAGAATTGCAATAATGAAGTCAACTACCTAGAAAATTGCATGAAAACCTGAAATGGCAAATGCAATGACAGCAATTTGCTGTTGTCTTCATTTTGAGTTTTGTTTAAGCTTTTAAGCCGAAGGTGGTCTTGTTTCGGTTTTAGATGAGTACTGCTCTTCTTGATGGAAAATTAAGAAATGCTGAATACTGTGGGGGAAGTTTGATTCAAAAGTCTAAACAGAGTTGTTGAATTCGTTTTATTCAGTTTCTGAGTATTTTGCTTCCTTGCCTCTCCCACTCCAAGCGGCGCAGGAGGATATGGGGGTTGTAGTAAGTTCGTAACACTCCTGCTCCTTCCTCACACTTTCCCCCTGCTCTAGTTTGGGTTCTCTCTGTGGGATGGAGTCCTTCAGGATAGACCTGGTCCTGCCTGTTCCCTCCATGGGAAGTGGTTCCTTCAGGACACATCCATCTGCTGTGGTGTTGGAGGTACAGGAGTAAAAAGAATGCTGAGTATAAACGTCTGAGCACCCATTGGATGTGGCAGTGGTGCACCTGGGAGTTCTTGGGAGTAGAGGAACACTAGTGAGATTATGGAGAAGTATTTTATATGTGGATATTTATATTTATTCTTTAAATAAATGGTACGCAGTATGTGGATATTGCCCTAAAAATTTTCATGTTGTGTAATTTTATCTGTTCCAGGGAGTATGACTTCTGCAACGTCACCTATCATTTTGAAATGGGACCCCAAAAGTTTGGAAATCAGGACTCTCACAGTAGAGAGGCTATTGGAGCCACTTGTTACCCAGGCAAGTATCTTTGGTTTGTTTTGTTTTTTTCCTTCAGCCTGATGCTGTATTTACTCTTTTTACGTAATTATCTTAATAGTGTTTGATAATAAAAACATGAGCAGTTTTTGTTTGTGATCTCTGTTGGAAAGCTCTGTTCAAATATGTTTAGAGGCTCTTGTTCTAAATAATTTATAGTCTCAAAATATGAGCAGGAATACAGTAGCAACAACTATTTACTTATGTCTGTCTTATAAAGCAATTTAGAAAGTTACGAAACAGTCAGTCTAAGATAGGGATCTGACTGAGCACATGCTCCTGGTTTGGTATTTCACCATGAAAGACAGGTTCAAAATAAAAACAGAACAAAACCAACCATCCAAATCACAGAAACTATTAAAACCTGTTTCATTTTGTCCTGCCATCTTTAAGAGTGTATGCAGAGGCCTGGTGCCTTTCTGTTTCCGAGTTGCTGTTAATAATGGAAAGCTACTTCTTCAATTCCCCCAAAATGATGTCTCTATATGGTTCCTCTGCTCTTTCAGTGAGTCACTTTCCAAAGAAATGACATCTGGTTGTCTTCCTTTGTTTTGGAAAAAACATTATGTTATTTCTCTACAAATTATTCTGGGCATGAAAGTCTCTAACCGTGTACACAACTTTACAGACTCAAGGCAGAGAGTTCTTTCATTCCACGTACGTAGCTGGTAATAACATGGTAATTAACTTCCATTATAAACCTTGATAATTTTGTTCTTGATATGAAAGACAGACTAAAATTCTGAATTCACTGTGAAACTAACTGAAAATGAGGTTAGCAGCTCTCTGTTATTCTGGTTCTGGTGTTGGCACAGCAAGTGAAGTGAAGCTGCTGTGCACCAAACTCTGATGCAAAACCCAAGTGACTGGGTCCTCTGTGAGGGAATTTCCTGTTTTCCTTTAGCTTTATTTTCCACTGCTTTGCCCAGAGAAGAGGAATTATCAGCCCAGAAGGGAAAGTACCATTGTAGGTTCACAGTTTCACCACGTGCTGGGTTAAAGTTGGGCTCAGCTACACCTTTGTTTGATACCACGCTTGGGCAAATGTAAATCAAGAAATTACAGGCTGAGCTACAGGATGTGGATTTCTTCAGTGATAAAAACTCATGTTCCCAAGATTGTATTTTGATGAGGAACAATGTATTTCTATTTTAGCAGTGTGTCAAGGAGAGTAGAGAAAATAAAGTGCTGTCAAGAGAGGGTAGAGAAATGTTAGGCTGTTGTTTTATTCAACTTCTACGAATATTTCCATTCTGATTTATTCTTCTCCTAGGTTTCTAGATAATATGAATAAATAAAACCCCCCTTTTGAACGTGTAATTTAATTTCTTATATTAGGGAAATAAGTAGTTTTACTTATTTCCCTCTACTTTGATTCCAGTGGAGTATGTGTGACTAAAACGTGTTTTATATGAGCCACACAAACATAATCACGAAAGCTCCAAGTGATGAAAAATGTGTTACCTTCAGATTGTGTTTATCTGTTGCATTTTTAGCTGAAGTTACTCAGCTGCTCTTTCTGTTTTTCTCAGATAAGTTAACGATCATCCCAGTTTTAAAGAATTTTTATTTTTTTCTGCCTGAAATTGCATTTGCAGTCTGGTCAAGTCAGGAATAGTCTCTCATTTACCTCTGTTGGGGCTTCGATTGCAATCTGCCTCTGCAGTGGCAGCCTCCACAAGACGCCACGTGCACGTTCCGCGGGCAAAGATTGGGATCTCCTTAAAAAGTTTCAAAGCAATTTCCTTCCTGAGAGAGAGAGAACATCTAATTTGAAACTTTATCTTGGCAAATAAATAAGTAAATAAATAGGTATTTAATCCCATTCGATTTCAGCTCTGAAGTCCACTTGTGGATTCAAATGAGCCGCTTAACAGGGAGATCATAGACGTGGGAAGTTCTTCCATAAGTCATTGAAATAGGTCACTGGATAGAAGAGAGAGACTTAATGGCCACAAAATGCAGCAGAACTTTGCTGCAAAAGTTCCTGAGCAACCTTTGAAAGCAGTCCTACTTCCATAGAATAATTCAGGCTGGAAAAGCCCTCCAAGATCATCGAGTCCAACTTGTGACCAATCCCCACCTTGTCACCAGCCCAGAGCACTGAGTGCCACGTCCAGTCCTTCTTTAGACACCTCCAGGCGTGAGGACTCCACACCTCCCTGGGCGGTTCCAATGCCTGACCACTCTTTCAGTGAAGAAATTCCTCGTGATGTCCAACCTGAATCTCCCCTGGCACAGCTCAAGGCCGTGTCCTCTCGTTCTCTTGCTGGTTGTCTGGGGGAAGAGGCCAATCCCCACCTTGCCACAACCTCCTTTCAGGGAGCTGTAGAGGAGTTTTGATGAGCAGTTTGGAGCAGATGAAATCGTGAGTCCCTTACAACCAAAATTTGCCTGATCGTGTGATTTCCAGCACCACCAGGACAAATTCATGTTTTATTTTGGCATTCACATTTGGATATTCAGAGCACCCTCTCGTTCTCCAAGCTGTGTATGATTTTGGACAATGTTGGCAAAATTAGAAATCATTGTACACAAGTTTTAGGGCTCCAAATGTGCTAATTTAGTCCTTTGTATCTCTGAACTTAAGACTCTGAACTCAGTGTGTGTATAGGCACATGACTGACAGATTTCCAGATGATGGCACATCCACTGGTTTCTACTGATACTTCAGAGAGTAATACAGAAATATGATGTGTGTTTGAAAAAGAACACCTGAGTGAGTCAGGGGAAGAGAATGGTGCATTAAAAGTGAATTTTAGACAAGCTCATTAGTGTTCCAGATGAGAAAATATGGATAACCTAGGAATTGATTTAGAAGAAATTATAAAACAAGAAAGTTGTCTGAGCTGGAGGCAAAAAAAACCCTCCGAAAATCCATTAACTGATCATGAAAATGCATTAGAAATGACAGAACTGCATTTATTCTAGGAAGCCCTGAACTAGCAAACTAATTAAAACTTTGTGTGGTTGTCAGAGATGTGAGAGGACTGGAGCTTGCTGGGGTACCCTGCTCCCAGTGCTTGTTGTCAGGTTGGAGGAGTAGCAGGTAGGGCCTGTCACGTCTTTTATTAACTTGCCATTACTGAGATTTTCTGAGAAATACGTGCTGGAAAAAATTATTAGAATTTCTTTTCTCCATAGCGTTGGAATTACTAATTGAAATGTGTTTCTTTTCTCTGGCTTTAGTGTCACAATTAGCTAAAAGCATAAGGTAGTTATATTTAGTGCTAATTTTGTTCTCTTTTTTTTTTACTATAAATCATATAATTTTTGATTCTGTGACATTTTCATAAGGAAATATATAACTAAAACATATTCTCAAGGGTTGCTGCCTATTACTCTCACCTTCCTGCGTAGTAACCAAGTGGATTGCAATTTTATTTGTTAGACTGTGGGTGGTTTTCCTAAGAAAAAAGAATTATATTTTTAGGAAAGTTTTAACTGCAGTTACACAATACTTTATGTGTAGCTGGAAAATAAGACTTTTGGAGGTTGTCCATAAGGAGTCGGGGGATATTTTTTTGTTTCTGGTGGTTTTGAGTGCTAATTAAATAGGTTATGAACACAAGCTATATATGATGAGAAAAGGAAAAAACAAATAAATGCCAACTATAAACCAGCACCATCCACGCAATTGTTTTTGGAAAAACACCAAAAAATAATCATGTATGTACAGATGAATAGATGAGGGAGCTGTATCAAGTTTTTGAAGATAAGATTTGCTCTTTTGCTAAGATCTAAGTTCTCTAATGTCAGTCTGTGGTTCTTTTCATTAGTTTTGCCTAGGAATTTTAAATAGCAGCGTGGCTGTTTTACAACTGTGCCTTTATTACCAGAGCCATGCAGCAGTTGTGCCTTTTATGATCTTTACGTTTTTGGGCCCGTTATTTATTATTGCAGAGTTTTAACCACAGTACAAATAATGGTGAGCGGTTCCTGTTGCAGATTGTTCGTGACTGATTCTGTTTTCCTTCAGTATGACACATTTTTGTCCTTCTAGATATGCTGGGAAGAGACAGTTCTGAATTGCAGTGCATGTGTTGCGGGTTTTTTCCCAATAAATTTAAGATGCCAGTTACAGCATCTTGAAGGAAGCAACAGTCTTTCATAAGGCAGACAAAAATAATTGATTAATGATTTTGCATTTTTTTAAAATAATAGCATCACTCAGTAAAATTAAGTGCCTATACCTATGAAATAAATAAGTCATTAGATAAAATTCCAGATAGTTTTATATCATGCAGTTTATTTAGAAAATCATGATAATCTTGGCTGATGTTATTATTCATGAACTTGGGACGAATCCAATCCCTTGTGCAGCATGCTTGGAAAATTGACTTATTTCTGTATTACCCTGAGAAATAAACACCCATATTTCCAACCATTCCAGTTCACTGGATATTATTTACTTTTGGTGAATGCTGATTTTATTGTATTTGAACCCTAAATGTGGTCTGCTGTTTTCCATGGGCAATATATTATTTATTAATCTTTTCAGCTTCATTTTGAAGCACAGCTTTACTTTTGGAGGGTTGGTGAATGTCTTTGCATGTTTCAAACAAGTCTGGGAAAAAGTGGATGGTGGAGCACTTTATGCCTGATACCTGTTGCATTTCTTTTAGAATTTGCACTGAATTCTCCAGCAATTTCTTTATTTCATAGTTGGATTCAGCTGAAGTCGCCTTCAAGACAGACCTAAGTGAAAATGAATTATAAGGGTTTATTTTTTAATTATTCAAGCTCAATTCAGTTGTATAATAAGGTCAATATTAGGTCAATATTATTTAATTTTTTTTTTACCTGAACAGGGCTATTCTCCCAATAGTGAAACTAATTTTTGTTTAAGCTCTTTCTGTCAGAATTGTCTCAAATCTGGGGTGTTTCTGGGAGTGTGGGAGGTTGGTCTGTGCCCCAGCCTTCCCTGGCATGGATTTAGGTGATGGCTGTTCATGTTGGGGAGGCAAAGTCAAATCATATCAGGAAAGGAATATGGAACTTTTCTATCTGAAACTGAACTTCAAACATTTTTATGCAGTTATTATGTTGAATAGGAAGAGAATCCTCCTTTCTTTCTCCAGCGTTATAGAATCATACAACCGTTGAAGATGGAAAACCCTCTAGGATCATTGAGTGCAGCTGTTCCCCCAGCACTGCCGTGGCCACCACTGACCCATGTCCCCAAGTGCCACATCCACACATCTTTAAATTCCTCCAGGCATGGGCACTCCATCACTGCCCTGGGCAGCCTGTTTTGGTGCATGACTACCCTTTCAGTGAAGCAATTTTTCTTGATATCCAACCTAAACCTCCCTTGGCACAACCTGAGGCCGTTTCCTCTCGTCCTAGGTTTGTACAATGTATTGCTTAAAATAATTTCTGAACTGAAAATTGTCAGCTGCCTTTTTACTTCAGGATGTTTTTTCAGCCATTAAGGTTCTGCAAGAAGCATCTGCCGCACTTTGGCCATCCCTGTTTCTTCTTTGCCATTGGATTCAGTAACATCCACACCTCTGTGCCAGCTCTAGTGGGGATCTTCTCAGCATGGAGACTTCCTGTGCTGTCTAGGAGTACCTTTTGCTACATTTTGTCTTTTCTGTTTTTGTTCTCCTGTGCTTGAAAGCTGCAGGGTATTTTTAGTATGCAGTGTCCTGTGAGGTCTAGACCTTGTCAGTCTGTGCCTCCCATTTTATTCACTGCTTAGAGGTGTTTATGGATGTGTTTGTACTTTGGAGTTCATCCATGTGCAGGTTGGCATTTGCAGGGGAGGGAACAGGACTCGAAGGGCTTTAGGTCCACCATTACTCCCATGTTCTGCTTTTATGGAATAATGGTTCTTAACTCAGAGCTGCTTTTTCTCCTCTCCTGCTGCACAAGCCAGCGTGGAAAGAGGGTGAGAAAATTTGTCAGTGGTGTATTGTACCTGGAAATGCAGATTGTGCTGGGAGTATCTTAGGTGTGCACTAAGCTGTGACTGAGAAAGCTCATGGCTGAAATGAACCTGGTCTAATTTGTAGTTCTTTGTGTTAAATGCTAGGTTTTCCACGCATTGAATAACTCTTCAATTTTTTTCATCATTAGGCAATTATTAGTGGCTCAGGGTTACCAGAAAGTGTTTTTGTCTTTATGTGATACGGACAAAATCATTTTCTTCGCAGAATGGTTTGGTTGGAAGGGACCTGAAAGTTCACTTTGTTCCAGCCCCCTGCCATGGGCAGGGACACCTTCCACCATCCCATGTTGCTCCAAGCCCTGTCCAGCCCGGCTGACTCTTTCCTGTCAGTGTAGGGAAGAATTAGTGCAAGCAGTTTCATTGCTGGAGCCCAGGAATGTCCTGATCCTGTCTCCATCCCGTATCCTGAAATAGTATGTTTGGAACTTGTCTAGACAGCTTTCTAACCCAGTTCTATTCTTGCAGATGGTTTTCTGGCAGCTTTCATGGAAGACTTTTCAGAAAATGCCTGGGATTTCCAATCTCTAATCAAGAAGATCAAACTAATTAGTGAAGTGTTTGTCTTCTGCTTGTGTCCTTGAAGATATATAGAGAGGCCTGGTGAAACTGAGACGAGCCTTTTTCATGTCCCCAAATCCACAACTCAGCAGGTTGTTAACAATCCTGTTGATTTAATTTGGGTCATCCCTGTAGAAGGGGAACATCTAAAGGTTTTGAGGGAAAATTGCCTTTGGTTGCATTTTTAGCTGATTCTGCCCCATTTGCTCGAAAAGCAGTTCTATGTTTTGGGGTTTTTTTTCAGATTATCTTGTGAACTACCTGTCTCTTCCAAAATTTCTCAGGGTCAACAAATATATTAGCAAATTACATTCATCTTCTTTTATGTTAAAAATGCTAATTAAAGTAGGATAAGTATATCCCATTATGTTTTAAAAGATGATTGCACAGTTAAAAGGCAGTGGCATTGATACAAAATAAGAAATGGATGTTCATTTTGGCTGATAAGGCAATTCTTGTTGATATCGTAAACTTTCATTTACTGAAAGTGTTTTGATGCATTTTTTCTTCCAGTGGTTAAATTAAAGACTTCAGAATTACTGCAGGAGATACAAGTGCTAATATAATAATTTATGTAACTGGAATGGTTCTAAGTCTAGGATATTTTTGTCATACGAATGTAGTGCTTTAATAGGGAAGCAACTTGAAAAGAAATGTTTTTCATATCACTAAATGTGAATCAAATGTACTAAAATAAAGAATTTTAGTCACATACTGTATGAGCAGGGTCTTGGTATGGTTTGTTAAGCACCAACTTCGAAATAGCTGCTCAAATATCCAACTGAATGGGAGCTCATCATAACATGATAAAATGATCCTTAAATGCATCAGCTGCTGGGCGTAAAGTAAATTTTATTTAGGCATTATTATTGTTGTAACATAGTGTTTGTTAATGAGATTATTATTGGAAGGATTCCCCCTTCTCAAAAAAGCTGTTGACAAATTGGAATGAGATCAGAGAAGAATTATGTGAATTACTGCGGTTTTGTCTTTTAATGGAAGCCTAAAGACTTTGAATGCATTTCATCTGTACAAAGGCTTATCAATTAAAAAGAAATTGTCTTAAATTTGCTGCCAGTATAAATTTTCAGACTATTTCTGGTAGCACTTACAGTGTAAATAATATTTCCCGATTCTAATCTAAACTAAACTCAAATGTGGGATTCACACCCTGAAGCTAAAACACGCAAACACTAAACACCCTCAGTAGGGATTTTGGAGTAGGTATTTGCAGGAGAAGTAGTAACTGTAGTAAGTTAAGAGGTATTATGATTTTAACCAGTGTATGTTTGTATATCAGCAAGAGGTTGTCTTGTAGTGAAGGTTTTTTTTAATCTAGCTTGAAAATGAAATAGTAAGTGAATATAAACTATAAATAAACTGTAAAATAAATACAGGCTGAAATAGTTCTCCTAGAGTGATCGGCGACTCAATGCTACCAGAATCTTTGATGAAGGATTGGATGTATTTTTGAAGTGTGGCACTGCTGAGGCATCTTAAATCCTGGGGTCAGTTTGGGCCCCTCATGACAAGACAGACATTGAGGGGCTGGAGCATGTCCAGAGAAGGGAACAGAGCTGGGGAAGGGTCTGGAGCACCAGGAGCGGCTGAGGGAGCTGGGAAAGGGGCTCAGCCTGGAGAAAAGGAGGCTCAGGGGGACCTTGTGGCTCTGCACAACTCCCTGACAGGAGGGGGCAGCCGGGGGGGTCGGGCTCTGCTCCCAGGGAACAGGGACAGGAGGAGAGGGAACGGCCTCGAGCTGTGCCAGGAGAGGTTTAGATTGATTATTAGGGAAAATTTCTTCATGAAAGGAGTTGTTAAGGTAGTGGGGTCACAATCTTTGGAAGTGTTCAAAAATAGGTGGATGTGGCACTCGAGGGTGTGGTTTAGCGGTGAACGTGGTGGTTATCCTCGGCTCATGGTTGGGCTTGGTGATCTTAAAGGTCTCTTCCAACCTTAATGACTCTGTGAGATGCTTTAGGTCCACCAGGAGGTATAAAACTGGGAAAATAATTTCTGGAGGAACAAAACCCTGCAGTAATGGGTCTTGTCTCTTTCTGAATCAGGGAGGAAGCAGGGAGCAGGGTTGCTTATTTTCTGTCATCCATCACATTTGCCAGGGAAAAGAGAAAATAGATACAGCACCTCTGTGATTAAATATGTATGTTTCTAATGACTTCGGGAGCAATTTGGATATGGAAGTTTGCTATCCATCTTAGCTTCATTCTTCAGAGTGAAAGCCTTACTCACTTTCTTATTTTTCATTAACTTCATTGGCTGTGTGTGTCATCAGTCTGCAAAAGTGAGAAAGGATAGAAAATAATCCTAATTACAAAAATAATACCCTAATTACAAGATTTTGCTTTGAGGTGTTAATTAACCTAATTCTAATGATCCATGTTCTGAGAAGCAGTGGCAGTTTCTGTTCCATTGCCCTTCAGTCCGTGTTTCTGAAGACTGACTGATTTATTTGCAGTTCAGAGGATTCAGGGCATGGGTACATGGATATTTTTGATTTGTTTGTTGTTTGTTTCCTATGTTAATTTCTTTGGAATATTGATTCCATTGGTTGTGCACCTTATAATGGATCCAAGTAGACTTTTTAGTGATCTTCCACTGTTTTATAAAATGCAATAGTTTGTAACCAGAGAGATCTGAGCTTTTGGTGTATTTTAAAGAAGACCTTGATTTTCAGTCAGAGAAATTGAGATGCAGTTTTGCCTTAAGAAAATGGTGCAGTTTTGCCTTAAGCACATGGTTTAAATTACCATATTTAGTTTCCTGTTTGGTAAATTAATTTTCAGTATCTTTTCTCACAAGCTCATCAGTGGTTGGTGTTCTTGAATATTATGTGCAACAACTGCTCAGACTGTGAAGAAATATCCTCTTTTACTTGTCTCTTTCAATGGGATGATTAATATTTTCCCGTTAATATACTGGAGTTTCTCTCTTATTTAGTCTATTTCTCTGTACTCCTGTAGTACTTTGGAAGTCACTGATGAGATTTCAAACCTTTTACTAATTTATAACGAGGGTATTAAGGATATATAACTCGTGCTTAGCACATTCAGTGCAGATTAATTCAATATTGTGCAGATGACCTTTCATGAATACACAAGGAATATTTCTCTGCTGAGTAGAAAATTCCTTTCTGTAGATATCTGTTCTTTAAAATAAGTCTTTTTAATATCCTAAATGAAGTCAGCACTAGAATTTTCATTCTTGTTCAGTTTCTTGGATCAGTGTGGAACAAGGGACTATCTGCACAAATTTTCTCACTTCCTTCATGAATAAAAGGGTGTTTAGCAAAAAAAAAATAAAAAGCATAGTCATAACAAAGTAGCCTTGACACTTACTTTTTGTGAGTATTTTTCTTTATAAATTTGTTTTAAAGGTGCAAATAGGTGAATTTGATTACACATAACATTTTAAACTAAAAAATACAGCTTAATTTTCACTTAATAAACTGGTGATGTGGAAGAGGGTAAACTGAAAGTATTGGGTTTGTATGGCCAAGTTTTGGTACTGAGAGGACTACAGGGTTCAGTGAGAAGCTGCTGGAAGCTTCCCTGTGTCCATGGAGCCAATTCCAGCCAGCTCCAGGATGGACTCACCAGTGGACAAGGCTGAGACCTAATGTGCTTGTACAAACAGTTGATCTGTAAGTTTTCAGAGAGTTTTGGAGAAACAAGATTTGCAACAGGAATTAATTTTTCTGATTCATTTCGTTTTGCTCCCTAGTAATGAAAATGTATTGTATCTGCTTATGCTAATAATAAATACTTCCATTGGAAGGTGTTCGTGTAGAAGCATAATGAGTACAGTGTGCCGAATGGCTACTGAATATGGAGTTGTTTCCAGGGCACGTGTATTAATGTATTCAGTTTTTTCCCCGAGAATTACTTGTATCTACATCCTTAGTGTGGAATGATTAAGCTTCTACACTCTGCTTGAAATATTTTAATTGCCAGGTAGTTTTATCGTTTTCTGACAAGGAAGTTGACTCATAAACTTGAGGGAAATGCATGCATGAGGCATAACATCTAGATCTATTTTAAAATCTATATATCTTTCTTCTTCTCAGTCCATATTCTTTAAATCTGCTTCATTCCTGTGTTCCACCACATAAGATTTCTCTGAATGCTACCACAGCCTGTAATATTTATGGTTTTTATTTCTTTTTCAGCTGCGGGACTCCGTGCTTTTGTGTATGTGCAGTGTGATATTGTTGACTGTTGGAATGCTGTGAATAAACAANACATCTAGATCTATTTTTAAATCTATATATCTTTCTTCTTTTTCTTCTTTCTTATCTGTCTTCTCAGTCCATATTCTTTAA
>VZTD01004788.1:4376-93924 GCA_013397725.1 Rhagologus leucostigma
ACCAGCTCTGAGGAGGAGAGAGACCACACCTACAGAAGGACTCTGAAATCTTCCCAGGTTTCTCTCTATAGCGAGAGATTTCATTTCATTATTTAGCATCATTATCCTTTTCCTGTGTGTTTGTTAGAATAAATAGTTTTTATCTCTTTCACTTTCCTTCAAGGAAAAATTTCCTTTTTTCCCAAACCCTGTGGGGGGGAAGGGTGGTTGCAACCTGGTTTTCTCTCAGGGGCTATATTACTAGATTTTGGCCAAACCGGCACAGGGAGAAAATTCACAGGGTGAGAAAAAGATGGTTTAATAGGGCAGAAAACAAATGGAAAGTAAAATAATAGTAATAATAATGACAACTCAACTATTGATAGATCTAAAATACCCAAAACAAGTGATGCATGCCAGAATTGCTTTATATTCAATGAATGATGCCCAGTGAGTTCCAGCAGCTCCCAGACATCTTTCCCCCTAATATACTGAGCATGACACCATATGGTATGGAATATTCCTTTGCCCAGTTGGGGTCAAGTGTCCTGGCTGTGTCTCCTCCCAACTCCTTTTGCCCCCCAGCCTCCTTGCTGGTGGGGTGGTGTGAGAAGATGAAAAGTTTTTGACTTAGAATGAGTACTGCTCAGCGAGAACAAAACCATCAGAGTGTTATCAATATTATTCTCCTCCTAGATCTAAAACACAGCACTGTACCAGCTACTAGTAAGAAAACTAACTCAATCCCATCCGAAACCAGGTCAATATTTATGCCTTATTCTATACTCTTTATGTCATGCCCAGGTCCCACACTTTCCAGTTCATGTTTTCTGGTCTTTTTATATACATATGCAGATATCATTCCTTTAGCCTATGGACCATCCCTCTAAAATGTCAGTTGAGTTTATTTAGTGCATGACTTTGGGTTCCTCTTTAATATTAGTCCTTCAGGGCAGGAGAGATGATGTGTGATGTTGCACTGTTTCATTCTGAAGACAGTTCTGGTTCTATCATTGCTCCATTTATCCTGGTCTAATCAAAATTCATTTTTCATAGATTAATAAAGCTAAATTTTTATTGTAATAATTTTGATATGGCATATAGCAACCATAGTAGAGATGTTACACATTATTATATAGCAATTAATATAATACAATTCAAATCATTGCCTGTTCTCACGCAGAATCAAATCCCCTTGAGGCACGCATCATACTTCTCCATCCTTCTGCATTACTCACCAAGTGCACCCAGCTTCTTGATCAAAAGCAGTATCGTGGATGGGTTTGGCTTTGCCTGAAGCAGGAATAACCCAGCCTGTCTTTCGCAGCATAATTGCTAAGTGCACTACAGGGACTTTTCCTTTTTGTAAAAGTACATCAAAGTTTTGATTGGGCAGGGCCAGTTTGATTAGAAGATCCTCTAGTTTTGACTAACCATGTGACTTTTGCTAAATGTGTATTCCAATGTTAAAATGTCCCAGCACCCATTGCTCTCAGTGTAGTCTTTAACAGTTCATTTGTTCAGTTTTCTGGAGGCTGGTGCATGGTGGGGGGTGTGATATATCCATTCAATGCCATGCTGTTTGAGCCAAATATCTAAGAGGTTGCTTCTGAAATAAGTACCACTGTCTGACTCAGTTCTTTCTGGGGTTCACTGTTACCTTGTTTCTCAAGGCACAGGACAGTATTCCAGCCAGTGGCATGAGGCGCAGAATGTGTTTCCAGCCATCTGGTTGTAGGTTCCACCACTGATATTAGTAAAATGTCTTTAAGGAAAGGGTAGTCAAGCACTGGAACAGGTTGCTCAGGAAAGTGGTTGAGTCACCATCTCTGGAGGTATTTAAAAGATGTGTAGGTGTGCCCTTAGGGACATGGTTTGGTGGTCAACTTGGCAGTGCTGGGTTAATGCTTGGATCAGATCATCTTCAAGGTCTTTTTCCACCTAAATGATTCTACAGTTCTGTGATTGTAAGCACCTGGTGCTTGCATTGGCAGATTTGTGGGAATGTGATATCATCAATTTGACAGACCTCCTCATGTTTATATTTCAGCCATTGTCCTCCATTAGAGAGAGGCTTTAACTGTCTGTCCTGCTTTATTTCAGGCCATGTTTCATATTCATGTATAATCATGTATAGTGTCCATGATTAAGTCCACCCCTCAGTCAAGAGGTGGTATATATGCTGTATTTCTTCCTTGACGGCCTGAGATATTATGGGCCCATTCAGTTATAAATAATTCACCCTTATGTTAACAGTCCAGATCCACCTGATCCACTTCAGTCTTAGTGTCCTGACCCATCAGCTGGGATTTTTGATGTTACTCAGTGACCTGACTCTTGGGTACATGACTACATGATGTACTTTTACAACAAAGTTCTCTACCCAAGCAGAAATATCTTGCCATAATCCAGCAGTGCAGGTGGGTTCACCTCTGTGCTGCCAGTTGACCTACTTCCATTGCCATGGCCACCCCCACAGAGCATTTGCCACCATCTATGAGTCTCTATAGAGATAATGTACTGGGAATTTTCCCTTTGAGCAATGTCTAAAGCCAGATGGATAGCTTTCACCTCTGAAAACTGACTACATTCACCTTGTCATTCAGCAGTTCCTGCGATGTTTTTGGGACTCCACACAGCAGCTTTACACCTTTGATGCTTTCCCAAAATATG
This sequence comes from Rhagologus leucostigma, assembly GCA_013397725.1. Lineage (NCBI taxonomy): Eukaryota > Metazoa > Chordata > Aves > Passeriformes > Rhagologus > Rhagologus leucostigma. The sequence goes on from VZTD01004788.1 coordinate 7,029, forward strand.
ACAGGACTCACCAGGGCATATTGTTTTTCATTTTCTGGTATTTCATTTACCTTGGGGCTTCTTCAGCCCACATCACCTCCTTTTCTGGCAATATTCCAAAATCTTTCCCTTCCAGCCAGACAGTGATCACTTCCAAAATCCCTGAGCCACTGGGATTTCCTATTCAAGCACATTGTGTGATCAGTGCACCCCACTTACTCCTCGAGGCATCAGTTGCATGATGTGTAGAACGGGCTCTCCCTTTGAATACCCTGCCGAGCACGGGCAGTCAGGGTGCCAAGAGGAACTGTGCTTCAATACTAATCACGTCTGAAGCAGCTCAAACTCCTTCATATGATGCCAATATTTCTTTTTCAGTTGGAGTATAGCAGGCCTTAAATCTTCAGTGTTCCTGATGCCAGAACCCTAAGAGTCAGCCTTGAGTCTTCTCTGATGCTTTTTGCCAGTGGCTTCAAGTAGGACCATTCTCCCCAGATACAGCAGATTTTTAACATCTTGTCCTGCCCAGAGTGGTCTGAGGGCTACTGTATGTACTATTTCCTTTCCAGTTTGTTCAAAGATTTGTCATTGTTCAGGGCCCAAATGAAATAATTCTTCTTCCAGGTTAGTTGATAGAATGGGCTATAATTTGGAATAAACATTCTCCAAAAACCTACAATGCCTAATAAAGCTTGTGTTTTTCCTTTGCTGATTGGTGGAGACCTAGCTGTTATTTGCTGATCACATTCGCTGGGATACGACGACATCCGTTTTGCCATTTTATTCCTAAAAACTGGATCTCCTGTGTAGGTCACTTGACCTTACTTTGATTTATGGCAAAACTGACTTCCAGAAGATTTGGACAATTTTCTTCCCCTTCTCAAAAGCTTTGTCTGCTGTATTTCCCCATATGATGATGCCATTAATGTATCGCAGGTGTTCCTGTTCTAGTGCAGTCTGGTTAAGTCCATGGAAAATGCTAGGGCTGTGTTTCCACCTCTAGGGCAGTCGATTCCAGGTGTACTGGACAAACCTCCAAGTGAAAGCAAATTGTGGCCTGCACTCTGTGGTGCCAAGGGGATTGAGAAAAACATGCTAGTGATAGTGATTGTGGCAAGCCACTTGGCTGCCTTTGATACAAACTGCCTCCAGTTCAAATTGAAGTTCTAGCATGGCTGGCATGGCAGCACTCAGCAGCAGCATGGCTTCATTCAAGGCACTGTAATCTACTGTTGATCTCCAGTCTCGATCAGATTTTCACAGTGGCCATATGAAGCTGTTACAGGGTGAGGGAGTCCTGCTGATCACTCCAGGGCTTTCCAGCTGACAAATCAGCTTATGTGTGGGAATCAGGGGGACTTGGTTGGTGTGATATAGGGATCAGGTGGTTACCGCCTCATTTATGAGTTCTTCCTCTTCTTCCACCCCAGTCTGCAGCCACCTCTCTTCCTCCTCTTGTTCTCATAATGGCCCTGCTTTGGAATAGACTGCCTTGTCCACTTCTTCCTGCTGCTGACTCTTAGAAGAGGCTCCTTCATCCCTTACTGAAGGAGGCGACTTCTACTTCCAGCATTTCTTCTTGTGAAGATGATATCAGTACAGGTGTGTTCTTTGGTTCAGATGCAGTATCTGTCACTGGGACTTGGGTATCCAAAGTGCCTGACATTTTGTCATCAGATCCAAAGACCTTCTTGTCTCCTTGAAGGTACTGAATAGTGTTGAACAGGACTTGCTAGGCATGGGCCAGGCCCCAGCATGTTGCAATGATTTGTTTCTCTCTGGAATTGCCAGGGTGACAGCATACTTCTTCCAAGTATTTTACTAGTTTTTCAGGATTCTGAACTTGTTCAGGGGTGAAATTCCAAAATATTTGAAGTGCCCATTGTCCTACACACTTGCCTGTACTATCCCACACATCCTGCCACTATAACTGCTCAGGCTGAGGGCAGATACCTGGCTGTTATCCTTAGACAGTTGTTTAAGTCTAAACAAGGCCTGAAATACAATCAGGAGACATAGCAATAGGAACATGCTGGTTTGAAGAGCCTGACTATATTCAGAATTCGCAAGAGCTATTGTAATTACCCCAGGCGAGAAGGGGAAGATGTGGGAAGTGTATGCCCCATTGGTTGGCTCTAGGAGGAAAGATAAAGGATGTAATTAGGAGTAGTTTCCAATAGATGGCTCTAGAAGTATGGAGAAGATAACAATACTTGATTACAAATAGATCTTGTGACCATCAGTTTTATCATATCATAAGCCAGTGTTACATAGTACGACAACATGATAACCTTAGCCCAGCCCCCAGAGGTGATAAACAGCACAACAGGAAACACACAGAGCAAGTAAGATGTTACATAGCACAACTCTGAGACCAGAAAACAACTCTGAGAGTAAGTAAATCAACATCAGGATCAGAAACTATTAAACTAATATAATGAATGCTTACAAGAATTTTGTTTTAACATACTCTAGTCAGATTTGTTATCTCAACCTTTCAAGCCCCCTGTTGGGCTGTTGTGGTTTAACCCAGCAGGCAGTTAAACACTACACAACTGCTCACACAACCCAGCCCCAGGAGGGTTTTTGGAGAGAAGTGGGAGAAAAAAGCAAATTTGTGGATTGAGAAAAAGACAGTTCAAAAGATCAGAAAAGGAAGGGAGGAATATCAATAATAATAACAGAATTAGATTATACAAAATAAGTGACCTACAACACAATTGTTCAACACCTGCAGAAAAATGCCCAGACAGCCAGTTTATAAGCAGTGGCCCCCAGCCATCTTTCTCCTTAGTATATACTGGGCCTGATGTCACATGGTATGGAATATTCCTTTGGCCAGCTGGGGTCACTTGTCCCAGCTGTGTCTCCTCCCAGTTTCTTGTGCTCTCAGTCTCCATGCTGATGGGATGGTGCAAGAAGCTGAAAAGTCCTTGGCTTTACATAAACTCTGCTTACCCACAACTATAACAGCACTGTGTAACCAACATTATTCACACCCTAAATCCAAAACACAGATATTAGGAAGAAAATTAACTCTATTGTAGCCAAAACCTATATAAACCTATGTATAACAGGTACACTATTCTAAATGGCATCTATCCAATGAAGAGGAAAGTCAGAGAATATCTTCCCTCAATCCAGAGGCCTTGCTACTCTTGCAGAAGTCCTGCATGCTGTCCTCTGCTGTGCTTCCCAGATTTGCTACCCATGTTTGCATACCCTTCAGAGGACAAGGGAGACCTCCACGAAAGGGCCCCATGTCCAGGCAAGTGGAATGAAAAGCATTGGAGAATGCGGGCATCGATCCCGCTGCCTCTCACATGCTAAGCGAGCGCTCTACCACTTGAGCTAATTCCCCACCCTGCAGCCTCTGCCTGGAGTCTTCTCCCCTCCCAGGCACTCAGCCCGGACCCAGGATGCCCTGCACCCAAAGCCTGAGCCCCGCTAACCAGCTTCACTCTCACACTACCACACACTCACTCACCTTCCTGTTGGAGGTGACCCCTGACAACTCCAGAGCTCAGAACCACCATCCCCTGCCCAAGGGTTCACCCAAAAATACCTTGTCTGGTCAACTTCCCATGTCAGGCAAGAGCCCATGGCTGGATAGCCCTTTGAAGGGGAGCCTCCTGGGCGGGACCAAACAAAGGCAGTGCCAGTGCAGAATGTGGGCCAGAGCCAAAAGAGCGCTCCTTCGAGCCGGAGTTGAACCAGCGACCTAAGGATGGCCATGCAAGGGAGCCTACAGTCCTCCGCTCTACCAGCTGAGCTATCGAAGGAATCACATGATTGTGACACCTCAGACATTCATCACACACTCATCCAACCATTCAGGTCTCACACCACTCCCTTGTATTTATATGACTCTGCTCTGCAGGAAATAAGAAAGACTTGCCTTATTTCACATTGCTTCTCAAGCCTACAACCCCTGACCAGGACAGATACAACCGTGGTGGCTCACTTGAAGCAATCATCCAGAACAGAAGGCACTATCACCATGGCAAGGCAGGGACAACTGCAAGCAAGGAAGTCACTGCAGAGTTCAGAGTGATGATCATGTCCGGTGACTGACAGGCAGGTCCAAAGTGACAAGCCAGGGCTTAGGTCAATGCAGGACATTCATCTGAACATCAGGTTTGGATCCAAGGTCTCTGCGCCTTGATAGTGCTATGGCTGTGGCCATTACTGTGCTAGACACCAGGACTCCTGCTTTTTAACACAGAAGGAGACTGACGGCCCAAAGGTGAACATAAAGAGAACTTCTATGTCGATGGTTGGAGGTGGAAACCCCACATGAGGCCGGTGAGTGCCATTCAGGCCTATTCAGGCACTTGATGCCCAGACAAGATGTAATGGTCACCATGTGAGAGAACCAGCAATCTTCTACTACACCAGCAGATACTGATAGACTGTTAGGGTCATCTTTCTGCTCTGCCTCCATGATTGTGTTCTCAAAGCAATCATCTTGAATGAGTCCTCAGGGCATCTCTATGTCTACCTTTTCCTGCAGGCATCCCTAAATGAGGGATCTCATCATCTTGCTCAAGACTTCAGCCACTCAGATCATGCCAACCTCCAAGCATGGAGACTGCACAGCACTCCAGAGCAACATTCTTCTCCCACCTGGCTGACCTGAGGAGGTGTCAGGTCCCGAGAGGGTGGTCCTGGACCATTTGTTCTGGGATAGCCATAAAACATCAGGTCCCTAGAGGGCAGTCCTGGAAACAACTAACATTCAGGATACCTTTGGGCTAAATTAAGGTGAAATGATGCCAAACAATCAGTTAGAAAATTTCATTTATGGCAGCAGCAATTTAAACTTTAAACCTTATTATAAGTTGAATGGCCCATGGCAGCAATGATTTAAACTTTTCTGAACAGCTCATGGGAGCAGCAATTTAAACTTTTAAGAAGAAGAAGAGAAGAAGAAAGAGAAGTAGACATAGAAGAAAAGATGCAGATCACCAGCCAAGGTTCCAGTGCTGCCTCTGGTTCGGTTCCTTCAGATGGTGGTTGCACACCCCACCCATCTCAGTTATGCTATTTATAGATTAGTCCTCATGCATGCACATTTTGTTATTCTCAAACTTTTCAGAAGGGGGTTGAGGGGCCTCGTGGTTTCAATCCCCTTCACGCCTGTCAGAGAGACAAGTGAAATGCTGTCTTATACCTGGTTTTGGAGATAGTTACTCAAGATAAGGAAGCTGGACCCAGGAAAGTGTTATCCTGCATTGAAAGATGCTCTTTTCTAACTGTACCTTATCTCGTCAGCATGGAACCAGTCCTTTCCTCTGCTACCAAGTGTTTGAGACATTAACTGTTTTTAGGTTTTCATTCTCTCATAGAAGAGAAAGAAATAGAACCTCTGCTGCTTCAATTGTGGCCTGTTGCTTTTCTTTCCTCCATCGGATCACCACAGTAAAAGGCTTAACAGTTGAATCAATAACCTCCTCATAGGCATTCTGGTAAATGGTAAGTGCTTGCTTATCTCCCACACAGCCCTTTCTTCTTCAGGATCTGCACAAGGCCACATTCAATGGCCTCTCCTCAAAGGGCAAGTGCACCTGCTTCCAAGTGTTCTGGAAGCCTTATTCTGAGCTCTTTGCACTTGGTCAATGTCTGTCTTATACATGGAGGCCCAAGGATGGGCATAACATTCTGGATCCTTTCCATCATACTCAGAACGAAGTGAGAGAATCCACTCCTTCAATTCATAGTGCATGTTGCCATGGACATAGTCCTAGATGCTGTTCTCCTCTGTGCAGTGCAGATCCAGGCAAGGGGAATGAAAAACACTGGAGAATGCGGGCATCGATCCCGCTACCTCTCACATGCTAAGCGAGCGCTCTACCACTTGAGCTAATTCCCCACCCTGCAGCCTCTGCCTGAGGTCCTCTCCCCTCCCAGGCACCCACCCAGCCCTGACCCAGGATGCCCTGCACCCAAACCCTGAGCTCCCCTAATCAGCTTCATTTTCACAATACCACCCACCCACTCACTTTCCTGTTGAAGGTGACTGTGGACAACTCCAGGGCTCAGAACCACCGTCTGTCACCAAGGGTTCACGAAAAAATGCCTTGGCTTGTCATCTTCCCAAAGTCAGACAAGAGCTCACGACTGGGCAGCTCATTATGGGGAGCTCCCCCAGGCAAGACCAAAAAAAGGCAGTGCCAGTGCAGAATGTGGGCCAGAGCCAAAAGAGCACTCCTTCAAGCCAGAGTTGAACCAACAATCAAAGCATGGCCGTGCAAGGGAGCCTACAGTCCTCCGCTCTACCAGCTGAGCTATCGAAGGAAGCATGGGCACATGCCCACGACCTCACCCAGCACACACTCAGACAACCATTCAGCTTACATACCACTTCTCATATACCTGCATGACAGTGTCCAGGAGGAAAAAAGAAACACTTGCCTTAGACCCACATTGCCCAGAAAATCTCAGGTCCACAACACCAAACCAGGGCAGACCCAGCCATTGTGGCTTATTCCAGATAAGAGGCCAGAGCAGAAGGCACCACCAGGCACTGCAAGGAAGGAAGTCACTGCAGAGGTTGGAATGATGATCATGTCCAGTGAGTGCCAGGCAGGTCCAGACTAACAAGAGAGGGTTGAGGTCAAGCCAGAACATCCATCTGCACATCAGCATATGCAACAAGAGTCTTTGTGGCTGGACATATCCAAAACTATGGGTCTAACTTAGCTAGTGACCAAGACTCTCGTGGTTTAGCATGGAAAGAGAGATTAATGTAAATAGAGCTCCTGGACCCATGGGTGGAGATGGAGGTCCCATATGAGGTCAGTTCAGGGCCTTTCTGATGTATTCGGGCAGGCAGCACCCAGACAGATGTGATACGTAGCCACGGAAGGGAGCCTACAACCCTTCACTCCACCAGCAGAGCTATGGAGGGACCCAGCCAAGCTCTTCCTCTGTGACAGAGCAGTCAAAGCAATTGGCTTGGATGAGACCTCAGGACATCTCTTTCATCTCTTTTCAAATCCCTCACCGCAGCCCGAGCTCAAGGTTCATTGCAGCTGACTCAAAGGTTCAGCCATTTATATTACATCAACCTCCAAGCATGGAGACTGCACAGCACTCCAGGACACCCTTCTTCTCCTGCCTGTCTGACCCGAGGAGGGAAAAAATGGAATCTGTCCTGCTTCAGTTGTGGCCCATTGTGTCTTGTTCCTCTTCCCATCGCCACAGTAAAAGGCCTAACAGTTGAATCAATAACCTCCTGACAGGCATTTGAAAGCTTCTGCTTATCTCACCCAAAGCCTGCAATTTGTGACCATCTGTCTTTCACGTATTACAATAGAATATTTTGGGTTGAACAGGACCTTTAAACATCATGTTGTCCAACTTTTCTGCTGTGGGCAAGAGCCTCTTTCACTAGATCAGATAGCTTAAAGGCCCATCCAACCAGATATGAACTTTTGCAGGGTTGGGGTATCTTCAAGTTTTCTGGGCCATCTGTTCCAGTGCCTCACCACCATCATCATAAAGAATTTATTTTTACATACTCTAAATCTACCCTGTTTTGTTTAAAACCATTTCCGCTTGTTCTCTCACTATAAGGCCTGCTAAAAAGTGTCTTTGTCTTTCTTATAAGCATTCTTTATCAATTGAAAGGTTGCTATTAGGTCTCCCTGGAGCCTTCTCTTCTCCAGGCTGAACAGTCCTACTCTCTCAGTCTGTCTTAACAGCAAAGGTGTTTCATCCCCCCAATCAGTCCTGTGTCCCTAATCTGGACCAGCTCTAACTATGTCTTTCTTATGCTGGGGAACCCATGGCTGGACACAGCACTCCAGGTGTGGTCTCACAAGAGTGTGATAGAGGGGCAGAATAACCTCCCTCCACCTGCTGGCCACACTACTTTTGATGTAGCCCAGCAGATGGTTGACTTTCTGGGCTACAAAGGTACATTGCCAGCTTATGTCAAGTTTTTCACCCACCAGCATCCCCAAGTCCTCCACACAGTTGCTCTCACTCCATTCATCCCTCAGCATGTACTGATAGCAGTGATTGCCCTGACCCAGGTGCAGGACCCTGTGCTTGGGCTTGTTTAACTTAATGAAGTTCCCATGACCCTCCCCTTGAGCTTTTTGAGGTCCCTCTGGATGGAATATCTTCCCTCAAGCATATACCTGCACCACTCCCCTTGTCATCTGTAAACTTGCTGAGGGTGCACTCAATCCCACTCACTATGGCATCATTGACGAAGATATTAAATAGTATTGGTCCCAATACAGACCCTTGAGGGACACCACTTGATACTGGGTTCCACTTGGATATTGAGCTGTTGACTACAGTTCTTTGGATGTGGCCATCCAGTCCATTCCTTATTCACTGAACAGTCCATCCATGAAAACCCTGTGTCTCCAACTTAGTGACAAGGATGTTGTATTGGATGATGTCAAAGGCTTTAGCGACGTCTAGGTAGATGACATCCATAGCTCATTCCTTGTCCACTGATGCAATCAGTCTATTGTAGGAGGCCACTAGATTGGTCAGTCATGATTTGCGCTTGGTGAAGCCGTTTTGGCTGTCTCTAAACACCTCTCTGTCTTCACATGTCTAGACATATCTTCCAGGAGGATCCATTCTGTGGTCTCAGCAGGGTGACTCTCACTGCTTGGTGGTTAACAGAGTCATTCTTTTTACCATACTTAAAAATTAGATTGATATTTTGCTTTTCTCAATAATAGAGGACTTCACTTGAGGAGGCGTAAATCTGGGCAAGGATATCGATCTGATCCCAAATAAATAGGAAGATTCATATACCCCAGTCTACAGCCCTTCCTGCTCCTGGTACAGCCCCAGTTGCTGTAGTTATCTGTGCAGCCAGCTACAAATAGCTCCTAATAACACTGGTGGGCAGAGGGACCCCTAAGAAAGGGCCCTGTGTCCAAGCAAGGGGGAATGAAAAGCATTGGAGAATGCGGGCATCGATCCCGCTGCCTCTCACATGCTAAGCGAGCGCTCTACCACTTGAGCTAATTCCCCATCCTGCAGCCTCTGCCTGAGGTCCTCTCCCATCACAGGCACCCAGCCCGGACCCAGGATGCCCTGAATCCAAAGTCTGGACGCACCACCAAGTCAACTAATCATGTTTGTACTAGTTGTGATCCCAGACAACACCAGTACTCAAAACCACAATTTACTGACCAGGGTTCACGCAAAAATGCCTTATCTGGTCAACTTCTCAAGGTCAGACAAGAGCTCACGACTGGGCAGCTCATTATGGGGAGCTCCCCCAGGCAGGACCAAAAAGCAGCAATGCCAGCGCAGGATGTGGGCCAGAGCCAAAAGAGCACTCCTTCGAGCCGGAGTTGAACCAGCGACCTAAGGATGGCCGTGCAAGGGAGCCTACAGTCCTCCGCTCTACCAGCTGAGCTATCGAAGGAAGCATGGGCACATGCCCACGACCTCGCCCAGCACTTTTCCCAAGCCACAGTGCACCATCATGCCTCTATTACCACATCCTGCTTCAAACAGCCTCAGCTGAAACATCACAGAACCTTGTTCAACCCATCAATCATGTAAACCACATAAATGCTCCATAAGCTCCTTGGATGTCATCTTTTACAGGTGGACTCTCTTCATGGCCACACAGAGCTTACCTATATCCTGCTGCATTTTCCCTTGATTCCCTTTCACTGTGCTGTCTTTTGCCCTCTGCTCAAGCATAAGACAAAATAAAATTACAGCCATTTCTCTCTTCTGTAACCTATGCCTAAGCACTGCAACAAGTCGTTCAAATATCTCTTTCTGCAAACTGAAAGCACCCACTCTCCTCAGCCCATTCTTAAAGAGAAATCCATTGATTCCTTGAGACTCTTGGTGGCCTCCACTGAGGTTGCTCAATTCCATTGATGTCCTTTTCTGTACTTGGCTTGATACTTGAGAACTGTCAAAGAAAGAGGGAGAAGATCAATTCTTCTTTTAAAATTCCTATTGTACTCTTGATACAACCCTGGATGTCATCCTCCTCTGCATATCCAGGGCACACCATAAATCTTCCCACAGCCCCCAGAGGACAGATGGATCCCCACGAAAGGGCCGTCTGTCCAGGCAAGGGGAATGAAAAGCNTGCACCCAAAGCCTGAGCCCCGCTAACCAGCTTCACTCTCACACTACCACACACTCACTCACCTTCCTGTTGGAGGTGACCCCTGACAACTCCAGAGCTCAGAACCACCATCCCCTGCCCAAGGGTTCACCCAAAAATACCTTGTCTGGTCAACTTCCCATGTCAGGCAAGAGCCCATGGCTGGACAGCCCTTTGAAGGGGAGCCTCCTGGGCAGGACCAAAAAAAGGCAGTGGTTCCACAGAATGTGGGCCAGAGCCAAAAGAGCACTCCTTCGAGCCGGAGTTGAACCAGCGACCTAAGGATGGCCATGCAAGGGAGCCTACAGTCCTCCGCTCTACCAGCTGAGCTATCGAAGGAAGCATGGGGAGATGTTGTTGGCATCCTCTGATACTTCATAGTGTTGTCATATTTCACCCTATAGAACATATTTTCCTGTCTTCAAAATATTGCTAATTTCATCCAAAAGCACCCTCATCAGACCCACCCCTGTATCAGAGTCTGGCCTGGTCTCACTTTTCAGCCTAAGCCTCCCACTGACAGAGATCGTGAGCTTATTTCACTGACTTAATTTCCATGAGTGCCTTACCCATCTAAGGCACACTTATCCATCTTGTGGGATAGCTGTTTCTCTGCTTGATGTCACTTTTCTCTCCCAAACTTGCTTGCTGCTGTGGAGTGCTGCAATGGACAGTGATGCTAAAGAGGTGAATGAGAAGGCCATTCACCATGAGAAAAATATGAATGGACATAAACCCATGGTTTTGGCTTAGGAAGTAGCCAACATACTCCTTTGTTCATTTCACTCTCTACTTTTTTGTCTTCTTCCTTTATCTCATAATGAACCCTGGTTATTACATAACTGGGAATGTCACTTTTCCAGGACCCACAGGGAAGCTTCCATATAGCTGGTACTTTGCGTTATATCAGGTAGTTTTTGTCCTTTTATTTTTTCTTGGGTTGGACCTAGCAGAGTCCTTTATCTCACTCATATGAATTGCACTGCTAACATCTAGATCTCTTTCCCATTGCTAAATCATCTCCAATTAGTATATGTCATCTCAGTGTGCAGAGAGTTGTTTTGGTAATGTACTCTTTTTAGTGAAAACAGTTGTCCCAAAATCAAAATAAGAACATAGATTATCTTTTGTTAATTGTTGAAAGTAATCCTGTTAGTTGTCTAAAACAATACTAGATAAAGTAAGAGTGTAACTAATGTGTTTCATTTTTTCAAAATTTCATTCTGTTCAAATTCTTATTTTTTATGAGATTGTGTGGGATGTGGGTCAGACAGAAGAAGTCTTTGGGTCCCTGGAAAAAGAAAGAAAGGCTGGAGATTGACTGTCTGATGCCTGAAAACACACATAGGTTTTTGAAAGTAATACTTATCCCTTTTTTTTCTCCTTTTTTTTTTTTTCCTAATTGTTGGGGTTTGTTTTCAGGTAAGAAAAGGGATAGATTGCATAATTTACTTAAATACTTGGATGGCACATAATGTTATTAGTCATGCAAGACTTAGCTTGTTTTTCCAGTTCTCATATTTAATGTTTTACTGTGTTTAGGGCACATGTTAAACATGACCAAAACTTCGTGTTTAAGGTGCAATATGCACAGTATATTAAATATGACTGAACATGAACCTATTCATGCTTTTAGACATGTATTTAAGGAGTTATTTATGACCTATTATTCTGTGACTTGAGTTCAACAGAATTGAAGAGATCATTGGCAGAAGCTGTTTCCAGGCTCATATCAGTCTTGCTATTGGCAGAATGTCTTCCAGGCAGGAACTGTCATCAGGAACAAAGCACTTACTTTTTACTGGAGGAGTAACCCGTACTGGGACTTCACAAGGCAATCAAGTAGGACTCTACTCTGAGGTTAATTTGTTAGAGGAAGTGTAGGCACCCTGCCTTCACACCACAAATAGTATTTTTGGTCATAGCAGTTATGGCCAGCTCTCAAAATATTTGGAGAGAATACTTACAAAATGCAACACAGCTTGGCTGTGATTGACTCAGCTTAAAACACTACTAAATCACTTTTGATGCCACTAGAGGTCAGCACTAGTCATTAAATAAATGTCCTAGAGATACTGCAAGTTCTTCACAGGGAGTGGTGATTTTTGAAAGGATATACCTCTATCTATGCTTGTTTTGCAAGTGTGTGTGAGCTCACACTACCAGTGCTTCAGCATGGTTGGAAGCAAACCCCTTCTTCTTGATGCTGTGCTTCCCCAGTGCTGTGAGCCAAGAGTCACACACTGTACTTTTCAAGCTGTACCTGTCCTCAAATGCCATAGCGCTGAGTACAGTCAGGGTGGAAAGGCACTGTCAAACCCTGTCCTAATAAAGGCTTCCACTGGCATAAGCAGCCCAAACTAGTTGACACTACTCCACTCTCACACCACACAGGAATTACTGCATTTAGCTTGGGCACCACAAGATAAGAAAGACATGGACCTGCTGAAGCAAGTCCAGAGGAGGGACACAAGGATGATCAGAGAGATGGAGCACCTCTCCTATGAAAACAGACTGAGAGAGTTGGGGTTGTTTGGCCTGGACAAGAGAAGGCTCCGGGGAGACCTTGGAGCACCTTCTAGTACCTAAAGCGGTCCTGCAAGAGAGCTGGAAAGGGACTTTTTACCAGGGCGTGAAGTGATAGGACAAGGGGCAATGGCTTTAAACTAAAAAGGACTATGTTTAGATTAGATATTAGGAAGAAATTCTTTACTTTGAGGGTCACGAGGCACTGAAACAGCTTGCTCAGGAAAGTTGTGGATGCCCCATCCCTGGAAGTCTTCAAGGACAAGCTGGATGGGGCTTTGAGCAACCTGGTCTAGTGAAAGTTGTCCGTTCCTGTGGTGGGGGGGCCAGACCTAGATTTAAGGTTCCTTCCAACGCTAACCATTCCATGCTCCCATGAAAATAACCATTCTATGATCCTATGACAATCCCCTTTCACTGCTTTGAGGATTGTCTCAGAAGTGCAGCAGTGGGGAACTGGGCCCAAAGACAAGCACTTGAAACCATGATTAACTCATTATGCTTTTCCACCTTGTGCTTCAAAAAGATGCTTCCCTTCTATTACAACTCCTGACTGTGTTCTCCATCATCACTGTCTGGGCTTCTGCAAACACAGACACTGTTTACAACATTTTAATATAGCTACTATTGATAGGCAATTGAACACAGAATTTCCTTTGCTATAAAGAAAATAATGTTGCCTGGATAAGTAGTGTGATCATCATGTTTTTAAACAACCTTTAAAAAATCTTTATCTTTGCTAAAACCTGCTAAATGATGCAAATGAGTTGGCAGTCATAATGCAACAAATGCCTGTGATTTATTATCATGTTGCAATCTGTGCTTTCATCATATATCACTGTCTACTTTAACACAGTAGCTGACTAGGTATCAATACACAAAGTTCATTCTCAGTGTAATAGGCACACCTCTTTCACCAAAATTTTCATGTTTGGTTCCTTTGTGTCACTTTTCTTCCACTGAGTACATCAGAGCTGGAAAAAAAGAAGGCTGAACATGCGGTTCAGAATTATTATAACTTTACTAAAATATTTTTTGTAATGTTTTGTAAGTGTCTGTATACACGCATACATACAGATGACTTATTTTCCCTCTGGTTTTTTCGTTTGTGTCTCATGTTTAAGAAAATTGGCTCTGAAATATCATCCTGACAAGAATCCAGACAATCCAGAGGCTGCAGAAAAATTTAAAGAGATCAACAATGCTCATGCAACCCTGACTGATCTGTCCAAGCGAAACATATATGACAAGTATGGATCATTAGGCCTCTATGTGGCAGAACAGTTTGGTGAGGAAAATGTTAACACCTACTTCATGCTCTCAAGCTGGTGGGCAAAGGTAAGCTGTTACTTTCTTTTGGAAATCAAATGTTACAATGCACACTGACAATTACATACACAAGGAACCCCCTGAAAATCATGATCTCTCCACAGGCTTAAGAAATAGTAGGATTTGACTCTAAACTAAAAACTTAATAAAACAATATTATCTGGAAAATAGACAGTGGCAGAATGTGACACAAGCTCAGACTAGCGCTAATATAGAAAGTTTTCTCTTTTTTTTAGCCTGGTATATAGTTACAGTACATGTTTTGTAACACTTTCAGACATTAATTAGATTTGAATCTAGTGCTCCAGGTTAATTTTGACTTTCTTTTCTGTAATGACTAAATAAAAATGACTCATTATTCAAAAACAAGAAGTCCCATTTATGTGACAACCAATTAATAAATTATTACCGTACAAATTTAGCTGTCCTTTTTGCTATATATAGTATAAAACATAAGTAAGCAATAATAATACATAACACTGTGATTATGGCATTATGTATGGACTGGTGATGGAGTGAGAGAAAAGAACTCGAAGAAAAGGTTAGAAGAGTGGAATGGAGGAAGGGAGTAGGAAAGGAAGAGAATGATACATCAAAACCCTGCATATTGCCCAAAGAAAAACATATAATGGGCTGTTCTAGTCGTGAAGGAGTTGGGTTCGTTTGTTCCCTTATCACATTGGTGTCCTCTGATGTTTGCCTGTATCAAATTCAAGTGTTTCTGCAAATACTGAAATTTTACAGATATGCAACAAACAGAACTGCAAATGTGCAAAATCCATGCAGTCCCCATCTGTTTCCAGCCACAGAAGCACAGGAAAGCACTCTGCTGGACTGTGCTGGAATACATAGGAAGATGATCTGTGCTGTTTGAAGCAAGCACTCTATGACAGTTTTTATCTGAGAACTGTGGAACACAGATTTCTCTGTTCAGCAAGGAACAGGCCAGTGCTGCATTGCCCCGCATTCCCCTTTTAAGCTGGGAAGTCACTTGGGCACTTTGGGGGTCTGAGAAACCATAATTTGTCTTCTGAATCAGGATGAGGCAGAAGCTCCTCAAATGCAGAACAGTGCATGAAACCAGTGAATAAAGTACTGGTGTTTAATTTAAACTTGCAAAGGTGCTGCCCCCTCAGAGGCTGGTTGGAAGCTGCCTGCTTGCAGCTGCTGTAGCTGACTCCTGCTGTAGACTGGACACCCCACCAAAGCTGCTGTCATCTCCTGATGGATCATTCCCCCTTGTCTTTGCTGTCCACCTTCTCCTTCTGCCTCTTTGTCACAGTTACATGGCCTGAGCACTGAGAGGGCAACAGTGTTGACTCCTTTAACAGTTTTGACAAAAGAGATTTTCTTCACTATTTCTTCTTTTTTTTTAGCTTTTATTTTTCTTTTACTTAGTGATCTTTAATGGAGATTTTATGGAGCATAAACTCCTCTGGGGTCATAAAATCAGGCACAGAAATAACCACAGTGGCTTTGACTCATAAAGAGAGCGGTGGGGAGTACAGAGAGAAGCTAATAAGTCCCTAACAACTAAAGGAGAAATGTGAGGATTGCTTCAAGCAAGCTGTATCCCAGAGGTGAGACAAGACATGCTGAAGAGCAAAGTAATCATTGCTTCCTGGTTTTCAAGAATTTTGTACAAAAATTCCAAAATATGTATATAGACTCATTTGAGGATTATCACAGGTCTATCTCTCCCCCCAGCCCAAAATCTTGCCACCTCCAAAGTATAAAGAGGCCACCAAGTGGGGGGTTTTTTCCAAGCTGAGCTCACTATTTCTCATTTCTTTTTAACTCATGCACAAATGCTGGGTCAGTTTGAAATTTTTATATTGGTCATCATAATACTATTCGAGTCTGAGACATCATCTACAGATGACCTTTGGACTCCTGATTTCCTCCATTCTGGTGGAGGACAGTAGGGACCACAGCCTTCGCTTATTATCTTCCTCATTGACTGCAAACATTCCTCTTCCCAGCACATTCACACTGAGAAAATCTGACAGTTGCAAGGAGTTTTATCATTAGCAGTAAGGAAACTCAAATGAAAGGAGAAATGCAAATGAAAATTACTGTTCTTTTTCAGAGTGCCAGACTTTTTAGCAGGCATATTAAACTGGGAACATAGAGACATGGGTAATGGGAACTCGAACTGCTTCTCCACTGGCAGGCATAGAAGTTGTTTGTTTAACTGTTTTAGCAAAAAACCAATTCAACCTCTAGCATGAAGACAGTTCATTGATGACATCAATAAACTGATTTTTGATTTACCAACTATGATAATATAAGCACAGGAAATGTTGAAACATTAAAGGTATCATAAATAAACTCACTGGGTTTTCTCCTCTATATACTTTTATTCTGGTTTTTTTTTTTCATTCTATATGTTGTGGTGATTTATTCTCCATTATGGCATAAAGGATAAACAGTCAGATAACTTACTTTAGGGATTATGGCACCGTTTCAGGTGTCCGTTAGAAAGAAAGCATTTTAAGACAAAAAGTCAGAGTCCTCCTTTTTATTTAAAACCACCTTGCTCACTCTAGATACAAGCTTATATTAATATTAGGCATATAAATAGTCTTATTACCTTCAAAGATGCTCCAGTCTGCCCCCACTAACATTGGCTCAGACATGCATACATAATAATATTATTTGCACAGCTCCGTTGTCTAAGTTTGACAATATCCTGGCATTTGTGCTTACTTTCTTCCTCAGCAGCATGTTGTCTTATGAATATAACAAATAGTTAGTAAAGGGCAGACTGTATAACTATAATGCTAAAGCCTGGCTGTACCTCCAATCCATATATACCTGGGGGCCACAAAGCTGTGCTGCTTTTACCTACACATTCAGAGAATCATAGAATGGTTTGGTTTGGAAGGGACCTTAAAGATCATCAGTTCCAATCCCCCTGCCGTGTGCAGAGAGACCTCCCATTAGACCAGCTTGCTCAGAGATTGATTCAACCTGGTCTTGAACACCTCCAGCGAAGGGGTACCCACAACTTCTCAGGACAACCTGTTCCAGTGCCTTACCACCCTCACAATGAAGAATTTGTTCCTAATATCTAATCTAAATCTACCCTCTTTCCATTTATTTCTACATATCAGCTTTGATTTGCTTTCCAGGAATGTCACTGGTTTTCCTTTGCTCTTATACCACTATGTCCATGAAGAGGTATCTATGGAGCTGTCTTCTGTGTCACAAACAACTCCTGGAACTACCCTGGGTTCGGAGCCAGGTTGCTGTCACGTCCCCATGGAGCACACACTGGCAATGCCACCCTAAGTCCTCCCCTCCTACAGGTCCCGTTGCTGTGATGCAGCACACCCTTGAACATCTGTGAAGCTGTGCTGTAAACCCAGGCACTGACTTGGTCTGAGGGAAGAAAGCTCTGTAAATTTAAATTTTCTGGCTCTTGACTCTGACTGAGATCTCTGGTCTTGGCCCCAGACAATTGTGTTGGCTCCCCTGAAGTCTCTATGCTTTGTGCCATGGGGACAACAGTGAGAAAAGGTGGGAACTTCTTGCTACCTGAGTCTCCAGATCAAGAAACTGTAGTCTGAGGACTATAATTTAGGAGATGTCACCTTGTGTGGTCCTGCACAGGCTAATGGGGAGAGAGGGAGACACCCACAGTAGGCAATTCAAATACTTTTATGGCTGAATGTCCCTCTGGAAGGGCTTTTAACTTCTCTTTGACTGTGTGGGGAGTCTACAGGGGCTACAGTCCTAAACTGGATGCCTTAGTTCAGTCCCCAGAGTTATGTCACATGCATCTGGGTCTTTGCTTCTTTTTCCCCCAGCTTTGTTATTGACAAGAGTTTGCCAGTAAATAAGTGTTCGCAAAAATGATCTTGGGCAAATGAGTCATTTTAAAGATGGAAATGAGTCATTTTAAGGTGGGTGGGGTTTTGCATACTGCCTGGAGGGTTTTTCTGAGGGCCATCAGCCGAACAACAGACTTTCAAATGTTGAGCATGTTGGGGGCCTGTCTTCTTTGTGGACGTGGTCCTTAGTGACAAGTAGGAGCTTGTGGGTGAGGAGGGCTTTGGAAGATCTGGCCCTTGTTCAGGCACTGGTACAGCAGGTGGACTCCTCTGCCAAGCACTTAGTAACCAGAGTTCCTCTGACAATCTTCCTTCAGCTGTAAGAGACAGCCACAAATTTGAGGAAGGTCACTGCTGACAGGATTTTCATCCCGCTGTGTTTAACCCAGGGCCTGTTTGCAGTCTGTGGTTTGCTGACGGGCTGCTACCTCTGCTGCTGCCTCTGCTGCTGCTTCAACTGCTGCTGTGGAAAGTGTAAACCGAAGGCACCCGAGGGGGAACAGCAGGAGTTTTGTGTGTCTCCAGAAGATTTGGAAGAGCAAATTAAGAATGACATGGAAAGAGGTGTGTATTGTAGGGGCTTACCATGTGGCAAAGCTGTTCAAAACAATCTTTAAAGCCTGTAGTCCAGATGTTCTGCTCACAATGCTGAGGGTGCTTCCAGACTTCAGTGGAGACGTGCCAATTCACTCTAGCTAAGACCATGACCCAGAGCACTTCCCAAGTTATGTATAAATGCAAAACCAAACTTATGGCACTTACAACTAAATATCTCCTGAATCTCTTATGAGACACTTAAACAATGAATGTCTTAGGGCTTATTTTAAGAGACAGTATTCACCCTGTAGCCCCCATGTCCATGTTCCTTCATTTCCTAGATCCTATACTCATACATTAGGCTCTACTGGACTGGTGCTTATCGTGTCTGATTGGCCTGAAAAAGCTGTCATTCAGACTTGACTTCTGTAAAATTTATCCCTGCTTCTGGTGGATATTGTACCCATTCAAGAAAAGGCTTCAAGAAAAGATGGACAAGTTCCCAAAAGTAAGGTTGTGCAGTAACCCAAGAGAGTATGCATGGGAGCTACGATGGTCCTGCCGCTCTCCCATCCAGCCCCCAAGCTGCTCACTCTCTTCTGCACTGGCAGTAGCAATACTGCTACCTTACCCAGGCCTTGGATAAAATCCAGGTGTAAACTAATCTTCTCAAAAATGTGTGTAGTTCCTGGCCCATTTAATTCCCTGGTGTGCTTCATGGTGGGGTAGGCAAGTGCTAACTTAGGGACAAGAGGAACGGGGAACTTAGGAGCCAGGAACATGGGCCTGTGGCAGCAGAATGACCTTCGCAGCAGGTCACCCTCTTTCTTTGGCTTTGCTGCATTCCCCCAGCTGCACATTCAGGTTTTGGCTATGCCAAGGGAGGATGGTGATGATTTCCTAATTTGGCACTAGTGTGGGATACATGCTTTGAACAAAGAGCTCTGTCCTAATCTGCTGAAGGTTTTGCCTTCATATTCAGGGGAAGTAGAAACATCTCAAACTGGATAGATATGTACAGGGTGAGAGATGCAATGACCCTTGCTCCAGCAGTAAGAACCTAAAGTACCAGGGAAAGACTGAGGACACTTTTCAGTTGCGAATTTATATAAACTATGATTAAGATTATGGTTTTTTATGTGGAAGGACTCAAGAAGTCAGTTTACTCTTTTTCTCTTCCATTGTTATGGAAGATCTTATACTGTTACATTCTTATGTTTATTATGCTTAAAATAGCACTGCCAGATTGCAAATGTCATGTTCCTTTAGCAGTAAGAAATTTTTCCCCACCAACTTTTCACACAAATTTACCCTTCCATAAATATGTAACAAAACACTTGTAGTAGTTGAAACAAATGCTATTTTTATAACTGTTATGCCAACGTGTGGTGCTGTTTTTAAATTGATTTTGCCTAGAGGCATATCAAGGTAAACACAGCTTAAAAATTGATCATACTTGATCAGTCTGTGCAACGGCAATAAAAACGATTAGTGAAAACTTTATAACTACAATACCTTATTTGAGACAAATCTAATAAACTCCATGACATTAGGCACCTGAAAAGAGCAAATCTAAAATAGATCTTGCTCTTCATGAGTCTATGATACCACAGCCAAGTCTGAAGTAGAAGGATGGAACTTTGAAGAATCAGAATGTTTAATTTCTGCCAGATTTGGTTTTTTATTTTTATTTTGGTTTATTTTTAATTTTGATTCTCCCTCAAAATCCAGCACGAAATTCCCCAGTGGCAGAAAAATAACTGCTTCCTCCTTCTGGCACAGGTACCAGAAGGTATTGGTATTCTTTAATTTTAGGCCCCCTTGACATCCCTTTACTCCCACCAAGTCCCACTGAGACCAATTTTAAAAAATGGTTTTAAATGTTTAGCAAAGTACCAGTCTGAAAAATTAACATAATGTGGAATTCATGTTTTAACCATTTGGAAAACAATATTTAATATATAGGTAGGGTCTGAAGAAAACTAGATCTTAATACCTTTCCTACCCTCCTCTTCAGTCTTGTTACATTTTCCTCCTAATCAAAACCAGCAAGCCTCAGTAAAGCAGAATTCACTTTATTTTAAAAGAGAGCAATGTATAAGAAATAAAAATAAAAGCTTTATGGCAAAGGGTAACATGACCATCTTTTCCGCAGCTGAAAGGAAAACAGACAATGCATTTAGAAAAAAAGAAAGAATGACAACCAGATCAAAGTGAGCTTCCTCCCTTCCTTCTTCCCTTGTCACCCCAACTTCAGGCATGCTGGCCAGAAAGACACAGCTAACTTTTAGAATAGCAAAGATTGTGCATTTTTGAATGTTGGGCCATAGAAATTAATACTCATGCCTTCCTTTAGGTAAATAATAGAAATGCTCCTGTATATAATTCAGAAACAAACTGTAATCACTTGTGCAGCAGATTTAATTTTGGAAGAGGAGATTCTATTAGGATCCAAATTCTTTGCATGCCCTCTGTGCACAGACTGAGCATTCTAGCCCGTAATTAATTTCTTTGCTTCCTGCTGTCCCCAGCATCTACATTATTGCTAACCAGAACTTTTTGCTGAGGTCAAAATGTAGATTTTCATGCTAAGGCCACTTTTCTGAGGAACGTAACATCAATAAAGCATCACAAGTCCTGATGATAAAAACCTCTGAGAGTGAGTCCTTAGCAGTTGTGTTCAGTGGGAGCTGCCTGGTGCTGGAGGTACTGCTCAAAAGAGTTCAGATTTAGACTTCAACTATCAAACTGACACGACTATAATAATTTTTCAGTTCCTCACATTTCTCATTAAAAAAATTAAGGTTTTACACAGTTGATTTCATTCCTCAAACTAACATAAAGCATAATTATTAGTGAAAAAGAAAGAGGTGTGAGGCCAAAAATTCAGTGATTCATTCCCTAAAATGTAAGAGCAAAGTTAGTTGTCAGTGAAATCAACACAATCATGCCAAAGGCTGCAATCCTGTTGAAATGCTATTTCTCTAGAAAGAGAGAATTTCTAGGGGAATTTATATTCCTCTAGAAGAAAGTTTTAGTCAAATAAATTTGACTAGTTCTAGTGCTCAGCTAGTTCCATGTCTCCCTTGACAGCCTCGTTTTACAGCATGTACTTCCAGGGGTAACATGACCATCAGAACTAAAGGAAATTAAGGGTTTGCAAGCCCTGGCACATACTTAGCTTACAAGGATTTCTCCTCACAACTATTGATTTGTACCAGAAGACTCTCACCTAATGTAGAGCAGAAGACCAAAAATTAAATGTTATGTTTGGGTTATTACGTTTTAAACATGACTTTTTTTAGTGTTTCAGATCAAACATGACATTAGAAAGGTGCAAAATAAGGTAATCTGTGGTATTGTGCCATGATATTATGGGTAACCTGTCAAAATACACTGGCAGAGGAAAGTATCACTCGCTTGTCTGCAGCACAGACACGTGCAACACTTCATCACTTTCCCACACACATGGGGCAGGTTGACAGATTTTGCTTCCACTGAAGTTGATGGCAAAATTTTTGTTAACTTTTGTGTTCCTGGAGGAGGTGGCATTGGAATTTGGATTGCCTTTGTACTTCAGGCTGTAATGATGCACTCAAAGCAGCTTGGCAGGTCTGTTCCCTCCTGTTCGGTTATCATCGTAAGAACAAAGCAAGGTATTTCTAGACCAACTTTTATTTTACAGAAAGTGAATTCTGGGAGAGAAAAAAAAAGAAAAAGAATAAAAGAACCTGAGTAGCAAAATACTTTCCCAACTCAGAAGCAGTAAGTTTTTATCACTTCATTGTCTCCTCCACACTCCATATGATACAAATGTAGGCGAACAGTGAGCAGGAGCTATCTATAGAAAGCAGTTTAAACTGTGAATTCTGCCTCACCTCCATTCTGCAGCTTGCCATTAGCAGACTATATTTGTACAGTTTATTATGCCATGGGTCCTTGTTCTGCTAAAAAACCCTATCATAAATCTTAGAAGGGTGCAAGCAGCAAAATGTTTGGTGAGGGTGTCAGCTAAGAGCTGTCTGCAGATCAGCTGGAGGCAACGCGACAGATTTGCAGTGGGTCCTGTTCTCCTGTTGCACACCTGGGTATCACAGCAAAATGAACTGCTAATCTCTGCCCTCCATCAACAATCTTCCAGCAAATGAACAACTTGCAGACAGCAGTGGGTGGGAGGGAATGCTGTTCAGAAATCTAGAAAACATACAGCAACTTAAAAATGGATTGGAACTGCCAAACTAATATGAGCCTGAGCTGAGCTCAAAGCATTAATTACTCATATACTTTTAGAAGTTATGAAACACGTCTGTCTTTGACCTTGTGTGTAAATATGGAATTGCCCATACAGAGAAGTTGCTTGGCATTTAATCATTCTTGCCTTTCACCTTGACAGAGTCAAAGTTGTTCTACCCCCACTGACTGGAAGCCGTATGGCATGCAATTAGATTCCTGCTCTGGGTTAAGTTACTCCTGTACATTACATCTTTTGCCCATGATTCATCCCATCAACTGTCATGTAAACAGGAGGAAATGTCAGAGGAGATTTTTTTTCCTGAACATTTGGTCACTTGGCAAAAAAAGTCATCATTTGTATTCAATTACTGTGAAGGCTGTGGTAGTATCAAGATACAGATAGTCCAGAGTTTTCATATAAAACACTTCACTAAGATGGCTGAACCTGTAAAAGTCAGTTTCTGAGACTTGAGTACTTCCCTCCCTCCAAAAAACTTGAGGGTTGGAAAGAGGCCCAGGAGAAGGGCAACCAAACCTTGTTCTTTACCAGGTGGAACACAGTAGCCATCAAGGAACTCTGTAAAGATGTCACTTCTACTTTCCTCCACTCTACAACAAATGCATTTTTTATAGATATATCGGAAAAGCAAACACAAAATTGTACAGAATGAGAAAGTACACAGCAGTAAGGACTTATGTAGTGATAATACGAAGTTTTGATAGTTCCAAATCCATTAAAATAGTAATTCCCAGAGTCCTATTGCATATACATTACTTCAAATGTATATGCAAAGACTTCAAATTCAATTTAACATTTTTATTTAACTAGCTGGCTTTCAGGATATATGTGATTTCTCTCCTCTCAAGTGTATTACTATTACTGGTCACGCATTTTTTCCTTTTAACTCTCCTCTTTCTTTACTGTTAACTCTGCTTTCTTCCAGACTCATTTCTGTCCCATTCTCACAAACAACCTCAAGGTTAGTGCTTGCTGACTCACAACAGTGCTCATTATATTCAGCCATTTGTAGGAACAAGCACTTGCTATTAGAACAGGCAGGAACCTTTAGCCTGCAAGCTCTGCAAAGCACCAGGCACAAGAAATGTCCAGTTTAACAGCAGCAGCAATAGCCACCCAGAAATCTGCCATTATATGAGAACAAGGAGTAAGAGCATTTGTAGATTCGGTGTGGGCAGTGCCACCTTGTTGGTACCCACACAGCTGTCTGTGAAACCAGATTAACCCGTAACCAGAACAGCGAATGAAATGTTGTGGTGCTAACAAGAAATCTGACTTTGGTAGCAAGTGAAGGGTTCTTAAAGTAATTTTTGTCATCCTCTCCAATTTAGATGGAGAAACTCCTATTATGCTTCAGCCAACTAACGTAACTGAGAAGACACAACTGATTGGGGACAGCCATCGGAGCTATCGCACGGAGTCCTAGAGCAGGCGAGCAACCTGTTGGTGCTTCTCACTGAGTCTCACAGTGAGAAAAAACATGTGATAAGTTCTGCAGCCTGTGTTCATAGTTGTCTTTAAGCTAATCAAGAGTAACCTGAGAGTAATTTCCTACCAAGGCAGAATCTCGCTCTATGCTACTTCCAGTAGGTTGATACCTGCACTGTGTATGGAGATACCTATGGCCTGTACAGAGCATGCTGGTTTCTCACGGCTTCAAATTGCCTTTCTCTCTAACAATATTCCTTTTGGTATAGCTGGTCTCCTCCTTGCCCTCAGCTGTAGTTTCACCTCCCAGACAGAGTCTTGAGTCCCTTTATGGAGACACTGGCTCTGTCTCTCCCTGCCCCAAGAACTTTCCTTGCATGCAGCAATTTTGCTGGATGTGAAACATTCCTGTGAGGGAGCCCCAGAAGTGCTCTTTAGCAAGTCCCAGGGAGAAAGTTGGTGGCAAGACAGACGAGGCTCTCCTTCCCAGAGAAGAAGTGCTCTTAGGAGGGCAGCTAGTGGCTTGCTGAGACCCAGCTCTGGCAATTATAAATCATACATCCTGAGCCAGGACAAAGTGCTAGGAGATTTTTCTGATAGTTCCTACAGTGCAGGTCACTCCAAATCCAGGAGCCTCATCCAAAAGTACACATAGGCTCTGTGTCTTCCCCTGCAAAAGCTGCAAACCAAAGCTGCTGCCCACGAGATAGTGGGCAAAGGCCATGGGGAGTGGAAAGCTGGCCTTGGGCTGTCCCAGAGCCTCTCTCCTCTTCCCACAGGCCTGTGGCAAAGCTCCTCCTTTTGGTTCCCAGCCAACAGCTTTCTGCCAGCTGGCTTATTCCACCATGCCCTTGGCTTCTAGCCCTACTGCCCTGCTGGCACTGGGCTGGGAGCCATCACACCAGCACAGGCATTGGGGCTGTGGGAGCAGCAAGGACTTGGCAGGGAAGGCAAGCAGCAAAGGAGTGACCGTCCTCCTCACCAGCTCATTGGGGTAAGACCGAATCCCCCCCTCTGTGCCAGGCACAGGGGCTTTCAGAGCACAAGGCATGATTTTAAATAAAGAGGTAGGAATGAGGTGTATGTTCAGGTGTACCACTGCACTAATCAGTCGAGATACATTTGGGTATGGCTAAAAGAAGCATGAAGAACTTAGGCCATTAATTTGTAAGAACTAGAGGAATACCACTTAGATCTTAAACTTAGCACTTCACTGATTTGACATAGTTATTTAAGCCTGAGGCAGCTGAATTTCTCCTTATTGATCATTTTACATCAATCATTGTCAGTTCTGTGTATTTGCTATTTCTGCATGCTGTGGTCTAAAAGGGGTCACAGTGTTCCACTAAATTATACAGACTGGTGAATATATAACTAGCCAAAAGTGTTATTCCCTTGCTTAAAATTGGACCCCGCTGTTGCGAAACATTATCTTTCTTCTATTCTCACCTTTGACATCAAATGTCATGCAGTGGCAGCTAAATATATGGGAAAAGAATGTGTTTTATAGAACCAGCTGTTACTCCAAAGTCAAGACATACTATTTTCAATGTTTCTTTGAAAGTCCCGTAACACAAGGATATTTTAAAGACCATTACTTCCTGTTCAGGTTATATATCTGTTCTCTGGGTGCAGGCACTGGGGACAGCCAACACTCACATTTGCCCTCAGAAATCACCCTGGCTTTCTGCTTCAGAAAAGAGGGAAGATCCTGGCATGGCCGGAACTGTGCACCGGCACTCGCTTCCCTCCCACCCACAGGCTCCTCTTTGTCCTCAGTTGCAATGATTTTGGAAACCACTCGTACGTACCTAACTCCAGGCCGCCATCCTGCCTGCCCAGTGAGGATGTGCCCATCCAACCCGGTGGTCCCAGGAGAGGGGATTGGTGACACCATCCTGCCACTGAGGAGACATGGCCCCAGAGGCACATCTTTCCAGTGGCAGCCGAGTGCCTCACATCCTCCTGCCGGGGGGATGGATCAGACAGCACTGGGGTGCTGTGAGATGGGCAGAGCACAGAGACTGGGTATGTGCTGAGGACACCAGCACACACACTCCTCTTTTGGCTTTCTTCACTATTCCCCTTTTCAGGGTGTTTGCTCTGGCATAGGATGTTATCCCCAAACAAAGGAGTAGGGAGAACACATACTACATAATAAATCTGCAGGTGAAGTGATTTCCTACACTGTCTGGTAGAGAAATTTAGTGTGAAAATGTCCAAATGTTACCTAGTGGCTATTTCCAGCAGGGAGCTGAAAGAGGCACTGGGAGAAAAGTCTGGGGTGTAAAGCTACATGTTATACATGGAATCCTTTCCCATGTGAAATCCATCCTCCTGTTCCCATGGAAGTCGCTAGGAATTGCACCCTTGATTTCAACAACAGCTACAGAGCAGGCCTAAAGCCAGGAAGGAAAAACTAAATCCCATATTAGCAAAAGCAATTGGGGATTTTTTCGTATGCAACGCCTCTGATGGGTCTAGAGGGCCAGAGCCAAAGTTCACCAAAATCAAGGAAATTATCTCCAAGGGCTTGAGATGTACCGAAAGTCATGTGGTTCTTATTTACATTTTCTAAATGAGAGCTTATTCTTGGGAAAGATTTATGACTCGATCTCACAGTGTGAAGCAAAGACGGACAAGCTGCTTCATGTTTGCAAATCCCTTTTACAGACATAGGGATCTGTACAGAAGAGACACAATGCATTATATCAATTAGCAAAAAACCTCAGAACAAACCAGTGACCAAGCCTCTGAGGGGCTTGTCCAGGACTCGCAGCTTAAAGATCTAAGCGTCTGAACTCATGGTTTAATTTCAAATGGGAAACTTCGTTTTTAGGGTACTTGTGTCTCTCACTGATGTGAATATCAGCTATTCTGAGGACATGGGAAGAAAGGATGAATAAGGATTTCAGGACTTAGCTCTTCAATGTAATTTTACTCCTTTGTTTGCTTTTCAGAAAAGTTTCTAACATGAACATATGCTAACATGATCTGGTTTTGTGTACAGTTCAATAGCACACCCAGAAATCTTCTCAAAGTGTACAGATTCACAGTTTTTTTCTCTGTTTTCCTACATTTATTTATATGTAAACTACCATGTATTCAAATCTACCTTGGCTGTCAACCACTCTGACTAATAAAGGTTGTATGTATGAACCGTAGCACTCCCTTTACCTTGCCATACTATCAACAACTTCATTCCGGTAACAGCTAGAGAAGCTGTTGAGACAGCTATCCAAAGTTATGGCCTTGCACCCTGGCAAGTGTAAAATGGCAACTCAGGGTTTCTCCAAAGAGGAACTAGCTCTTGAATTGCAGCAGGTGTGCCCGCCCATGCAAAGCAGCCAGAGCTCTAGCTGTACATTGCAAGTCCTTTACTTAATGCAGACTGCTTGTAAAAAAAACATCCGTGTGATGAAGTGATGTAACATGGTAGTTTTACTGGAATCAGCATCTATATGGAACAATTTCCCCCAGCAAAAGGTGGGAGAGAGTGCGAGAGAGTGCAAGAGAGTGCAGAGTGGAACCATGATGCTGCTGAGAACAACAGCAGACATCCTGAGACATCCAGCACCTCACTCTGGGGTTTTGCATCTGTCCAAGAGCCAGCACAGAGTGCCAGATAATCTGGGCATGCTACAAGACAGGAATATTTCTCACTAGGATGGTATCCAGTCTCTGTGACCACAAAAGCCCAAGCATTTGGAAAATGGACAAGGGGTAACTGTTTTGGCTAGATATATTCTCAAAGATCCACTCCTTTGCATGCTTAGATATTAACACATACCCAGATTCACTCAAAACACCAAACAGAAGAGGCAGCATAGACAATTTAGGTATACCACCATTTAACTAGTTATTTAGGTAGTTTGTGTACTTTTCTCCCCACAACAAGTTTGTGGGATAAGCCACTCTGACCAGCGACCTAAGGATCAAACACAATTGTATGTCACTTAATCTCACTGCCTACCTTCTATTAGAATGAATACCAATATGATTTCAGTCAAAAAGAATTACATCTCTGCCTCTTTTTAGAATAAAATCATTAAAGAGAAATGAAGAAGCATGCAAAACTGAGCACAGTTAAAATTATTGATTTATTTTTCTATGTTATCATTTCCTGTAGAAAAGAAAATATATAGTGTGCTGTTATGAACCAGGCAGAAAGACTACAGATGACAGTAACCCCCTTCCCTCCACAAACCAAAGTCAGCTCAGTCAGCGCATCTGGCTTCTCCTTTCACTTTGAGAGATGAATGGGTACAGAGTTTCATACAAGAGGACAGTCTTTTGTGCCAGTTTCACCCTTCCCAGGGTTGGGAAGGCAGTAAGATGGGACAACTGCATGGTAGCTGACACCTGTAGTAGATAGACACTGGTAAAGACACGCAATTTTCCACTAAGGGAGAGAGTCAATACATGCTAATCTTAGAATGAGTTGGGTAGGAAAGGACTTCAAATATCATTCAGTTACAACCCCCAGCCATGGGCAGGGATGCGCCCTGTCCAGCCTGGACTTGAACACTTCAGTGGCTGGACGTGAAAATGTATTCCTTTTGTGGCAGTACATACAAAGCCTTATCCTATAAAAACAGTGTCTAGACATTTGGAAGAGAGGAGAAGAGACTTGGAAAAACGACCCTCAGAATTTCAAAATCCTAATTAACTGCGATGAGACAAAGGGATCTCAGCAGGTATCCTCCTGCACTGACTTGCTTTGTGAGGGTTTGTGGCACGTTGGTGTATGAACACCCATCTTGTTTTCCTTTAAAAATTCAGGTGTTGGCAGTCCTGCATTAGGCACAGCACTCCCTGGTGCCGCAGGAACAGCCGCTCCTGAGAGTCAGCGAGACACACCATACAGGCACGGTTTGCGAGGCGGCGGGAACTCTTAGAGAAAAGCAACCGTATCTGCAAAAGGTTGAAGAGAAATTTTTTAAAAGCGCTTTGCACAGGGGGGAGAAAAAACACAACGTCTCCTTCGAGCCGGAATCGAACCAGCGACCTAAGGATTCCCGCGGGGCATACGACCACTACAGTCCTCCGCTCTACCAGCTGAGCTATCGAAGGGACTTGCCTTCTTTTGCGCCGCCGCACAGGAAGACCGTAGCCAGCTCGCCTCACGCATGCGCAGCACGCACGGCCTTCGGACGGGCCTTACGACCGGTCGCGGGGCAGGGCGGGAACGCCGGGAGCGCCCCCTGCCGGCGGGGCGGGAGGGGGCCGTGAGGGGCGCCCGGGGCCGTGCGGGGCGCACCGCACCCTCGTTCTCGGGTATAGAGGACAGCGGGGAAAGGACTGTGGTGTGCGGGGCCAGTGGCGCAATGGATAACGCGTCTGACTACGGATCAGAAGATTGTAGGTTCGACTCCTGCCTGGCTCGCACTTCTTTTTCACCTGTTCCGTTCTCGGCCCTGCTCACGCGTTGAGGGGGATGGTTTTCCATCTGAACTCACCTCCTGGCTTCTTGCTTTCCTCTTCTTTTCTATCTTTTTTTCTCTTCTCTCTCCCATCTGGTCTCATCATCCTGACTTCATCAGGAACTGCAGTGACAGGACAAGGAGTAACAAGTACAAAATGAGAGGGGAAATTTAGGTTAGAGATTAGGAAGAAATTCTTTGCTGTGAGGCTGGTGAGACACTGCAACAGGTTTCCCAGGGAGGTTGTGGGGGTCCCAGTCCTGGCAGTGTTCAAGGCCAGGCTGCATCAGGCCTTGAGCAAGGCGAGCACCTCCCAGTGGGAGGTGTCCCTGTCCATGACAGGGGGATTAGGACCGGATGATCTGTAAGGTCCCTTCGAACCCCTTAAAATTCTATGATTCTATGATTTAACCCCCTTTTGTCTGCTTGAGAGTGTTGTGTTTCCCAAAGCAAAACACCACTGTAGGCTTAAATTTTTCATTTGTTGGTTTTTTTTTTTTTTTTCCAAATTAACCCAATTAACCCACCATTACATGACACAGGGGAAAAAGCCTTCTGGCCCTAGGAGAGGAGCACTGTACTCTACACTGGCCTGACACACTATGGTTACCCTCACAGATGACATCAAAGAAAACAACCAGGAGGTCTCTGAAGGCAGCAAGCAACGCTGCTGTGATTAGGAATGTTGTTCTAATTATACCTTAGTCTTGAGAAGTGTGAGAACACCCTTGTTGTGCAGTTGTTTGAAAAGTGTGTGATTTTGCAACAAAACCCAAACATTTTTCACGTCCATAAAGGCTATGCAGTGTATAAAGAAGAGCTTGCAAGCAGGAGAGGCAAGGAAGGCATTCCCAATGATTAGATTTGAGAGCATACCACAGCTTCAGAGTAGCCAATTACCAAATCATAGAATGGTTTGGGTTGGAAGGGACCTTTAAAGGTCACCTACTTCCAACCCTCCTGCAATGAGCAGGGACACTGGATATCTTCAACTCAGTCAGGTTGCTCAGAGCCCCAGACCTTGGATGTTTTCAGGGAGGGGACATTCACCACCTCTCTGGGCAACCTGTTTCAGTGTTTCATGAGCCCCCTTGTAAAAATTTTCTTCCTTATATCCAGCCTGAGCCCACCCTCTTTCAGTTTAAAGCCATTACCCCTTGTCCTGTTACTTCGTGCCCTTGTAAAAAGTCGCTGGCCAGCTCTCTTGGAACTGCTTTAGGTACTGGAAGGTGCTCTGAGGTCTCCCTGGAGCCGTCTCTACGCTGGACAACCCAAGTTCTCTCAGCCTGACTTCACAAGAGTGCTCCTACCCTCTGAGCACTTTGTGTCCCTCCTCTGGACTTGCTCCAAAAGTTCCACGTCTTTCCTGTGCTGAGGCCCGCGGAACTGGACACAGCAGTCTGTGGATTCAAATTTCCCCAGAAAGGTGGCTCATGGCTTTATGAATAAATAACTGCGGTAGCTGAGGAGTGCTGCTAACACTCGGAGCGATGTGTGCGCCTAACTGTGACGGTCCCTGCTTTCGCTCCACGACGCAGGGCTGCGCCAAAAAGCACCCGAGCCAGGCAGGAGTCGAACCTACAATCTTCTGATCCGTAGTCAGACGCGTTATCCATTGCGCCACTGGCCCCACATGGTGAGCCGCACGTGGCCGCCGCCCAGTGACCGAACCCTCTTCCCGCCGTTCGCCCCCGTGAGGCCCGACCCTGCCGGGAGCATGCGCAGAGCCGCGCGCGGGGCGGGGCGGCGCCTTCTGCGGCCGCTGGGGGGCGGGTGGCAGGTCCCTTCGATAGCTCAGCTGGTAGAGCGGAGGACTGTAGAGGCCGCGCCCCGCGGGAATCCTTAGGTCGCTGGTTCGATTCCGGCTCGAAGGAGACGCTATGTTTTTTCCGGCCCCTGGGTGAGGGACCCGAGTGCGGCTTCGCTCCCGCCCAGGAAGACGCTCCTAGAGCCGTTTCAAACACGTGTGGTACACAAGCAATTCACTTCTCTTTTNTTGTCACAAATAATTTCTTTTTTTTTTTTTTTTTTTTTTTTTTTTTTTTTTTTGGGGGGGGGGAACAAAAAAAGAAAATAACGCAAAGAGGTGGCAGCCCTGCGGTAAACACTGAAATCTGTGTTGCAGCAATGCTTTTGGAATGCTTGGTTGTTTTTCATAATAATAATATTGGTTATTATATTTAATAAAACTATAATTAATTATTATTTAATGAGATTTAGTAAGTAATATATTATCATAATCACGGAATTGATAGGATTGGAAGGGATCTCTGGAGACCCCCCTGCTGAGGTCAACTCACCTAGAGCAGGTTACACAGGAATGCATCCAGATGGGTTTTGAATATCTCCAGAGATGGAGATTCCATGACCTCCCTGGGCAGCCTGTTCCAATGCTCTGCCACCCTCAATGTCAGGAAGTTCCTCCTCATGTTGAGCTGGAATTTCTGGTGCTTTAGTTTATGGCCATTGCTCCTTGTCCTGTCAGTGGGCACCACTGAAAAGAGTCTGGCACCATCCTCGTGGCACCCACCTCTGAGATATTTATATGCCTTAATGAGATCCCCTCTCAATTTAATAATATATATTTGGCATTCTCCTATGCGAATCCAAAAAAAATTAAGCATTTTTAGCTCCGTTTTAGCTAGTTTTGTTAGATCTTTTTTCCAGGGTGGCCCTTAGTGTTCAGCTCTGGACAGTCTCTCCTTGTTTTGCATGTTGCTTTATGTGATACCGAACAATCCGTATTAACTGGGCTTTCTGTGATGCCACATAATCCTTATAAATGAGGGCTGTGAGCACCCTGGCTGATAGAAGTGGATAAAAGTCCCCACGGTCTCTTTACTTAAGGCAACAGATGTGATGTTTGGTCCTTTGGATGTGCCAGAAAAGGTGACATGGGATGTTCTAGCAGAATGTGGAGCAGAGGGAGAGGGGTCATAGAGGTGCTTATACAGAAGAGGTTTAATGCAGACAGACGTGGGCTTGCTTAGGATGTAGTTAATAAGAGAGCCAGCACTCATACTCTGCTTTTTTCCCCCTATGTTCTATTGTTTCCTTTTTCCTTCAAGTCTTCTTTTCCATTACAGGTGCTACGTGGGGTGCAGAAAAACATGCTTGGCAACAGCTCCTGGCTTGGAGAGAGTAAACGTGTCTGAAAGTGTCCAAATCTGTCTGTATAACAGGGGGAGAATGGAAGTGAAGTTTTCTCCTTCAACAGAACCCCAAGTGAGTCTTCCCTCTGTGTGGGAGTGTTTCTCTGGGGTAGACTTCAGATATGAGAGCAAGGAAGACCCACTCTCTGTGGGAATATAGTACAAGCAAGATTATCAGCGGGGAAACAGATTTATGAAGCTCAGCAGGAGTCAGACCTGCACACTGCTTCTTCTTGTGCATTACATCCCTGGCCCCAGATACCTCTTTGTTAATTAGTATGTTTTTGTGCATGTGTATGGACACACACACAGACACCAGCAACAACCTGTTCTCCCTTCTCTTCCAGCATGGTGCAGTGTATCCCTCTCAGGAGCTGTCCCATGAGGAACCAGGCATGAAAACCTGCGTTTTAGGGAACAGAGGCATCTCGGTGAGCACAAACTGAGGAAAGATATCCATTTACTTAGCTGTCTGTTATCCACACAAGTTTGTATTCACTAGCAGTCAAATCTGAATCCACAGTCCAAAAGCACATCCCTGTGCCATTCCCTGGTGTGGGACAAGGCACAGACTCTATCCAGGGCCAAAGATTTATTTTATTCCCAAGATTCAGCCCTTCCTATATAAATGTCTCCAAACTCCTTTGTTCCTTTTCACTGATTCAGTGGCAACTCTTTTCACTTCTCCTAAAGGATAGCTCACAAAATAAAAGCACACACAGACTTTCTTCTAGAGAAGGGATCATCTCCTTTCTCCCTCTATCTCCGTCTCTAAGACATTTTTTCTCTCCCACCCACTCAGAAAGAATTGACATGCAGGCATTTCTGTGTAAGAGTGTAATACCCCTGAGGGAGAATGAAAGCCAGGAAAGAAAAAAACCAAAACCAAAAACCCTCACAAAACATAGACACTGGTCTCAGGACTTACTTTATGCTAAACAACTATTCTGCCTCTTGAGCTACAGCCTGTTACATTCATGTGACTGTTTGGCTCAGATTCCCATTCTTTTAGGGCATACTCATGGATCTAAAGGTACTAAATGTTTTTCACTACAGTAGCAAACTATTCAGTGCTTGCATGAAAGCGTAACCTGTGAAATATTTCATTTAGGTGCAAGTTATTAGTGACAGTCACCTGCAAGTGCATAATTACATTTGTATCTGGTCTCCAGCAAGGGCCAATAATGAGCTCTTTGTGTACAGTCTATTCAATCATTTGTATCACTTAATAATGAAAGATGGCAGAGATTATAAAAACCCCAATCATACAACATTTCACTCTGATGCACCGGGTTGGTTACCAGAGTAGGGCACCTCAGGCAAACAGAGGGATGAGTTGTTTTTAAATAGCCTGATGTGTACAGGGGGGACCTCTGCTCCAACAGAAAGGAAATTTTCAGGTCCTATCTTGTAAGAAAAGGTTGGTTTGTGTTTCAAACAAAAGCTGTCCCTTTTGCTGGAGAAAGGGAAAACAGAATAAATCTCATGGGAGTATGAGGGTAAAAAGTTTCAGTCTGCCTGAAGGCTTTCAAAGGAGAGATGGTGAAAATGTTCCTGCACAACAAGGTGGTGCTTCCTGATGCGTGGAGTCTGAGATATGTGGCACATGTGTAGACAAGATATTCTGCTGATTGCAAAGATGGGAAACCACTGGAAACAAGAGAGCATTTTCATGATTTTGTTCATACCTGAAACTTTATTATTCCTTTACTAAGGTACTCTTTGTCCGTGTATCTATTTTGAATATTGTAAACACATGCTTCTTTTTGTACCTACTCTTCACCCGACCTAAGTGGGATTTCAGGGTCACCCAGCTATCACTCAGCTATCAGCGGCTCTCTCAGCTCACATCCTGAGCACTTAGACATGATTTTTATCTCCTCAGGACATTCCCCTGCCCTGTTTCAACAGGAGGAGTTGGATAAATGAGCATCCTCCAGGGTCAGCCAAGCAGGAGCGTGACAGTGGAAAACTGGAAGATGCTGGGAATAAACCTGAATGTTGGAGGTTCCCAGTGGGGTTGGGAAAGATCCATGTAATAAAATCTTTTCAAAAATAAGTCTGTTTGGAGGTGGAGTTGACCCAATTGAAAATTCCCAAAGATGCTGAGCAGGATGTGTGGGTATCAACATAAAGGAACACAAATTCACATCTCCAGCTTTTGAACCACTTGTTTTGTTTTGTTTTTTTCTTTTTTTTATTATTCAAGCTTCCCAGTTTTTCCTCCATCTATGCACAGGGGGTGGGGTGGAAACCTCAGGGAAGACCAGAGTTAGGAAGGCAAGAAGAAGTGTATAACTGACAGCAGCAAGCCAGGTAGGAGTCAAACCTACAATCTTCTGGTCCGTAGTCAGATGTGTTATCCATTGTACCACTGGCCCCAAATGTCAGGAGCTTCAAATGATGGCAGTCCTGGGTCCCCCCCCAGAGAGACCCAGAGGATACCTCCACTGATGCCCAGCACCACAAAAATCAGGAAGTTGCACAGTGAAAAATCTCAATATCTGTGTCCAAGCTCCATATCTGATGTTGCTCCACTGTGATGAAGAGCTTTGCAAGTGCAAGCTGAGAATAAGTCCCATTGTGTCACCTGCTGCAATAGCTATGCCGAATGGAAAACAGAAAAAAACATCGTAATATCATCCAGTTCCCAAATTCTGGCAGTTGTGTCATGCCCCTTCACTCATAAACCCTGTTGTCTCCCTGGCCCTAGCAGCCATTTGGGCCAGCAGAGCCTGCCTGTTCCCATGGTGTCTGGAGGAGGAATCCCAGCTGGCGGGAGAAGGAGGCGGGATCTGCTTCTTCCACGGTTCTATAGCAAACGAGCCTTGTAGCCTTCCATGCTTGGTCCTGCCTCTGGGAAGGACCCCAGAACAGACAGGGCCTGCGAGGCTGGGACTGGCACAGAGCTGATCTGCTACGAGGGATAAGGGCATCTCTGAAGGCAGTCAGACAGCATCAGCACCTTATCTTCCAGGCAACCCTCATGCCACTGTCACACCGATACCTCTCCCATTACAACACGCCTGACTCACGTCTGCACGTTGGTTCCTGCCTCGACCTCTGAATTACTCTTGGTCTCTACCCCGTAATTTTTTCCTGCAGCTCAGCTGCCAGACACAGTGCTCTTTGAACTCTCCGAACAGGCTTTGCTTCTGAATTCATATAGAGCATCACATTGGTGCTTCAATGTCTCAGCAACTGTGGTCTTGGTCACTTGGTATGCTCTACAAAGGCCACAAGGTCCCAGAACTTGTTTTTCAGTTTTTACTCATTAATCACATGCAAAATAGGTTTTGCTTTTCCAGGAAGAGACAGGGATTTACAACATTTTGGGTTCAGTTTCAGGACTTCTTGGTGACACTTGCTGCCTGCTTTTCTGAGCCCTTTGCTTACCTTGTGGCAGTCAAATGTGTTGATCCATCATTGATAATAACTTGGAGTTAGTGAGCTGCAAGCTTCTTTCCCATGGTAGCCTTTGTCTGATGTTTGAGTTCTGGCATGACACGTGTGCATTCAGGCTTTCATAAACAAGCCTGTTCCAGAGAGAGCCAGGATACTGGAAAAAAACTCCACATATTTAGCCCAAGTTTCATTAGGCGAATGAAAACTGAACCAAAACAGTTAACCAGTGTTGGACATTAGGGAGCTTGGTAAAGGACATGAATGGCTCTTTTTCCCATTCCTTAGAAGCAGGATGGGATTCGTGCAACCTGCTGCCATGGAAAATGCTGGGAGCTGTTGGAGTTAGACATGAATTACCACAACCCTATTTAAACATGCACTGCTACTGTACCTTCCTGGCAGCAGTGATTTTGCCTGGCTGCTGTGATAAGTGATGGCTTGACTTGCGAGTGCTCTTTCAAGTCATGGACTATCTTGTGGGGTACTGAAGGTATTACATTCTGGATAAAAATAAGGAAGTTGAGGATGACGTTTGAAAGGAGGATGAGCCAGCTTGGTAGCTCCTTGCTCCAAAGTAGAGGTCCCATTTCTCCTCCCCTCTTCTCCACTGCCCTCAACTACACAAATTGCCTTGTCCTAGCTCTGGTTGTCTGTGGTCACTCCAGGCGCCTGAGTCAACTTGGTAATCCAACAAGGTGGGTAATTTTCCAATGGTCAGTGAAGTGAATCAGCTCAGATGGTGCTAACGAGGGGACTAGACCTTGCAGCCACGGCCACGACAAGGTAGGTGAGAGGTCCAGGCTGCCCCATCCCACTGGCCAGAGTAGCTCAGCGTCTTGCAGGTGCTTGCCAAACTGCATCCTGGAGGAGGAGTGTTGCTCTGAGGTAATGTAGCAAAAAACATGGAGTGGGAGCAAGGAGTGAGAAGTGGGGAATGTGTCCAGTAGGTGAGAGGTAGAGCCACTGTCTGTGTCCACAGACAGCTCACTTTAGACCTGTTATTTCCAATCTCTCTTCATTTTTGTCCTTGCTCACTTCACTTTGTGCAGGTGCAAGTAAGGTGGGTAATGAAGAGAGGCCAAATTCCTCCTGACTACCTCAGGCTGGTGCAGGGGGGGTAAACTGAGAGGAGCAGATCTTTCCTAGACTTGCAAATAGCTCCTCTCTTGCAAGTGTTTTTCCCTGAATTAACCAGAAAAAACACAAAGTGAATGAAAGCGGGTGAGCATGTCCAAATGGGTGGTGGGTATAACAACAGGAAGGGTGTAATTGCAAACAAGAAAAAGGTGGTGCCTTTTTCTACTTGGGCATCTTGGACTTGCATCTATTCCTCCAGCTGGCAGCCAGAGAGATGATCCACTGCATGCCCAGGCCAGGCAGCAGAGACGGCTCCCATGCACGAGCTCAGAGATCCCAGGGATGTTACTCCTCCTGCACTGATGGGATGAAGGATGATGCTAGAGAAGGATAGTCTCTCGGATTTCCGTGTACTTCCAACAGAATTTCTCTGAGCAAACAAGGCTGCTCCATTTTGCCTAATGCGGCATGTACAGCGAAACAGCTGCGTCATGGTGTCTGGCAACTCAGAAAGCAGGACCCAGTGAGATAGGCCCTGCTTGAACCATAGAGAGGGCTGCAGCCAAGACTAATGGTTTGAGACAAAGCCTTGGTCAAGTAGCAAACAATCCTAATGCCTGGAGAAAGCTGGAGCCAGAGCTGGGAATTCAGGCTAATGGACCAATAAGGGAGTGAATACATGTAAGAGCTAGAAATGAGAAGGGGTAATACATTTCTAGAAGACACTTCTCCTTTCCTGACTATTGTCCAGGGAGGAGCACAGGGGCTGCAGCTGAAGGAAGGGACATTGCTTTGGATATTTGCATATAAGGCTGTGGATATCGTGGAGAACAAGCTGGCAACCCAGAGTGCTGGTAAGGTGCCCCAAGCTCTACGTGAAGTTTTACCACATCCTTTGGCAAGAAACAAGTCATTAGTGTCCAATTACACTGAAATCATACTTAATGCAAGACAGGTTAAGACAAAAAGAAAATAAAAACATATACTCACAGTTGCCAAGACAGATAAAGTTATAAAAGATGTAGGTGGGGAAATGAGAGAAAACCAGGCTTCAGTTACTGGCTTTGAAGATTAAATCAGCATGGCTATTCCCTCATATCCAGGCATTTTGCTGCAGGCCCTCCTGACACAGTGAGGAGCAGACAGCCTACCTTCCTCCACACCTTACGCCCCAGGCTGTGTTGACCAAGAACCTTTTCCTTGTGGGGAAGCAAAGCACTTCTCATGTTCTAAAAAATTTTCTGCTGAAACCCCAAATTCTTCCAATCCTAGGAGTTTCACCAATTTAGTATAGAGCTCTTCCTATTTCTTCCCTATTCAAGAGGCAGGATGGCCTTTCCTCTTGGCAAAAATAAGAAGGATTTAATTCCTTTAGCATTACCTGGCCAGCTAACAATACCTTGACACAAGTGCTAAGCCTGAGTGCTGTCATGGGAAAGGCACTGGCCTGATGTTTCAATGCCACCATTTTCTTTTTATCTTTTTTTTTTTTCTGTAATAATGTAAACATCTCTTCTTTTCTGTGCCTGCTATCATTCTGGTGGGCATACAGCAAAATGTGTGAGCCTAGTCAGCCTTGGTTTGGAGGGGATGTGTTGCTTCAAGCTAGTTCTGGGAATAGAAGCAAGGGGTGCAGTCTCTGCCTGCTCAAGCAGAGGCTGCTCCCTCTGATGGGATTTGTCTTTTCAGGAAGAGGGCGAGACAGACCACCCGTTCATGGACAAGGATAAAGGAGATGAAGATTGATGTGGGAAGGATGAGAAGCAGGT
The DNA here is from genome assembly GCA_013397725.1 of Rhagologus leucostigma. Taxonomy (NCBI): domain Eukaryota; kingdom Metazoa; phylum Chordata; class Aves; order Passeriformes; genus Rhagologus; species Rhagologus leucostigma. The sequence goes on from VZTD01004788.1 coordinate 45,853, forward strand.
TGCTGTGGTGCTGCAAAGTAGCAGAGGAGGTAGAGGTATTGTGCTGGGCTTGAGAACTCACTTTTAAAGGACTTGTTCAATGCAGAGGACATCCTGTGACTTACTGCTGTGCATGCACACACAGTCTCCTTCCTTACCCTGTTGTTGTGTCTTTTTCCCTTTACATCTTCCACTTCCCTCGGCAAACATTCCCCTGCCAGGCTTACAAAGTGACCTCACACAGGGAGCACATGGAGATACCCATTAGCCAGCTGCCAGCACAGTTTCATCCTTGAACTGGAAGGAAATGGTTCAGCACCTTTCTGCCCTCCTGCATGGCTCCTGCAGCATTTGGGGTGGAGGGAGGAGTGGGGACAACACCAGGCTGGAGCTGGAGACAAGAGGCACTCCTGCTTCCCACATGCTGGACATGCTTCCCTCAGAAAGCTGTAAAGTGAGGGAAAGGCTGAAAATGAGAACACCAAGATGAAGAAAGGTGGAGCTTCCTGCTCTCCACACTGGCTCCTTGAGATGCCCTATTTTTCAATTTCTATCTCCATGTATCTTGTGAGGTCAGGTGTGAAGAACATTTCACATGGGAACATGTTAACAAGCCACCAGAGAAAGGATGAGAGGGTTGGCGCCTTCTTCCTGCCTGACTGGATGACACCTGGCTTGTTAAAGAGACATACTTCCCTGAAAGGGAACGACGGATGACTTCAGTTCTGGGAACGAGCATCCTGTCTGGACACATTCCGGGAGCCCAAGGAATTGTCTATGAGACTTGACGTATCAGGAGCAGCCCAGTGAATGCAACCTTAGAACATTACATGCAGAGGAAGCTTCTAAGGAAGCATCGCCCCTTCTCAGGGCAATCACCTGAATACCTGATGATGGGTGAGAGGTCTTGCCAATTGAGATCAGCAAGGATAGGAGCCTGTATAGTTTTTTTTAAGTATTCCATAAATATAATCTATTTTGGATGGATATTAATGGATTTGTCATGGATGAATCATTTTATTTCTATCCTTACTTCATTTCTTCTGGATTAAGTGGGATTTCAGTGTTACTGATTGCCCACTGACATCGCTAGCTGAAGGTGACAGTGAACTGTTACTCTGTGGCCACCTAGCTCCTGTCAGGCTCCTTGCCATGTTCTCTGGAGTGCTAAAGGTTAGCCATGCCTGCCCCATTTTGGCTGCAGGAATGAGGTCCGTGGTGAGTACCTCTGATGAAGGTCAGGGATGATAGAGGCATCCTCTGCTGGCAAAAACAGCTGTGGACACAGGTGTGGAATGGGAGAAAGGCTCTGGGCGTGACTCCTGATGTTCCTCAATGCGTCTGTCAGGGGTCCAATAAGAAGTTTAGTGATGAGTAGAAATCTTCCTCCCCACACCAAAATCTCCTCTCCTTTGAGCTGGAATTAGAACCAGTGACTAAGGATTACTCTGAAAGCACTACAGCCCTCTGCCCTGGGAGCTGAGATATCAAAAGATGAGAGATGCAGTCTTGAGAGAAACTCCCAGCAGGATCCTGCAGCAGCCCCAGTCCCAGCAGCATGATGGTAAGTAGCAGCTGCATCACTGTGGGATATGGGGAACCAAGGCCTAAAAGACGCCTTGAATACAAATTTCTGCACAAAACACTGCTGCTGCAAAGCTGTCGGCTCGCTGTGAAGTGCTTCAATAGCACTGATTAGGAATGGAAATAGCACCAAGGCCATACTACGTGGGTAACTGGAAGAGGTGTGATTTGTAGTCTACTCTTACACAAATCTATTATCACCCCTCTCATGCTTGCATTACAGGCTTTGGAATTATCAGAAGCAGCAGAACAAGTCCGTGTACTGCTCCAGCTTGTCACCTCTTACCTAAGGGTTCCCTGAAGTAAGACTGTCTGCACACCTGCAACAGGACAGAGGTGAGGGGAGCTGACCCCACAGCATTATAAAAAGAGCAACACAAGTGACATGAGGAAGTAAAACTTGCAATAAGCAGATCCATCAGAGGCTCTGTCTTTACACCACCTCTCCTTGCTTGCAGACTTCATTAGCAGTGCAGCTCTAAATGCTGTGACAATGGAAATGCACAGCAGCTCTGACACTGATCTATGCTCTGCTTTGCCACCATATCCCTGCCCTCCCTGCGCCCCGCATATGCCTGTTTTCTCCCCCACTTGTCTTCTCCTGATCCAAAGGGTGGCAATGACAGGGGATGTGGAGTCAGTGGTACCCTGTTTTCCCAGCTTCTTGACCACAGTGGTGGGACAAAGGAGCACGTTCGGCTCACAGCAGCACACCTTCCCTTATATCCAGTGCTGGAGAAGCCTCCCTCAGTGCTGATGGCTTGGGTCACGGGGGGTCACCCTCCAGGCTGATGACAGGCTGTGCTGGCTGCATCAGGGGGAGAACTTTGGAAGGAGAGGAAGACAGCCCCAACTCTTTGTCTTCCACCCAGATCATGGTATCAGACTATTATGGTGCTGTTTATTGCCATGAACTATTGGTTCATATTGCCCAGTCCTTACTGCAGAGGGTAAAACTGCATAGTGAGAGATGTGCATGCTCAGTCAGCACAGGTAAAACACTAATCTTACTGCAGAGCTGCACCCTCTGTGGCAAGGTCAAGGCCATTTAAGAGACACACAAAAATCTGAGTTATTCTATGGTGAAAGGACTTGCTGTGCACCCTTTCTTCCCTTGCATTCCCTAAACTCTGCCAGAATCAAAAGGGCTGACTCCTAGGGAACAGCCTGGTGTTGGGAGAGGGTGATGCAACACCACGTGTGTGGACATGGGCTGACGTGCTTGAGATGCTTCCTAAAGTGATAATTCAAAAGGACGTTAATGTAATAAACTGCTGCTTGGTACGATGAACACAATGTCACAGTGGATGGCATTCCTGATCATAGCTAAAAGTGCCTGGCTTGAAGGCTTTTCCAGTTGTTTTCCTTGCAAATGCCTGCATCTCTCTCTCAAACGCTGTGCTCTCCTATGCTCACAAAAATCCCATGCGAAGGAGTGGGTAAAAGAACTTGGCTAGAAAATGGCCAAAAGGGAAACTTGATCTTCTTATCTAACTTTCAAAAGGAAAAAAAAGGCATTGGTAGTCAGGAATGAAGAGTCATGCTGGTTTTGCTGTATGCCTTGAGAGCATTTGCAGAGCAAAGGAACACATAAAAGGAAAACAGAAGAATTTGAAAAAAAAACCCAAAGAACATTTGTTACCTCTGACACCAGTCACTTGATAAACAGACACTTCACTGGTTCTGGTAGCAACTTATTGCGTGAAAACCTTCCTGCCCCCNTCAAGAACTGAATCTCTATTCCGTCCTGAAGGAATGACCCTCAAGATGGGGGTGGATGAAAACATAACCTAGACCATCCTGGGGAGCTGGGATGGAGTTTCAGCAGGTCTCTGATGTGGTATAAAGTCTGTGCTGAGTATAAACTTAAAATCAGTCTCTCCTTTGAACTACAGACCTGAGCATTGTCCTGGAAAAAAAAAATCCTCAGTCCTCTGCTCTGCCAGCTGAGCGATGGAGAGCATACTGAAATAGCATCAAGAGCGGCTTATGTCAAGCAGACCAATGCTAGGGAGAAACCTGACACTGGGACAGGGCTGTGAAGTGATGAGCTGAGGCCAGCTGGGAAGCCTGAGCTGGATCTGTGCTGTGAAACACAAGTTCCTCTCTACTGAACATCACTCTCCTTTCCTACTGACAGAGCTGGGGCTGCAGCAGCGGGGTTTGGAGTGCTATGGCCTGTTAAGTCCAGAGCAGAAATCAAATCTGTCACCCAGTCAAAATTCCTGTTGTTAAATCTCTGCAATACCCTTTTCCTTAAATTCTGGTATACTTGGGAGGCCCCCTAGCACTGCCCCTGCTGTGCCACCTCTGTTCATCCCCACTGCGACAGCACCAACTCCTGCACTGCTAAGCCAGAATCAAACATCCCTGTTATTCCACAAAATGCAGGTATCTGGGGAGGATCCACTATTCCTACCTTCCTGCTAGTAAGGGAGACATCTAGCCATGATTTACAAACAGGCTCTCATGGGATGCTGTGATAGGAAAGTAGATGGGAAAGAGTCAGGGGTGCATTTGAAAAGCAGAGGATTGTGTTAAAATACTAAAATACTTGGTTGCTTATTCTCCAGAAGTGGGATTTTCCCACTTTTCTAACTGGTGTGCTCTCTCCTTCTTCTATCTGCTTTTGTTTTACTTATATCCTTTCTTCTTTCATGTCTCATTTTCACTGCAGGGTATGTTTGGGGGTGTGGAAAAGCAAGCCTGTTCCTGTTATCTGTGAAACTTGTCCCTAGCCCTGGAAAGGACCTATTTTTAGGTAGGCAGTAGTGCAGCACTATTCCTTTCCCACATGCAATACTTCCTTCAGTCCTTTGGACATACTTTTATGCCTTGGCTGTGAAATATGGATCTCTTTCTAGCAGTGATGTGTGGAGGGGATGAGGGTTTGGGAACCCTTGGGTTTGTAAAGTTGCATGTGCCTTGGGGAGATACTGAACTGTACATCTCATGTTTGTTATCCTACAGCTGAATATTTTCAGGCTCACTGATTTTGAAACTTTAGACAATACAGATAATTGCAAGGAAGATGATAAATGCCTCATGTTAATCACCTTGCAGGGTCACCCTGCCTGCCTGAAGGGTTTGACCTGACCACCATTTCTCATCCCAATCTTGAGGACTCTGAGGAAACCAGGACTTCCTTTCAGGAGGGCTTTGTTTCCCTGTGTCCCCTAAAGATGGTTGACAGGTTCATGCTGGCTTGCTGGCACTGCTGGAGGGCAGAAGGAAGCCAAAGGATCTTCCTTCTCCCAGGCAGACAGCTGGGGCAGTGACCCCATGTCTTGGTGTCATGATGACGACATGACCACAGCATGCAGGAATGAGTCCTTGATGCGGTTTGTCCGCAGACTCTCACTGTTTCAGGGTCTTTTAATCCAAATCCTTGAGGTTTGTCTGTTATAATTTATATTGGTATCACTGATTAATTTGGAATAGAACTTATTATCTAGTTCATATGCCCTTTTATCCCATGTTTCTCCCGGTTTGCTAAAAACTGTGGAAGGTCCTTGAGTGTGGATAAGTCCAGAGAAGGCTGCTTTTGATCACAGTTCAGCTCAGGGCAATGTCCATCCTCTATTCAAAAGAAAAGGGCAGACATCATCCCTCTGTCTGGTCTTTGTAGCTTGTCCCTGAAATCTCATGTCCCATACATTTGATGTGCTCCAAGTGACTCACCCTTGGAAATGCTTTGAGCTTTCCTCTTCTGCTGTGATTTCATATGTGCAAAAGGAACTTTCTCAAGATGTCATTATCTCCTATCCTGGTCTTTGTTTTCCTGGAGATCTGAAACCAACCCTCAGACTGTTTTTAGAAGGTCTCCAAATACTGACCGCATATGGCCTGTCATCACATATGAGGTACACAAAGACAAATATATATATATATATATATGTGTTGAGTGGAAAAAATGTCAGTCTCAAAAGGCAACTGTTTTTGGAAGCACTTGTGTCTGTTGCAAAGACTCTCTTTGGCTGCATAAATTGAGTCACACACAAGGGTAGTCTCAGTATTTATCGTGGAGTGTATATCAATCACAATAAAAGCATGAAATGCAAAATATCACTTGCAGTTTGCACTTGTACAGGTAGGAGGGCTTCATCTTATAGCTGGCTTGTCGGCTCAGTAAGTTGTTGCCAATGTAAGTGAAACTTGAGTCTCTGCAACATGCTGCCTGTAGGTGGGAATGCCGGTGCTTGCCACCTGCTCCTGAGGGACTGTTCACGGCAGGGTAAACGGGCACAGACAAAAGGTGAGATGGACGGAGGGCCTCCCCTGGCCTCCTCGAGGGATGCTTGGCTAAAAATGCAAATCTTTTCAGCCAGAGCAACAAGCAGAGCTAGCAGTATGGGAAGAGGGGAAGGATGCATCGTCATCTTGCCCTAAGTTTCACATTTGGGTGAGCAGAATTGGAGACTGCAACCTCATTTTTGTTAGGATGTTGTATTGCTCAGTAACCCACCAGCCCTGTCCTCTTCCAGAAGCTGGGCTGGTGTGGAAAGCCTGCAGGTGAGTCCCAGCAGCCTCAGGAGTGTGGGGAGCTGCTGGAGGCAGCGGGGTGGGGGTGGGTGGTGATCCCTGCCCAGGGAAGGATGGGCAGCTCCCATCCGCTTCAGGCAGCTGCCAGTGTAGAGGTCTGCCCACCCCTGAGCTGGGTGGCGGTGTGCTTGCTCATCCTCCAGGACAGGCAGAAGGTGGGGTGGCAGCAGGCCCACGCACTGTCACCCCATGGACCGGGACGTTTCTCACCACCCACCATGTCCAGGACAGGATGCCTGGACAAGGAGCCTGCTCCTTGCAGAGTGCACTTTGCCTTTGCAGGCTCATTAGGGAAGCAAGTCATGTGGGAGCATATTTTTGACAGCATCCTCTGGCCAAAGTACTATTTTTCTCTTTGTTTTCCAGTCATGCAAGAGAGCCACAGGGCTGATTTTCTGAGTGACACACAAGAGCTTCCCAGATCTGGTACAAGATAAGAGGTTGCAGAGGGGAATTCTGTGAATGCAAAACCCAGAGATGTCATTATGGCATTGAAACCTGAACCTGGACATCACTCAACCTCTCCTTCCTCCTCCAAATCCCTCTCCTAAACCCACTGCTTTGCAGCCAGCTTTCCAGGTTCCAGGCCATCAGTCCACAGGCTGCAAGCTGTTATTCAGCTGCACAATAGAGGAGTTAGAAGTAATGTCTGCAAAAGCAAGCCTATCTTTAGGAATTAGTGTTCTGGTTGTGTCAGCAAAGCCAGGTAACACTACCAGGCAGGCAATACTGAAAAAAAATATTTCTTCTTGGTGATGGTGGGCAGACATCTAGAGTTTCTGTCCAGGAGGGGAGTTAAAGCAAGTCCTCTTATCCTTTGTTTGTCCCCTGGGAGATAGCTTGACTTGGTGACTCTTCAAAGGACAGCTGTATGTGGTCTTCCCCTGCAGGAGTGGAAGGAGAGGAAGAGGAGGGGGACAGGGCTGCCAGGGAGAGACAGAAGAGTGCCAGGCTCTTTCTCAGTGCAAGTTCTTTGAAGCTCATCCTAAGCAGTTCCCGCTGAAGACCAGCTGCAGGATCTTCCTGTTTCTCCTCAGTGTCTTGGACTTGGCTCTTCTTTTCCTCCTCGTTGCAGAGTGGTCGTACAATGTGTGGCTTTCCTGGCACTTCTCATCCTGCCTTTGCAAGTGTGGTCAAGTCTCTGCATTTCTTTACCTATAATTAATTGCTGTCGTTCATAAAACCTTATCAGAAAAACCTGTACTAATTTTTCACATGTCTAGACTACATATTCCTGCCAGAAAAATGTTTCAGCTTAGGCCTGGTTGCAAAAGGTGGGTTTATCTTTGTCTTGTTGACTCCTCTTTTTGGTTGTGCTGTTTATTACCTGTTCCATGTTAGCATGCTTCAGCACACAGAAAGGGGAAAACCAGCAGCACACTGTCCCTCACCTTGTTGCCACCAGATGTCCTCTGCAGATGCATCAGATGTCCTGCTCAGCCAGTTAACAAAAGGCTTCTGGGGGTTACCACGGGTAGGTATAAACTCACCAGAATCACATCCCAGAGGCACGTTACACCCTGAGAGGTGCCTCAGTTCATTCTCCAAAGGGCCAGCATAGGTTTTTTTCATGCCATGAACATCTCCTTCCCTACATCAGCATATGCAGGTGTTTTTGCGTGCTGACATTTCTAGCCCTCAGCTTTTCCCTCCAGAATTTCTGCCTGTGCAGTGAGGTGGAAGTTCCTGCCCTGCCAGATGAGGATGGCTTTTCTCATCTAATTCAGAGCCTCTTATTGAAGCAGGTTTTGCTGTGCGAGGGGCAGCTGACTCAAAGTTAGGAGGGCAAGAATGAGGCGTTCAGATTCCTCCAGATGCAAAAGTCACCTCTGACCCAGCCATGGAGGGGAGGGAAAGAAGAGAAATATCTTCTTGCTGCTGCCAGGGAAGGCTCCCTGCCAGCCATGCCAAAAGCCCCAGCTGTCTGCAGCTCAGCTGCCAGAGCAGCTTCTCCCAGTGGACTCCAGGCTCTTGTCCACACCAGGCAGTCGAAGCAAAGGTGTGATTTCAAATGGGTTTAACTTAGCTATCACTAATTTGCAATGAATGCAAGACTTTAAAAAATCGATTTGTTTTTATGGGACGGCTGACAAATGTGTGTAAGTTTACACAAGGGAATTTCCAGCTCATTGGGCTGCAAATGAGTACAGGATTTCACTCAAACACTTAAGAAGCATGTGAGGCACTGAAAACAAAACAGTCAATAATACAGTTAATGTTATTTATTACAATTGCATGCAGAGGATAGTATTCATTTCCATGCAGACATCCATGAAAACCTTCACTTTTGTATTTTCCTGAAGTGCATGGTTTCCAGACTGGTGTTGCACGCAGACTGAGGGCCCTACTTTAGAATTGGGGTCTGCCCCTGGATGTGTAGGGCACTCACTCAGCTGCTCTCCTGCATTTCTCAGATGCAAGCCCTATACAGTCATAAGGCAGAATAAACATTAGAGGTTTCTACAAGACACTTAACTGAGAAAGTACTGTAGTTATTGATTAAAAGAGAAGAAAATATTCTGATTATATGTACAGTATGGTGGCAAAGTGATTTTATACAGTAATGCAGGGACTTTGGTTTAAATTTGAGGATGAGATATTTATTGCTTGTACAGTTGCATGATAAATTATTGGCAAGTAGAAGCACAGATGGCTTTCCCTTAAGATCAGGCGTCACATGTCACAAATTATCTGGGAAATTGTCATTTTAAAAATAACTCTGGAACAAGTGCCAAGCTGAAAGGGATATCAGTGTCTAATAAACAGATATAAACACAGCAGTGCCCAAAACTAAAATATATTTGAATTAAACTATCAGAGAGAGAGCATATAGAATTAATACCTATTCTGTAGCAGCACAAATTAAAGCCTTTCACACTGTATTTCTTCAGTTTCTTTGTCATCAGGAAATTCAAATAATGTTTTTCATGCCTATTTAACCTGCCCATGGAGTTAACGGCATGAATAGTCATGTTAGATTTTTATGTTACAGCTCCTAAGACTAAAATCTTACCAGAAGAAAGTTTAAGCAGTTACAGGCAGGCAATTTTGTTAGTCTGGTTTTCAAGGTGATGAGATGTTTACACCCTGAAGTGTTCAAGCTCCAGAGCAGCCATCGCTCCTATTGCCTTCTCCAGTAGCCACGTGTACTTCACACCTTGGAAAGGTAGGATCATGGAGCCTGCCAAAACCCATGGGCAAAATTACACCCTGCTCTCGTGGCCACCGCTGCTCGCTCACAACAGAGCATTCATTAGGCGGCAGGATGTGGCTGAGCAGGCTGGGGCTGCCCTTCACTTCCATTGACCTGCAATGACAAGGAAAGGGAGTGGAAGGCCTTTGCTTATCACTCCCCCAGCTCCTCAAGGGGTGAAGGCTGCCATGTGTGAGTGAGGAGAGCCAGGGCCTCTGCAGCCTCCCCCCTCCCCCGGCAGCCGTCACCTGTCCCAGCCTGTCCTGCTCTCACGCGCATATATGGGCACGGCAGGACGGCAGCTCGTGACGCAGTGCTGCTAAAAACAGCCCCGGCTCTGCTCGGCCCCTCGTTCAAACAGTGTCCTCCGGCCCGAGCAACCCAGAGAGCTTCTGATCGCAGCACAGCCTTGGACTTATTTCAAGGGAAATTAACCCCAAAACCTCTCCACAAGGCCGTGGCCCTGAGCGTATGCTCCAGGAAAAGCTAGGGATGAGCACCTCCCTGAGCTACAAGTCGTTCTCCAAAGAGCAGCAAACTATGGATAACCTGGAGAAACAGCTGATCTGCCCCATCTGCTTGGAGATGTTCACCAAGCCAGTGGTCATCCTGCCTTGCCAGCACAACCTCTGTCGGAAGTGCGCCAGTGACATCTTCCAGGTAGGTTTCTTCCCACAGAGAGGTCTGCTTCCCAAGCAGCACTGGTTGGAATGAATGGTAAAGTAGGTTTTTTACGTGTTTTGGTAGACTAATTTTAACAGTTGGTGAGAGAGGGTTGGGGGGATGATTTAAGGCCAAAGTTGATGTATCCGGGGGCCACGGCTGAGCTCACAGCATCTGAAAGTGCCACCTGTTGGCTGTGGTGACATGGCCAAGTGTGAGCTGAGGGACTGGCCCCTAGCCCAGCAGTCGCCAGGTGCTTTCCCAGGGGTGACATGTCGGAATTACCCTCTCACTGGGTATAGTGGCAAATGGTTTCCAACCATTTGGTGCTTTTGGAAGAGGCTTTCATGGTTTTTCATGGCCGTATCCCCCTCTCCTTGTGCTGCTTGGCAAGAACAGGCCTCCAACCCCTACCTGCCGACCAGGGGAGGTACAACTGTGGCGTCGGGAGGCCGCTTCCGCTGTCCCTCCTGCAGGCACGAGGTGGTCCTGGACCGACACGGCGTCTACGGGCTGCAGAGGAACCTGCTGGTGGAGAACATCATCGACATCTACAAGCAGGAGTCCACAAGGTAACAAGGGAATGTGTGTTCTTCAGAGGACACACATGAGGTTGATTTAGTCATTTTGTCTCTCGAAAAAGCAGAAAGGGATCGTGCTGCCATGCCTGACTGTCTGCTACATAATGAAGTCAGCTCTCACTGAGGACAGAAAACAGTGTCCAAACAGATGCTGAGCTTCCCTGTTTCCACTTACAGCAGGGGATTGGGCCATGCTTATTCACATAAGCAACACTTACCTGTGCAAGCAAGGCCCTTGAGGTCAGCACAGCTACTCACACGATTAAGGGAAAAGTATCTTGCTTAACATCACTTATTGCAAAAACAGTTCAGACAATTCTTATTTGTCTTTAACCTCTGTGTTCTCGTGCTAAAGAAGGGGAAGGATTTCAAATCTTGTTAGAAAATCCTGAAGTACAGACAGTGCAAACAAGAAGAAAACTGAATTTCACACCCTGTATCATATTGACAAATGAAAATTCCATTAAAAATATTTCCATTCCTGTCAGCTTGGGATGTGAACTTATGAAATCAAGTCTTATTTAGGAGCCCTTAAAAGAGGACTAGCCAGAAACAATATGTATCAGAGCTGTGTGCCTGTGCACAACAATCAAGACCTCAGGGCAGAGGAATGGGTTAATTCTAAAAAGTAAGATTACTCCTGAATGGTAATGTCTTGCATTTGATGTGTAATGGATCCAGAAACAGAAGAATGTTTTCTCATCTCTATTTCCCTGGGATGGGTTGGATACATGGTACCACTGTGGAGAACTGAGTAGGGGGGAAGGTGAAGGAGATTATCTTCTCCATCTACTCTTATGAGACCCCACCTGGAGTCCTGCATCCAGCTCTGGAGTCCTTAGCACAAGAAAGACATGGACCTGCTGGAGTGAGTCCAGAGGAGGGATGCAAAGACGTTCAGAGGGCTGGAGCATCTCTCCTCTGAAAGAGTTGGGGTTGTTCAACCTGGAGAAGAGAAAGGTCTGGGAAGACCTTAGAGCAGCTTCTAGTACCTATAGGGGGCCTACAAGAGAGCTGGAGAGGGGTTTTTGACAAGGGCATGTAGTGATAGGACAAGGGGGAATGGCTTTAAACTGAAAGAGAATATATTTAGATTAGATGCAGAAGGAAATTCTTCACTCTGAGGTGGTGAGGCACTGGCACAGGTTGCCCAGAGAGGCTGTGGATACTCCATCCCTGGCAGTGTCCAAGGCCAGGAGGGATGGGGCTTCACACAACCTGGGCTAGTGAAAGGTGTCCCTGCCCAAGGTAGGGGTGTTGGAACTAGATGATCTCTCAGGTCCTTTCCAACCCAAACCATTCCATAATTCTGTGATTCTATGATGAAATTAACCTGGCCCCAGGCCACCAAGCAAGGAGCTCTCACCCAGGGAAGCTGTTTTTTGTCACCAGCTTGAATCCTTAGAGTTGGTTTTGTATGGCAAGGTGTTTCGTTCACCTCGAAGGTGTAATCCTGGCCATGCTCCCTGACAGTCTTCTGAATCCACTGCAACGAGGAGCTGGGTTTCCCAGGGACAGTGAGGTAGCATCACTGGTGCAGGTGGACACAACCATCAGAACCTAGTCCCTGAATAGCTGAGGATGCCTCCTCCAGCAGAAGAGGACAGTCACCAGCAGAGAGAACATTTTGGTGCCTGACGGTGGCTTTGGCTATTCTCAGCTGTTTGAATCTCTCTGAGGACTGTTGCAGCTGGGCATAGGTTGGAGCTCCAAAGCACTGGAGAGCACAAAGCTGGCTTAAAATTGTCCCTTCTGCTGCCCTTTGCGCTCAGTGCCAAGTAAAGGTCAGCTACCCCTGTGTGTGTCATTGATACTCAAATATTATTTTAGTCAGGAAAATCTCAAGAGGAAATGAATCAACAAAGCTGCAATGGTGGACTTTGCTTTTGATCAATTAAGCTGGACATATATGGCCTCATGTCTTCATGTCTTCTTTGGTTTTGCCTTTTTTTCAGCTCACAGTTGTATTTAACTCAAAAAAAAAAGAAAATTAAAAAAAAAAAAGAAAAAAAAAAAGAAGCAGCTCCTTTTCCCCATGTAGTTCATGGGAAATTGGAAAAAAATACAGTTAAACAGAAATGTAAGAATAGATTTAGTAGATTCTTTTTTAATTCCACGAAAGTAAAACACATAATGAATAAAACAGGAGAATAGAAAAAAAAAAAAAACAAAATATGAACATACATGTGCTTATATATTTGTCCAAAAGTTTTGTTTATTTAATCTGTTAAGGTGCTTATTTAACCTTCATGTATGTCCTTAGAATGAAAGTTATTGTCAGGGTTACGCAGTAGCAGCAATGTGTAGCAGCGCTATCTAAACTATTTGGCCCTTTGTGGGCCTCAGCTGCTTATCTCCGTCTGCCTAACATTCCTTGGGCTCCCCTGAGAGTGTGAGCAGATCTCTCATGGCTTTTCCCCATGCTGTTCCACTGAAAGCAAAAAGTCAAGGAAAATGAAGTCTTCCCCACTTCTTCCTTTTGTACCAGTCTCTTCCATACTGACAACAGGGGTCTGGCAGAGATACATAGGAAGAAGGGTGACATGTGATCTTTGCCTCCTTGTTCTTCCCAAAACAACCCTTCAAACTGGCAGCACCTGTGATTTCCAGACAGGAACCTCTTCCCCTCGAGTTCTCCTGTGGGTATAATTCACGATAATTGCATGTGCCAGAATGATGCCAGCTCCCATGTGCATTTCACATGAACTTAGAGTAAAGTGAGAGTAATGGGAGCAAGGGAGCAGGCTTTGGCTCCTGCTTAGGCAAAAATAGCTCATTTCAAAAGTATTGGGGTTCTTTTTTGTAATTGGATTTTCTATTTGAATTAAGGAATTGGTTTTTTTTTAATGAAAACTGGGACAGGAGCTGGACTACGAGGTTGGGGGAGTCTGCCTGAGCCCTCATATGCAGCCCCTCCTATTACTAAGCATCACATCATATGGTCTTTTATCCCATTGCTCATCAAATTCCAGCTGATGGCAGCATAGCCTGTTGCCCAATTTAGAAAGTGTTAGCAACACAAGGGGAGAATTCTTCAAGCAGGAGGTGGCTTGTACAAAGCTTTAAAAGACAGCAAAGGACTGAAAACAGTGGAAATTGAGTTGGCTAAAAATTAAACCAGTCTTTGAAAATCTGTAGGCCACTGATCACCTAAACTATCTGAGGAACATCGGGATGCCTGCTGTCACCAGGAAAGTGTAGCAACAGGAGGTTGTGACTTTTTGTAAGATCTGGCAGGTTCTAATAATCTCAGCCGGCTATTCCAGATCAAAAGGTGCTTTGGGCTTTGTTACCAGCTGAATCCTGATCAGGGAGGGTCAAGCATTCTTTCTGCCTTGCACTTACCAGGGAGAGCCTGAAGAACAGGCTGTCCCTGCAGCCCTGAGCACGGATGGAGCAGAGTGTGCAGCAGGGACCAGGCTGTGCTGAGGGCAGCCTGCATGGGCTCTGTGATGGTGCTGACATGCTGCAGGGCCCCATAGCCAGCACTGCCGGAAGCCTCTGTCCCTGACACCTCCGAGGTCTTAGCCCAAACTCCCAAAGCAGGACGTGTCTCTCTAAGCCAGGCTGCAGGGGTGTCTGGGGATCTCAGATAGGCTGGGCCAGGGAAATGTGCTCCCTGACCACAGGTCACCAAGCAAGGAGGAGCCCCCCAGGCTCTGCAGTAAAGAGACGATGAGTGAGATCATCTGGTTCTCCTCCAACTCCCCATGAGACAAAGCCCCAAGCTCACCTGCACCAATAGTTTTCTTGGGCTGGACATTCATGATAGTACTGTAACAGAGCTACAAGAATCCTTATGTCCGTATGAACTTCTATAGCCTTCTCATTTTTCAAGCCCCATTTCTACCCTGGGTATTGGTGGGCTTTTCACTACTTTTGAGAGAGTCCATCATTGTAGCTGATTTTCAAGGACCACCTTCCTCCAAGATCAAAAATGGTCTATCCCCATACATAAGAACTCAAGCAATGGTGACAGAACACCTGCATTGATTAGGAGGGAGCTCCTGATAAAAATAAAATAGTAAAAAAGAAGCAAAAGGAAGATGGACAGGTGATTCAGGAAGATTTTGAGACACTGTCCAAGCACATGCAGATGAAGTTAGGAAAGCCAAATTCCACCTGGAACTGAATCTGATGAGGGACATGAAGGCTAACGAGAGCTTCTACAGCTGCATCAGCAGCAGAAGGAAGATTAGGGAAAGTGTGAGTTCATTGCTAAATGGAGCAGGGCCTCATGTAACACAGGACATAGAAAAGGCCAATGTACTCAACACCACCTTTACCTCAGACTTTACTAGGAAGTTCAGCTTTAAGTAATCGTAGTAGCCTGAGACCAGTGGGAAAGTCTAGAGCAAGGACGACTCACCTTTGGTGGAGGGGGATCAGGTTAGAGAATATTAAAAAAAAATTGGACATCCTGATGGGAGGCATCCATAAGTGGTGAGGGAGCTGACATATTATTGTAAGGTCACTCTCAATAATCTTTGAAAGGCTGTGGTAATTGGAACAGTTTCCTGTGGACTGGAAGAAAGCAAATGTTCCTCCAATCTTCAAGGAATGCAAGGAGGAGAATCCAGGGAACTACAGGCCGATCATGCACACTGGTCTCTAGAACGTATTTCATGCAAACCCTCCTGGAAACCATTTCCAAATATATAAACAACAAGAAGGTGATTAGAAATAGTCACCATGGATTTATGAAGAGGAAATCAGCATGACCAATCTGATAGCCTTTTATATTGAGATGGCAAACTCAGTACATGAGAGGAGAGCAGTAGATATTGTTTATCTAGACTTTAGACACTGTCTGCTGTGACATCTTTATTGATAAACTGTTGAAATAAGGTCTAGAGTGGACAGTGGAAAGTGAACTGGACCAAAAACTGGCTGTACTACCAGACTCAAAGGGTCATGGTAAGCAGCATGAAGTCAAGTGGAGGCCAGTCATTAGCGCTCTATGCCCAAGACTGATACTGTGGCAAATGCAGTTTCATATCTTCACTAATGACCTGACTGTGCCTCATAGAGTCATGCAGATCCTCTCCATCCCCTGACCAGGTGCAGACACCAGGTGATGTGATGGCACAGGAAGGGCTCCAGCTGTCTTAGGGTCCTCAGTAAAAACACTATCAAAATTGAATTCAGGATTTCAGTAGAGACCTTCTTGGATTTGAAAAAGTCCTACAGAAAACATGCTTTCTAACAGCAGTTTTCCTAAGGTCTTACTACGTTCTTAATAAAGTGTGCTTCTTTATGTGCGCAGCAACTTTGCATTTCCTCACCAAATCACAGTCACAGAATGGTTGAGATTGGAAGGAACCTCTCGAGGTTGTCTGGTCCGACCACCTGCTGCTCAAGCAGGACCACCTGAAGCCAGTTGCCCATGACCATGTCCAGATGGCTTATGAGTATCTTCAAGGATGGAAACTCCACAACCATCCTTGGCAACCTGTGCCAGTGCTTAGTCACTCTCACAGTAAAAAAGTGTTTCCTGATGTTCAGAGTGTACCTCCCATGTTTCAGTTTGTGCCCATTACCTCTGGTCCTGGCATTGAAAAGCACCTGACTCCACCCTCATTACACCCTCCATTCAGGCATTTAGATACCCAAAGGTATTGATAAGATCAAGGCCATTGTTAAGACTCCCCTTAAACTTCCCCTGATCCAGGCTGAAAGTTGCAGCTCTCTCAGCCTTTCCTCACAGGAGAGCTGCTGTTGACCCTTAATCACCTTCAGGGCCCTTTGCGGGACTCTCTCCAGTATGTCAGTGTCTCTCATGTACTGGGTAGTCCAGAATGGGACCCAGTCAGTACTTCAGGGGTGGTTCAAACACAGTTTCAGTGGGAAAGAATAAGCCTCTAGCAGTCAAATACAGGCTTAGCATATCAAAGAGAAAAGTCCAAGAATGAGACCACAAAGTTATTAGGACATTTCACCAACCTGACATTTCTCTGGTCACCAGCATAGCTGTGGTGAATCTTTGCTGTTACTAAAGCCATGCAGTCATTTTCCTATCAGCTGCTCTTTAATCTCCTGTTTCAGAAGCAGTCTCCATTTTAAACTTAGAGGTTGTGTTTTGGCCTTTGCTACCCCAACACAGATCTAGAGGATCCCTTCTGAAGCCAGGGAATAGTGTGCTAAAAATCTCTCCTTTTGCACAGCCTGGTGAGGAGCCTGTAAATCTGTTTATTTCTAGTCTTCTGACACTGTCTTCAGGGCCCCACTAATTCAGGGAGTTCTGCCAGGTTTCTTCCAGCTCTTAGCAGCACCTTTGAAGGCTGGCTGCTTCTGGCTGAACTTGCTTGACACCGTCACCTTTTTGCTCTATGTAATGTGTCTTTCATGCAAGTGGCACCGTTCCAGTGTCCAATAAAATTCTAGTCGTTTCTGGCTCTGGTCTTGTAAATATTTGCAGGAAGAGCTGCTATCTCAGGCTTAATTAATGACTTTGAAATTCATTGTATTGCCCTCACGCATGGGCCCTCCCACTGGTGCACTATGACATGAATATATTAGGGGCTGTTTGCAGTAATCTGCAAACAATGTAAAGCATTTTTTATGGAGGAGACACACCTCTTTTGACTAGCATTGAAACAGTGCTGGATTTGACAAAGTGCCTGATGTTAATGAATGCTGGAAATCTGACCCAAATAACAGGCTTTCTTCAGAAGTGTTTGTCTTGTTTTATTCTGGTATATCATGTTATATGGCAGATTACAGATTTTCCTTATGAACCCTTTAAATCCCAGGGCACTCTTGAATTAAAAAAAAAATACACAAATGTTGAGACATTTTGTTTCTTGCTAGATTTTTTTTAAATGCATCTAAGTGATCATATTCCATACCCTTCAGAAGAGAAAATCTGTATTTTGGCATTAAAAAATAAATGCCATATCCACTCTACCAAACCATATAGAAAAACTCTAGTGTAATATAATATAAAATAATGATTGTTTCCATACATTTTAAGCTTTAATAGAATGACTGTTTGCCTCCTTGCTACAGAGTTCTGTAGAATGGCTTAAGAAAAGGTTCCCGTGTAATTCCATTAAATTCCACAGTTTCTAATGTTGAAAATATACGATTATATGATGCCATTGTTCCACTTGCTACAGGTAAGTCATAGTTCTCTTTCCAAACAGTAGCAGAAGGGGATAATGGTTTACGCTGAAAATATTTAACATTGCCACAGTAGCAGTGGTGGCTTTTGAAGGCTTGAACCCCTTCAAGACACACTCTTTCCATTGGTCTACTGGCCCCTGTCTTCTGTACCACATCCTTACACACTCATGTGTTTGCCACAGATGTGCTCAGGGTGTTAAGCCCGAAGTGCAGGCTCAGGAAGTGCCACCTTGCCCACACACACCAGACCAGAGCTGTCACTTGCACTGGGAATGTCAGTTAAGTGGCTCATTTGAAGAAACCTACAACTAAATTAGCTCCTAAGATAGCAGGTTGTGTAGACTTGTGTGTATACAGCTAAATCATTTTGGTGAAGAGGAGATCAGACTGAGCTATAATGTGGCGACAGTTCCTGGCTTAGCACAGGAAAGGAACACTTGTGTAGCCCATGCCCTTTCTGCTGGGTACAGCTGAGTAAACTACTGCTAAAACGTTTGACACTGTAAAGTTAGACATGTGCCACCTGGCTGAAATTAATTTGTGTGACACCTTGTTTTAGTTGCTGGCCTAATGTAAAGGCTGTAAGGACCCAGTGCTGTTTGATAGTGACAGTTCTGACCAGGGCCTCACAAAGCTCATCATCAGAGATTTAGACTTACAGGCCTAAAGGTTCATTAGTATCTACAACTCTTGCTTAAAATCAGTCCCCTCCATAAGAGCTTTGCCGCATTAAGCCAAGTGCACAACAATTTGCATGATGAACCAGAAGGAAATTACATGTGTTTCATATTTCAGACAGATGTTAGATAACATGCTAATTAAAATACATTAGTAGTCTGAGTCCAGGCTCAGTGAGGTTATTTAAATTTTTAAATATGAGCAAGGATTCTGTCATGCTCCCACTCACATTCCTCATTCATATGGGAATCCCCATATGAAGTCATGTTGCTATATTGTCACCACATCATACTGTCAGGACATTAAGCTGTACTCTTGTCTCTTTAAGTCATCCCATGTGGCAGGTTTAAGTCTATGCTGCGTATTCAGTCAACCTTGGATGCTGCTATACAAATGTACCATATTTCATGCTAATACCCTAAGTGTTGTTATCAGAAACTCACGAGCGCCATGTTTGCTTTAAACTTGTTTTCTTTTGCAGACCTGAAAGGAAGTGTGACCAGCCAATGTGCGAAGAGCACGATGATGAGAGAATTAATATTTATTGTTTGAACTGTGAAATGCCCACCTGCTCCTTGTGCAAAATCTTTGGTGCCCACAAAGACTGTCAGGTTGCTCCTCTCACAAATGTTTACCAGCAACAAAAGGTAAATATCTTCTTGTTTCTCAAAATCCTCGAAGAAACTGACAGGATCTTCAACAGGAAAGTGTTCCCATGAGCTTCCTGCGAGTTTCCAAAACGGTCTGGGGGTGCCTTTGTCACTCCTGTGTGTGACTGAAAGGCTCTTGTAAATCTGTAGGAACTGTTTAGAAACACAGGAAAATAAATTTATGAGAGATCACACAGAAAGATATTACAGTGTCCCAGTTTTGATGTGGAGTCGAGGATCTCTCTTTTGAGTTCCTAATCCCTTTTTTTCAGTGCTTTTAGATCAGACAAACAAGTGGGATTTCCAACACTAAGAACTGGAAAGAGAACAGACCATTTCAAATCAAATAGTCATCTATCAGGCACTTTTACATTTAAGCATCCCATTTTTAAGAAAACTTAAGTGAAAAACCTCCTCCTGCAAGTGAATGAAGGAATATTCAATAGTTAGCAGCACAGGATGTACCTAACATCTTCTGCCCTTGCTGTCACCAGTAAAAGACTTGTTTATTTTTAATACAGTATTAATTTAAAACCTGACTCACTGGGTTATCCTCCTGAGATAAACAGCTCATTTTTCTGGAGGGCCCCAGTGGGGCAAGCAATCAGACAGGCCAAGTTTGCAACCCCAGCCTCCAACTTTGTCACACAGATGCATGTGTGTGTAAACTACAAATGAGGAGTCGCTTTAGGAAAGTAGCTACAAACATCCTTTTCAATCAAAAAAAGGTGGGAGAAGGAGGAGAAGTTTCTTGGACTGAATCCATGCCCCCAGTCACTCATTTTGCATGGAGATTTGCAAGCTGTGTTTTCCTTCCCAGAGTGCCCATGGAAAGGGTCTGTCATGCTCAAGACAGGAGGCGTAACCTGGAGGCTGCAGGATGCATACTTCAAAGGAGCCTTTACAGAGCTGTGAAGGCCTCAAAGGATCCTGTACAGAGCTGTGGAGGCCATGAATACAGTTGTCTCTCTTACTACAGTTGTCTCTCTTACTACAGCCAAGGGCCCCTTGCACTCCCCAGCACCCTTCCCAAGTTCCCTAGGACTGGCTTCTTTCTCTCTCTTAGGGATACCTCACAATCATCTCCACCCCCACACTCAGATTTTCTCCCTCCACCCATTTCCCTCATGCCAGTGGCTCAACCTCCACCTTCTTCTCCTCCTTTTCTCCTGTCCCCTCTCACCACAACCCCAACCCCGCTGCCCACATGCCAGGGACTCTGTAACACCTTGGTCCCTCCAGGTCCATGGGCCAGCTCTTTTCCATTCCAAGGCCAAGAGCTACAGTCCTCAGGGAAATACCACAGTGGTGTGGCTAGACCCAGACACTGAAAAAACAACCTCTCAAGAGACAAAGTCTTTTCTCTCAACAAACCCAAAGGAAATATTTGGGGCCTGTTGAAACAGCACTTCAGACAAAAGCATCTAGAAGAACCTCCTAGAACAAAGTGCTTCTTTCTTTCCAAACCACAGTTTCATCTCCATTAAAAGTTCCAAAATGTCAACGTTTTCATAGTGTATTGCAGGAGGAAACAAATGTCAAAGTACAATCTTGTGGGCACATAAAGCTCCTATTTTTCTCAGTTCTGGTGGAGAGATGAATATCCTGGATATGGCTTATTTGCCTCCTACTCCCCACTGTTAGATGTGTTACCGTGAAGTGTCACAGCACCTAACACCCTTCTGCTTGCTCTCCCCTTACTGCCTAGTCTGAGCTGAGTGATAGCATTGCAGTCCTGGTGGGGAGCAATGACAGAGTGCAAGGGATTGTCACGCAGCTGGAGGAGACCTGCAAGACAGTTGAGGTAGGTACCACCTCTTTAAATGCAGTTATTTCAGTGTGACGTTGCATCTTTTAAACCTCTGGTAATGATCATTCTTTAACAGACCTCACTTTACCCAAATGCATTCCCACACAGTTTCACTAAACCATTCCTCGTGGCTTTGCACATTATCAAGATGTACTGCCTCAGCCAAAGGATACAACCTGCTCAGCACCCCTGACATTTGCTGTATGGTAGAGGATAAAAGAGTAAGGATAATCCATATCAGCAAGTCTTGCTCAATATTCTTAGTGGAATAGGATCTTACTGAAGTTAAAAGCAGATCCACCAAAATGCCATCAACTCCCAGCTCATTTAACATCTAAGATCATATTTTAGAGCTGTAAAAGACCAGAATTAGTCTGAAGTCTGACAGGTCCGGTGAACAGAGCCTTAGTCTTAGCCACAGGGCAGGCACAGCATGGTTCACAGGTATGTCAGTATTTGCTCTGTATTTGGTTGGTTTGCCTTCTGAACAGAAGTAGTGTTTTAATATGTGGTCCTTTAAGGAGTCTTGTTTTGTTGCTCATGGGAGAGAAGAGTTTGGGTTCCTACTGGACTTTCTGGTAAAAGCCTCGCTCTGAAAGAGTTGGAATTAGTTTTGTGTTATTCAATAGCAGAAGTGGCTTTCATTTCCTTTGAGAGCTTTGCATCAGCAAAGCAAATAGAAACATCAACTTTGACCAATCTGAGCATCACAGAGCAATAGGCTGAAAGAAGCTCATATGAATTGATTTTGTGATCAGTTTGATGAAGCATCTAGTGGAGTCGCATCCCTCTCAGCCCAATTAGAATTATATTGACCCTTCAGAGCTGGAGCACAAAAGAGAAATGGTAGGGGAAAAGAAGTTAACCCAAGGTGTATAGATTCTAATTAGCAAGAAAAAACAATTACACAGTCTTTGTACACAAATCCGAGCAAGAAGGAACAGAAAATGTCTGAGTTTGTTTCAAAGAACACAAAACCATTGGCCCAAGTAAAAGAGAGAGCACATTAATGGCACTCAGAACTTTGTAGTTGGGAAGCCTTCATGCCGCAAGGATGAAATTGGCTGCTATCAGGACTTTGCAGACAGAAACAAGCCTTTCAAGTAGGTTAACTGCAGAAATTTGAATTATACAAAAGCAAAAGCTTACACTCATTTAAGTTGAACTAGCTGAACCAGAAACAAATCTTCACTTAGTCTGAAGTATGGAGAAAACACTGTGCTAAAAATAGCTTAAAAAATACAACAGTTTCTGAAACTAGCTTCCTCAGAGTCATCCACTCAGCTTAAAATCTAACCTTTAAAGTCAAAGCCCAAAGAAAGTGCAGCCATTTTACCTTCAGATGTTTTATCAGGCTTTTCACCTTTAAAGTCAAAGATTGCAGAAAATAGATCTTAGAGTTTACCTTGGCACTTCCATGTTGCAATTCAAGCAAATCACATTTCCTGCTATGCAATAGCTTTGTCTGAATTGACATCAGTTTGTCCTTGAAGATGAGAAGCTACAGCTGGAACTTGGAATTGTTCACACGTAGAAATATCACAACCCAGGACTGTCTCTTCTTTCTGCTTAACACTTTGCAGAGAACAATAAATATCTGCTTTAGCAGAAAATACATGATTATTTTCCTTTTAGCTGGAATAAGTCATAGCCTACAGTTCTACGTTTAGCTACTGTTCCTATCCAACCATAAAAACCAGAAGAGGAAAAAAAAAAAAAGCTTTTAACTCACTGAAAGGTAGACCTAATTCATATATTATACTGAAAATTGAGAAAGGAATATAAAATGCTAAATACCAGAAAGCTATAATAAATAATTAAGTTCTGTTTAGCTCTGTAAAAGAGTCTAATAACAAAGGAGAAATTACAGGGTTTTTTCAAATGCTAAAAGCATAGGCCAGTCAATATAGGTCCTTTGGAACAAGCAGTGAGACTCATGCTCAGTAGCAAGGACTCCTTTCTTTTTGATGTAGCTGTGCTTTAAAAAACAAAAAGGCTGAGAACTTTTTAGAATGCAAAGTCATGTATTTGTTAACCTTTTTCATTACACAGAATCTGATTAGAGTAATTCCATCAGGCAGAGACTTCATGTGGGAACTTTTTATGCAGAACGAGAATATTTCAGAAATATTTCAGCATTTGCAGTTAGAAACCTGTTTTGCACTCTCACTCTTGAGATTCACAACTCTGTAATATCTCCTGGCAGGAAATATTATCTATTAGTGCTTAAAGATAGGGAAGGATCTCTCAGGGCACCCTGATATCACTTGCTTGCTCTTCTTCCCCTAACAGTTGTCCTGTGTCAAATGACAAAGATAGCACACACCTGTCTTGAAATTAAGGTTGTTTTACAAGTGATCTGAATGACATTTCATGGGAACAAAGCTAGGGGAGGAGTGGAAGGAGAGAAGATTATTTGAGGTCTGAACGTATAAGGACACGCAGAAACCATGACTGACCTGGTTTGAAAACTTCCTTAACCCCACCCTGTAATTGCACTAATCAGGAATTCCTGGGAAGTGACAAGAACTCCCAGAAGAGCAGGACATGCCCGCACCCCCTGCAAGGAGATTTAAATTAGGAGTGCCTGTTTAGCCTAGCCCTCCTCACTGGGTAGCAGAAGTGGATACTTGGGTCAATGCACGAAGATGTGCATTCAATCCCCTCTCCACCCCCATGTAGACAGTGATTTTTAGCCAAATGTACATCTTTGAAAGGCTTTCTCCTTTGAATGATACAGAGCAGACTATCACCATTCATAGGAATGATAGTCAGATAGGAGCTCTGGCTGGAAGTCAAGAAAAAAGTGGGATTCTCTCTGGCCAAGTGCTGTGAATAAAAAGTCTTATCACTTCCAAAAGTACTGTGGGACTGTTAATAATCCTGTGCTGCCAGAATCTCAGCATCATGCCTCAAGGGACAAAGATGAGGAATTGATTCAGCCTCAGTTCCTAGGAAAGAGATTTAAATAATCACCACCATCCACAACCAGGTCTAACCACAATAAGGTTATGCCCTGGGGCACCCAGATGACTCAAGTACTTCTTTCGGTAGACCTCAGACATTATATATAGTCTGTCTTCCATTTCCTCCCCATAAATCCTCCTTTACAAGTGCAGTTTGTTCTTTTTAGAGAGCGCTCAATACAGCAATCATCAAACCCATCCTCCTAACTCAGTGAAAGATGCTGTTGTCTGCTTGGAGAGACAATAGCAGTGTCTCAAAAAATGATGTGAAAATCAGTGCCTGAACATACGGTTGGAATCTAATTCCTCCTTCTTGTCTTTGTGCTTCTGTCACGCACCATTTTCTTTGCAGAACCTCTACCTCATTCAGTGCACAGTAAATGGAAGATAATGGACACCTCTTGTCCAAATAGAGTATAAGAGGGCATATGTGAAAATCAAGCCCAGCCAGGATTGTTCCAGGTACTCAGGTAGAAAAAGAAAATTCTCCAGAGCTGTTTGAGATGCTTGTTCCTTTTAAAACCATTCTGTTCACGCAAATGAACCCAGCTGCTAATACGGTGGGAGCTTTTACTTTTTCTGCGGACTTTGATGTATCTCTACAGACATCATAAATACGTTTTTACTTTTTTTAGCAGACTCACAAGTTATACAATAACCTGTTTGGGGGCTTTCAGTGGCTTGAAACTCAGAGTTTGAGATGAGTTTTTAAACTTTTGTTCCAACAGCTTGGACTTTGAAAATTATAAAAGTCTCTGGGGTCATTCAGAATCCTTTGCACTGTTCAGAAAGAGGAGTTTCTTTGATGAAAATACTTCCAAGTAACTGTAAAAATAGAAACCCTTTTAAGAACATAACATGTTTAACATAAACCAAATGATTCACAGGAATGCTGCAGACGACAGAAAGAACAGTTGTGTGAAAAATTTGATTATCTCTATTCTGTACTGGAAGAAAGAAAAAATGAGATGACACAAATAATCACTAGAACCCAAGAGGAGAAACTGGAACATGTCCGCTCCCTGATGAAGAAGTATGCGGATCACTTGGAAGCTGTGTCAAAACTGGTTGAATCAGGAATCCAGTTCATGGAAGAACCAGAAATGGCTGTGTTTTTGCAGGTATAAAGTCTATAAATAGAGATAGAAAAAAGAATTATGGGTTTATTGATATATTATTTAAGCATTTCTCAGTTGTAGGCCCATTCAGAGTTTGGTTATCTTCAAGTGAACATTTATAGAAACTCATTTTTTAAACACTTGAATCAACTCAGACAAATAACTACTCTTCTCGTGAATAGTATCCAAATCAAGAACATGAGTACTTGCTATTTGCACCAAAATATACCATCCTGTGTATGAATTTCTGGTCCCCATAGAAGAAACACGAATTTAAACATTTTCCAGCTAATCTGTATTTTCCCACCAATATGATGGTGGGACAATATGTTCATGTGTCCATGAACTTCTGAGAATTACAGGTTTCACTTGCAAATTGACAAAATTATTAACTTTTGAATAATTTATGTGCTAAGTTACATTTTTATGCCTTTATTAATTTTTTTCTTCTGTTTTCTTACTATAAATTTAAGAGACATGAGTGGGGAACCATTAGCAGCCTGTCCTATGAATTCACTGGTGTAGAATTTCTGTCTTGCAAGTTTACAGTTCCTCTATATTAAAGGCTGGAAGGGCATTTTCTACCAAACCAAACAAAACAAAACCAAAAAAACCACAAACAAATAAAAACAAAATAAAATAACCCCCCTTACTTTCATCAAAGAATTGCCTTTGAAGAGTACAATATTCTTCCGAGACAAATAGGATTTTGTCTCTCCAAAAGGATGCCCTTGTGGATAGTCAAAGGTGTAATTACTGTGACTAAAGAGGGTAACGGACCAAATGCTTTTCACCACAAATACAACCAAAAATGAGGAAAAAAATTTCCATTTGGGTTTTTTTTTACCAACTGTGCATGTTTCCCATCATATTCACGTTTTAATTAAAAGATCTCCAAAGAACTGAAAGGTTTACTCAGCTGTATACTAGTCACCATCCAAATTTCATCTCATTCATAGATGTCATGGCTGTCACTTACAAAATCCTTATTAGTGCTTTTAGAAGCTGCCTCTGTAAGAATTATTTCTCAATGCATAAAATCGCTGAAAAAATAGAATCATTTAAGAAGTCAGTTATCTCCTTTTTGTTTCCACAGAATGCCAAAACATTGCTACAAAAGTAAGTATTTAAGCTTGAGACTCCTGGTTTTTATAATCACTTACAATTTATAAATTTATCTTCAAATCCAATGCCAATAACCAATCTCTATTTTAGAATTACTGAAGCTTCTAAGGGATTTCAAATGGAAAAAATAGAGGATGGGTATGAAAATATGAACCAATTCACAGTGAACCTCAGTAGAGAAGAAAAAATAATACGAGAAATTGATTTTGACAGAGGTATGTAATTTATTTCACCAAAATTTCTTTCTTATATAGCAGTTGTATGTGATTCACATGATGATATTGAGTAGGAAACCTTGAATCAGATATTTCTATCTATCCTAAAATGTAACCAGAGCATTATGTATCAATTATAATCAAATCTAGGTTTATTTCTCTGAAGTGCTAGGATGGCCCTGAACAACATCCAACATTTCTTGGGATAACTAGTGTGATTATACAAAAGAAAATCCAGTGCTAGAGGCCTCCCTCTGGAAATAACCTGAGCCACGACTGCAGACCACATGATGCATCAGATGGCACAAAGGCAATGCTGTGACCAAGTTTGACAGTCTGGTTTAGGCATGTTGGTATCTCAAACCTCCAGTCATGCATTGCAAAACACTGACCTGGTAAAGAATTATGATGACAGCTTCAATGGCATTAAAACAAACATATACCTAGAAGTGGAAGAAGGACTTTTATCATGACAGATTGTGCCAGATCCCAGGTAGCCTCTCCCCAAAATGTGCGGGGCTGTGCTGCACTTCCCTCACGAGGATAACTGCATTGACAGGACTTTCGGTCCTCCTTCCCATGGAAAGGGCCAGCTTAAGATTTTAACCAGCGTGTGTGTTCAGTGTCTTCCCTGCCCCAAAGCTCCTGCTGGCAGCTCCGTGGTAGTGCCCAGTCCAGGCTGGTGGGAGCAGGCTCCTCACCAACACCCTCTCTGCCAGGCAGCAGATTGTCAGTGACTTTGCCATGCGATTGCAAATGGATTTTTAATTATGTAAAAACTTAAGCCATCTTCACATGGTGTTCAACCTGTCCTTTTACATGTGTCCGATCAGAGGAGGAGGGAGAAGAAGAAGAGGAGGAGACAGAGGATGGCGAAGGCTTGGCTGAAGTCCACACAGAGTCATCAGCAGAGGAGGAAGAGGAGGAAGAGGTGGAAGAGGAAGGGGCGGAGAGAGCACCACAGCCACCTCAGCAGGACCCTGAAGCACAGAGTGCAGGGGTAGAGCCCCTGGCTGAACCCACTCCAGTGCCAGTGCTGGCTGCCCCAGCTGGTCAGGTAAATGTCTCTGCTGCCCCGCTGCCCTGCCAGCTATGCTGAGTGCACCTGGCAGAGCCAGAAAATGCTCCCCTGTGTCCTGTGGGCACCATAAGTCAGGAGCAGGGCTAAGGGAGTCAGTGCACTGGAGGGCAAAATTATTTATTGCTCTTGTGCACATAGATGCAACTTTACTTTGACCTGTGCGTGTATCACTTGATAAGCAAAAATTTAGCTGCTAGATAAATTAAGATATATATGAGATACATAAGTTATAAATAAAAAAGGCTCCATTTGGGAGTTAAGTGCATTAAAATGAGTGTTCTGCTTGCTGTGATTTAACTCAGACTAACTGTTATAAATGAGATGATTGTTAAAATATTTATACCAAGAGAATTTGGCATTCCCTCTGGATTTAGGAAGCTTTCCACCACCAGTTTTTAGATTATACTTCTAATCTGTTTTCTGTGAATGGCACTTGCTGCCTTCTGCTCTGATCATCCTTGAGATATGTCTAGGTGGATGCAGAAATATCATACCCCAAACAGGAGAGGAAACTGCCTCTTACAACCTAACAGCAAATAGGTTCAGGCTGTGAATATTTTAGGCCAACACTTTTCTCAGGGAATGTGATTAGAATGAGACAATAATTTCTGCATATTCTAAAAGATGTACATTAAAAAATATACTTCATATGCTACTTTAGTTTGCCTTGCATACCATTACCTTAGCAAATTCTCCTCTTACACGATTTGCTTATAAAGTTGCTGAGGGGGTAAAGGCTGCTGTGAATATATTTGAGGAGGCCTTTGTGAAAACAAGAAAGCACACAAAGGATCTTTGATTGTAGCAAGCTCCCCACATAAAACAAGTGAAAATAAATACTACAGATTCATTCTTTCTTTGGTCTAAAAACATGTGTGAGTTTTCACCAGTTGTGTGAAGATGTTCTTAAATCAGGCTTTATTGATTTAATCAAAATTTGAAGATTTGCACTGACTTCACTAAACTTGTGTTCCCTAACTGATGTAGGGTTTTATGCAAACAAGAACTAGACAAGCAGTTCTGCCCACCAACATGAATTCTCTAATTTCTGAGGCTAAAGTGAGAAAAGTACAGCATGCTGCTTTAGCAATTGTAAAATGCCCCTAGGAGATAAGCAGGCATGGAGTCAGACATGGCATGTGGGTGTTGTGGTGTGGAGGATACCTGTATTTCAGTTCTTGCTTTCTGGTGTAAAAAGGCAAAGCAGAAATGCTGTGGTGATAGCAGGCTGTGTGTGTAGGAACCCCAAGAGCATGATGCAGGTAGAGAGGTGCAGTTCATCTGGCTGCTCCTCTTCCTGGCAGAGCAACAGTGCTTGGCTTCCAGCAGTGATGGCAAGGCTGGTGGGCAAATGCTTCTCTCCTTATTCTGACTGCTCATATCAACAGACTCATTGGCAAACGTGTTGTTCTTAACCTAAAACCCAACAAGCCATTTGAAGGTACCTACACCTGTCATTCATGGCTGGTATGGGTTCATGAGGCTCTTATGCAGAATTTCTTAGGTTTTTAGAATTGAATTGAATTGAGGGTTTATCTGAATTAAGGAACCTGTTGCTCACTCCTTTCTCAGTTAGCACCCCCTTCCCACCTAGTTCTACCCTCCTGTTCTATTTTTGGGTTCATTTATTTTCTTTCTCTTGTCTGTGTTATTCAAATGATAGTTACTTCTGCTTCACATTTTGGTTGCAATTCTTTCAGATCATATAGTAGGACAAATCTATGCCTTGCAGTGACATGTAACAAACACAACATGCAGCACAATGTGACTTCAGCAGGAAGGTAACGTGGTGCACTCTGCTTGTTCTTCTCTTTATCTGTCCTGATTAAGGATGTTGTTGTGACACCAAGTGGTTCTCAACAGACTCCCAAGTCGGACACTCAAGTGCCGGCCACAGCAGAAACCATCGATCCTTTGTTTTACCCTAGCTGGTATAAGTCCCAGTCACGGCAACCAAGCAGTCCAAGCTCAACCCCGGTGAGTGGGCTGGGGAAAGTAGGGACTCCTGTTTGTCTGGAAACAAGTGCAAAGAAGGCAGAAGCCCCGACAGCAGCAACAATCGAGGAGAGTGCACCAGGGAGTGGTAAGGAAAGTAATGCCACTGCAGCGACATCCAAGGTCAGTGCTTCCGGAGTCACCCCAGAGGGCTGTGACGTGCAGCGAGGCGGGAACAGCAATTGTTAAGGAAAATGTGACTTCATTTTCCTCTGCATGCTAAAGAATAATTTCAAAAATATGAAAAGAGCACAAATTGTCATTTCAGCAAATCCACCGGATTTGTAGACGGTTTCAGTATGTGACAGGCTGACTCTGCAGCTTCAGAGCAGCATGCTGGTCGTTGCTTGTGCTTACCTGCCAGTGCACCTTGCTTGTGCCAGCTGTTATCCAAATTACTCACGCACAGGAGCTGTTGTGGAGAGGCTGGTCATGTCTCTCAGACACATGAGATATTTGCATGTGTTAGTGGCAGAGAAATCCTGTGCATGAGATTACTCTCATCACCTGCTGAAAGTCTGTGTATGTGCTGTCCTACCATGGCTGGTTGAGCAGCTATGGCTTGGCTTTGCCTTCTGCAGCTCTGTGGCTGCACCTGGAGTGCTTCCCCATGTGAACACGAAGCTATGCAAACACCCGGAGCCTTCTTGTGTATTTGATTGCCTGTCAGTAAGCAGTGTGATTTCCTGGGTTCAGATCTGTGGCAGAGGGTTTGCTTCAAGGATTCTTGAGACTTGATTAAAAGAGAGCATGAAGATAATACATTTCAGTTCAGTGTTAGACACTCAGCAGCATGATGGGATAACAGATACTGATGTGTTAAGTACAGGAGGATGTTTTCCTTGAAATTACAATGTTAGAGTTGGTATAACCTGAATTTGAATAATCCTCCTTCAGCACATATATACAAACTCCACGTGGGCCAAAGATACAAGGAACAGAGTTGAGGGAGCTGTGCAAGGATTTGCACACTACACCAGCTCCTGCTCCAGTGTCTGGTGACCAGCCCATGAGCAGCACTCTGTAAATCAAACCATCATAATTCACAGGTTCCAGCTGCATGTTTTAACGAAGCAATTACCTGTATGTGTGCGATGAGAGGAGATTGTGTGTGTGTGTGTGCGTGTGTCTGTGCATGTGTCTGTGCGTGTGCATGAGAAAGCACAAATGGGTAGTAAGTATTTCATGTTGTTTTGTTTAAGTCTGGAGATGACTACATAGCATACATTAGCAGCTGTATAGTCAACAGTTACAGACTGTATGACAATAGATAAACAACACGTGCCAGGCACAAAGTTAGGAGAAGGAGTTCACAAAGATATGATAAAAGGGGTGCTTATCTTCTGCTAGAGGTCTCAGGCAGTGACACTTGAATTTGGTGACTGACTTTGCTGGCGTTCTTAACAAAAGCAACATTTGACCACCAAATTTCAGTGGCTGTTTTTCAAGTCAGGGTTTGATGTGAGAATATTTGAGTGGAATTTTAAAAAAAAGTACTTTAAAATTATCGAATCTACTATGACATTGTCTTCTTAAGTATATTCAAAACGAGCTGGCAAAAAGTAAATTCACGGTGAAATTTACTGGTGCTGTTTCTTCTTATCAGTTACACTGACAACCAGGCAGCCTAACCTCACCACAGTACTTACTCTGTACTAGGTTGATTTCCTTGGAGCTTGCCTAAGTGTGGTCTGCATCCCTCAGCCCTAACAACAAGAAAAGGAACAAAACTTGCATTTGATGTGGGCAGCTGTCTGAAAAACAACAGCAGTCTGGTACCTAGCTTTCTTCATTGAGTACCAGGAGCAAAAACAGGCACGTAGGAAAGATGTCAGTTCCTGTTGGTGTGTGAGTTTGGGGGTGCTGCGTCTCAATATTTTACCAGATCACTGGTGACGCTGACATTTTGGGAGGAGGAGGAGGAAGTTGAGAAGAGTAGCTCATGGTTCTGGTGATGTGGGAGAAAGGAACAGGGGTAACAGCTGAGCATGGGATTGCCACTGGGCTGGAGACAGAGCAAGGGATAGGAAAGCTAAAGAAGCAGAAAAGTGCAGAAGAATAGAAAAAGCAGAATGACCAAGTGAGGGTGATGCTGTGAGATGATTCTGTGGTCAGATTTAAGGATCTGAGCTGAGATGTGTCTATGTCACAAAGGAAATGGCTGATGCTGTGTGGCAGTGATCATTTTCAAGTATGTGAACTTCAACTTTGTATTTTTCCTGCATGTGGTTTTACACAACCCTGATACATACACTTTGAAATGCTGTATTCCCTTATTTTTTTTTAAACCCCAGCTGATGTTCTTCACATCACTGTATTTACTCCCTTCCTCTAATTAAAGTATATAATGGAAAAGTGCTGTGGAAACAGAGCTTTTTCACAGAACATAGTGATAATGACTAGTTCATGTGATGACAACACTGGTGAAGCACTCTTCTTATTTTCTCACAGGAGTTAGCATTCTGCATAACACTTTTGGCATTTCTTGTCATACTACATCATCTTTGGAATCTGATTCAATACATGATTTGTACTTTCATGGGTAGGAAATATTTCATTTTACCATTAACTAACAGTTCAAGTAGTGTATTTGGTGACGTTCCTACATAGCTTTAAAGGACTTTTTTCCCTTTCTTCCCATCCAAAAACATCATGCTAGTTCACAATACGAGCTGCCTAAAACATTTCTTCCTCCTCACAAATGCCACCCTTCAGCTTACTCCTGCATGGTTAAACATTGCATCTCCCTGGTTCAAAATGAAAAGAGACATTTACTCTTGCAGATATATGGGCTTATATTTCAGTTGCTGTTCAGTTGACCAGCAGGTTGGAGAACCTCTTGGCTGACAGATGTGAAGAACACCAAGCTTGTTCAGTCCAACAAGTAGGAGAGGAAGAGCTGGAGAGTCATGATTGCCATCAGAGGGGTAAAGGTCAGGAAAACAAATCCACTGAATAATCCTGCTACTAGGATTACCACGGCAAGCAAATCATCTGTGCTCCCTTGGGTGGATGGCTCGAGCCCCGCTCCCCAGAGGTCCCCACAGAGATAGTGGAAAGGGTCCCCTCACACCTCAGCTCACACAGCACAACCCACATTCCCTTGAGGTCCCCACAGGCATTCAAAGCTGTCTCTCCCACATTCCAGTGAGCATGGAGTATCAATCATGGCCCTGAAATGCAGCATTTGCAGGAATCACAATCAATTTAGACGAAGGCTTTTTTGCCTTAGGTCACATTAAGAGCTGAAATATCCATAAGATCAAGGACTAAGAACTTCACTACCAAATGAAGGTGTCCCAAATACAAACTCTGTAATCTATACCTTAACTATTCCATAACATCCCTTCTGGAGTAACCCCTTTTTTGGTAGACAAGAGCCGTGACTTAGTTCTTCCAGCTCCAAATTCATGCCCCTCTTATGTAAGACATACATGTGTGTTCAATTTTCAGTGTGATATGACTGAACTACAGAGAATTCTGTATTATGACTGGGATATTTAATGTTATTTACTGAAGACCAAAAACGTCTGACACAAAACAACCCTAGTTACCTTTGGGTATTTGCTCAAATGACAGACAAATTCAATTTTGATCTATTTTTCAACACAAAAATGCTTGGTTTTCCCTGCTCACTTTCTGCAGTGTACTCTCAGCACTGTACATGATATGGAGCATCTATGAAAAATGGCAAATTATTATTATTCGGCTCCTATGTGCAGAACTTCCAGCACTATGACTGAAGAATATCTCTTCATTAAAAGAATAAAAAGAGAGAGGGAAGAAGTTATCATCTACACTTTAGATGAATAAATTAGGCAAAAAGATTCACTGTCTGGTAGTAATTTGAATTTGAAGAGCACTGGACACTGTGAATCAATTAAGTTTATGGATCATAGTTTAATTTTCATTTATTTGTGTTTGTTTTTGAAAATTTGTTGTATTATTACAAAAGGACATTGAGGTTGTTTGTACTCCTGGGAAATCTGGCATGTGAAGAGCACTCTGCTTTTTTCCCCCCTCTCTGTTTTTAATTCAGAATACCTTTTGAAATTAAAAATAGACAAATGCAGAAAGCTCTTATTTCTACTCTTTCTATGTGGTCTCCAGTGACATCTTTATGATTTATTTAATAATGAAGTAGAAAGGAGGTGAAGGAAAACGACATTTTGGTCTCAGATTCTATTTGCATAAAAATGGTTTTATTCTCCATGCATAGTGAAGTGGCTGGTTAGACAATTTATCTTTATCTTTCGTGTGAGATCTCAGGTCACTGCCCTTGTTCTTTTGTCTGATAAGCCCCTGAAAGTCAAATAACAAAATTACTCTGAACAACTGTATAATTATTTATAATAATAATATAAATCTGCATGACTGTCATCATAAGAGCAGCATATAATGTATTTTCAGGCTATTTTAATAGAATGCCTCAATAGGGATTTCCTTGTTTTTCAGCAGCAAAAAGAGATCAGTTCCCCTATTAATTCTCAATATTTACTTTATTTAAGGGTTGTTTCATTCTAAGAAATTGTATTGATGCA
The DNA here is from genome assembly GCA_013397725.1 of Rhagologus leucostigma. Taxonomy (NCBI): domain Eukaryota; kingdom Metazoa; phylum Chordata; class Aves; order Passeriformes; genus Rhagologus; species Rhagologus leucostigma. The sequence continues at coordinate 79,699 of VZTD01004788.1, forward strand.
TCTATAAATTTCCTCCAGAGTGCAGGAGGGTGTAGCAGCAGGGATAAGGCAACAGGAGTTGCAGTCCACAGGTATACAGATTACTTAGCATAAGAAGGGACAGAAGAAGATGATTCAGCATGAACAAAATACATAACTCTGCATTAGAGAGCCTCATCCTTCTTCAGGGAGTGCCTAAGTCAGAAGTGTGGTCACCACAGGCTGCTTCTGCCTAGCCATTTACTCACCTCTCATCTCCAGTAAGAGAGAGTTCAGCAGCTGCTGCTGCTTCTCACTTGGCACCTCTTCCACCTGCCTGCTGAGTGTGAGGTGACATTGCTCCCAACCCAGCTGCTCTGTTCACTTTCTAAAGCTGGGGGGATCAGAGCCTCTGGAGGAGACAACCAGCAGCAAATGATTACATCACAGGGAGCAGGAATAGTGTCAATGAACTGCCTTGTCACCATGGGGAGGGATGTATTAGTGAAGGGTGATACAGACATTAGCAAGCAGCCCTTTCCAGTGCATGGGAGAAACAGATCTTGGAGTTCTGCAACCTTCCCTAGTCATGCTTTGTCGGCAGCATCTCTCATGCAGTGAAACCATATAAATTTGTGAGAGTTCATGAAAGTCTTGGTTTGTCTGTGTCTGTGGTTACCCAGTTTATTTCACATAAGATGAAGTATTGGACCCTGTATTCTGTTGCTCAAATTCCCCCTAAGAAAAGAGTCTGTCTGTGGCTCCAGAGGACTCCAGCGCATACATTTAGTCCAGAAGAAAATGCAAGTTAATCATCCACAAACAGTAGCCTGATCTAATATCCCTTTGCAGCCAGTAAGTACAGTGCTTTAATTCCATGAGGATATAAAATATAATCAGGACTGAACTGTTTGGGAGGAGAAATACTAATGGAATGGCCTATGCTAATCTTGTTTCATTAGTTTTAAAATTTTCTATTACTTGCTTGCAACCTTATGCCATCTGCCAGAATTACTGTAAGGACAGTCTTCTCTGTATTCATGTACTGTAGTTCTCTTTGCCCTGCTGCTGAATACTTCAGTTTCAGCTGGTGATCCTTCAAGTTTTTTCCACAAGACAGCTTTAAATCATATCAGAGAGGTCAGTATTTAGCTAAGATTTAGCTGATTGGTTGTCATGTCAATATGCAGACAACATGAACAAAATAAGATCATTGAAAACCAAAATAAGGCCAAGAGGTTACACTGTGCTCTTTGCCCACATACCTCCACTTTTCCATCAGGGTATAAAAGTCACATTTTAGCACAGTGCTGCTCTGGAATGTTTGCACAAGCATGGCAGCAGAACACAAATGAATAATTTTCTCTTCACCAAATTGGAAACTCAGTATTGCCAATCGCCTCAGGTAAGGAAGACAAGTACCCACTTCAAGCCAGCTGTTCCAAGAGGGATTTCTTGCTCAAAAGAAGGCAGTCTTGCAAGGCTGGATCTTGCAGGAATGGTGCTAAGAAAGGGTCTCCATTCCCTCTGGCCCATCTGACACAGCCTTCCCACAGTTTCCCTCAGAGCAGAACAAGAAGTTAGCATCAGCCACAGGCATGGCCCGGGTAGCTCTCTTCCAAGACACCAGCTGCTGCTCCAAAGGCTCTCTGCTCCCTGCAACAAGTGTGTTTAGTGAAGGATCCAGGAATGTAGACAGCAAAAATCGGCTTGGTATTTGCAATCTAGGTCTTGATATAGCTGTACTTTACCTTTCCTTAGGTAGAAAATTGATGGGTTTATTTCCGTACCGTTAAAAAATCTGCAGGGTTTGACTGAATGAAAATGGGTCATCTATGCTCCACGAAGCTGAGCTTTTTGTAGGAGACTGTTGAATTGGCTGGTATAGAAGCCCAAATCGAACTCTGTTTCAGTCTTCTTCCTAAACATCGCTTAAATTTCACCTGGGGGAAAAAAAAAGAGTTCAGGCTATACCTGAACAATAGGGCAAACACTACATGTAAGAAACTCTGTTAACAGTCAAGAAATTCTGCCTTTGCTTCTCTGTAGTTTGACTCAGAGAGTTGGAACTCAGTGAGCAGCTACATCGGTGGCCACTCTAGCCGATGTTCAGTTGGTGGCAAATTTTGCCTGTAAATTTCCATTTTGTATCTTGGCTTTGTGCTTCAGGTGCATTTTTTCCCCTCAGTTTGGCAATACATGCAGAGGAAATCAGGAAAGTCTTGATTGTTCCTTTTTTAACACCTCCCTCTCTCTTAATTTTGAGAATTATCTGGGTGATTCAGAGGCAGCAGTGATGAGTCGTGAGGGCAATGCATTAAGACCAGCTTTCAGACAACAGTTTCTCATAATTAATATGAGTGGCAAATACTTCACCTGAAGTTTTACCTCAAATAGTCTGCTCTGCTGTTTGTCTGGTGAGTCATAGATACCCTCTGATTTATGGATATTTCATTTTTTTCAGTCTATTACTAGTAAAAGGATCTCCACAATGACAGTTTGGACAAAATTATTTCTCCTGTTGAAATTAATACAAAGCTAGGCTCACCTAGACATTGTCTTGCTGTGACTAGCTCATTTAAATACTGAATTCTACCTCCATTCAACCTCCTCCTCCAAGCATCCCTCGTTCTGCTCATTTTTAAGGTGTTTGGAAAGGAAAATAGAATATAAACAAAAAATACTGCTTAATCACAGATGAACTGTTGCTGGTTTACATCACATTACAATAGATGTATGTCACAACTACACAAATCATCTGTTTGTGGAATATTTGGTTAGTTATCTTACTGCCTGAAGACAGCCCAGTAGCCATTTACTCACCTCTGGAAAACAGCACTGGTAGTCCTGTAACCATTAAAGATGAATCAATATGTAAATGCCAGCCTATCTGATTGAAAATCCCAGTGGTGGTGATTAGTTACCTGGGCCTGGGCCCCTATGTTTGGATAGTGTATCATTCCACTTGCCGGCTTTCCAGGCTTGTGAGCAGGCGAGGGGCTGGACTGCAGCACCCTGCAGTGCCCACCTACTGCGCGTTTAAAACGGAGATAAAGACCGGGGGCTGCATGTGCAGCCAAAATTAAATGGAAAAAAGGGAGACAGACATATCAAACAGTGATGATTCAGTCTTATGTCTCTTTTCAGGTGATACATATTCCTGGCATCTTTGCAATAATCTTCAGGTCGTTAAGTAAGAGACCGGTAACTAATTAAAAAACCCTGTTATCCCTGGCTGCCAGCCAAGAGGTGCCACGATGTTCAAACCGTGCTACAGATGTCCAACACAGACATCATGCCTTTGACTGAGCAGAGAATGGGGATCTCACAGTCCTGGAGGATAACTGATCTGAATTTCTCATTGCTCTTTTCAATTTACAGAGCACCCTGTAAAATCTGCCTATCTCAGCCACTGAAGGTGGTGGTCAAAATACAAATCAGTCACTCAGAGCACTCCTGGCTCAGCACTTCTATACTCAGAAGTGGTTTTTGTTCATGATGAAACACTTGCTGTATGACTTATTCTATTACAAAATGCCTTACCCAGAAAATATAGCTGTCATTTCCCCCATCAGTGCTGATGAGCCTCTTCAACATCTGGCAAAAGATTTGTTTTCAAAATAAATTCATTTTTATATTTATGCACAATTTCAAAATTTAATTTGATAAAATAAATAAATTTCTTTAAAAAAAAAAATTGAGTTCATGCCTGCCAAAATGCAGGTCAGTTCCAAGCTTGCCTCTGGTGACAGTGACTGCAATCTGTACTCTATACCTTGTCAATACCTGGTCAATAACTGTGATTGAATCCAAAGCTCTAAGAGCAGCATTTATCACAGCTTCCTTGGACTTCACCTGGGAACAGTGTGAGATGGACAGAAGGAAGCTTGATTTAATATCTTGCTCATTGCTTGGCTGAGTGCTGTGCAAGCTAACGGGCAAGCAGAGATTACAGTGTGAGATTTGACCTGACAGACATCCATCTGGGAAGTCACGGTGGTACTCACTGAGCGATTTTGGAGTTTTGGAGCAGAGTCATAGCTTGGATAACAGCTTCAGTTGCTGTGGTTGCAGTAAGGAGAAGATTCAGGCAACTGGAGACGTGGAAAAATGAGCACACAAAGGAAAAGTGGTAGCAGCAACAGCTGATGAGGGAAAAATTGTAACTGTGGCCAAGACTTTCTTTTTCTGTTATGTGGCGGCTTTAAGGAATGACAACAGGTTGCTTGACAATCCAGCTCTTAGTCCTGCACCTCCACTGGGTTTGCCTCTCCGAGGAGCTGTGCTGTGTCCACAGCTCACATACACTACTCTCACCCCCTGCACACTTACAAGAGCCCAAGTCAGTCACTCACCATGTGAGCAGCACAGGATGAGCCTCCAAGCATGGGACGTGTCTGTCTACACACCTCAAAGCTATGCTGGCTCTGTTATCTGATCCCATGAATGGAGCTCCAGCGTGAATCACAGTCTGAACTATCACTCTGTGTCATTAATTAGATTTACAAAAGTGCCATTTGCAGAGGAAGAAAAAGCTTTGATATACAAAAGTCCATGTTAGTCAAAGGAAAGACTGCCTGACAGAGACAGACAGGACATTAAACCATTACTATTTTTGCCACTTCTCCCTGAAAGCTAGTGGCAAAGTTTCTAGAATATGGACTTGATTGATTACTGCCATGGAGAAGTTCTTGGAAGGTCTTTACTTCACATTTAACTCGTTAATCTGAAGTCGTATCTATTTGTCTGACGAAGCAGCAGTAGGAGGAAGAGGGAAGAACTGGTAGTCATGAGTAGCTTCCTGGCACTGGCGGCCAGCGTGTACCACGTGACCAGCACTTACTCCTGCAGCCTCTCAACATGATCCTTCCTTTGCTAGACAGTTCTCCAGCAGGGCTGGGAGCGAGCAGAAATGGTAGAAGGCTGATTGATCAGGAGGTCCCAAAAAACCTTCACTCTGAGAGGAATGAAGAATGATGTGGATAGATGCAGAATAGACTGTTCTGATCATGCAGCCTTAACATTCACGTGTTTTTAAGGCTCTCCTCTTGTGTTTCCTTCGTTTTCCAAGACAGTGGCAGGACTAGGTTTTATGCAAATGTGTAGTTAATTACACTCAATAAAAAGTTGGACCAATGAGGTGCAGCAATGGGTAAAATAGTACACAAGTATGTTATTTCTGTCTTTTCTTCTAGTCATGAAAAAAATAGGTGACTTATATAAGAGAACTGTATTTCATTTGTCCCAAGTAATGCTGAGAAGAAAGCTGCTCTCCCACACCGTGCTCTAATGCAGTTTCCACCACAGGTTCGAGTGTCTGGACCTCCATGTCCCATGGGAGGTGTGTGGAACCTATACCAAAATAAGCCAGTCAGGCTGTTTTCCTCTGAAATATATTTGATCTCTTTGAGATCATTATGTAAGAGATTCTGCATTAGACATTATCCACATAATGTTAATTGTAGTATAGTGATAATCTATTGAAGAAAGGCATTTCCTCCCAATGGTCTTTTAAAATTCATTACTGACTACTATTAAGAGAGTGATATATCTAATTCTATGACTGATGGATCTTGTCTGTGCATATAATTTTGTCTGCTACCTTATGTATTTCTGTGGCAGGTAATTGTAGCAATTATTTTGGAGAATGCTCTGTTGATTCCTGCTGATAAAAAAGATCCATGCAAAATAAGCAGCCTCTTAGCTTTGAAACAATATTGTTGTGATATACATGACAGCTGCCAGGTGTTATGCTGAAGGAGCTAGACTGCATAAAAATATGAAAACAAAATGCTTGAACTAAAGTTTAAACCATTTAAAAATAACCTGTTGTGCTCCCTTTGTTTCCGCTGCCTGGAAGTGTTGCATGCCAGGAGTGTAACTCTTGACATTTGAGGCAGACAAACATAGCCTACAGATTCTGTGATTGCTTTGCAACCAGCTAGCATTTTTTAATCATGCCTGTTCTTGTCAACACTGGGGGTTGTTTCTAAACAAGCCAGCTAAAAATGGGAATTAAATTTAATTTCTTGCTCATTTTCTGAGGCTACAGAAACCCTAGAAACAAGAAACCTGTATTTTCACTGCTTCTCTCTCCAAGACCCACACTTTCTAACAAATTCACACCCTTGCTCTCCTGCCGGATCAAGAGGAGGCAGTGAAGGTGCTGGGTAGTTCATGTGCCTCTAAGGGTGTGGATCCATTTTTTCCTCTGGCAGCAAAGGTGATTCAGGAGTTTCTTGCCAAATGGCCCTGCTTCTTATCGCTGCCCAGATGCCACCACTTACGGGGCGTTTGTGCTGAGGCAGCTGTTTGTTGAGCTGTGCTGAAATCAAATCATTCAAATGATCCAGGTTTAAAAATATCTTCCTTCACCTCAAAAAAACAACAAAAAAATTGATGTCATTGCAGTGACATTCCCATTCTTAGCACAGCCCTTCAAAGAGCTGCAGCAATGCAAATGGGCAGTGAACCATGGAACCAAAGCAGGAAGAGGTGAATGGGGACCCAAGGGGCAGAACCTGCTTTGGTTAGCATTGTTTCTCCAGAAAACATTCATATAAATTGTAACCAACCACCTCATCCATCTGCATTAAAGTAGGTTATGAAGCCATTCACCCCTTCACGTTTCCTCCCCACTTCCTAAATTCAAGAGTTTGTGATCTTGTAAAAGTAATAGTGCAGTCAAAATTCTGAATTCCTATCAAGGCGTTTTCTGATATCCTGAAATACTTGGCTGGAATCTTTCTCATGTAATTGCTTAAAAGCCAGATCTAGCCTAACCCAGTCACCCAGAGTCTCTAGAGTCAGTAGAAAGAAACAAGTAACTCCAGAGGGCAGTCCACTTCTTTGAAGATGGCAGAAATCACCCTCTGGTTGTGCCTTTCTCTAATCACTCCTATTAGAGGGGATGCGTAGAGTTTGCTTGAGCGGTTATCTTGTTTCTGGATGGCTAAAGTTTGTCAGTATAGATCCCAGCATTGGTACCTAAAGGCTATGGAGATTACTGCTGGTAAAGCAGAAAACAATGTGTAGGCTTCATTGTATTTCAAATACCTAAAGGGCCTAGACTGATTATTTTTCCCCAGCATGAATAGGATAACTGCTGGGACCTAATAAATGAAAATGTTACGACAAACCATCCCACTGACCTCTTTCCTCGTGTCCACACCCTTTTACAAGAACCTTATACAGATTTAAGTAGAGCCCTGCTTAAGGAAGCAAATGAAAGATGCTGAATATCTGCAACTTAGAAACGACTCATCAGGCTCAACTCTGAGATCCTTATACTGTTTATTCATGCAAATTCTAGTGTGCCAGATGCTGAGGAGTGCTGAATGGCTGCTCAGTGGGAATTGTGGTTGCTCAGCATCTCCAAAGAATTGGCATGTAAACTCCAGCCTGGACTTTGCTTATGGGAAAAACAAAACCAACCATCAGTCACGCACAGTGTGCTTCCCTCCCCACTTCATGAGCTGGCCTGGTGAAAATTCCTGGTGCTTACTGAAAGCACTATCTGATGTCACTCGACACCACAGGGGAAAACATAAATCAAAGTGTAAGTATTCAGCACTCTCTCAGCATTGGCCTAATGTGATTAATGTAATCTGAGGTAAACATTTCAGTTATTCCTTATTACTTTTAGGGGCCCAAAGGGTTGGGACTTGTTATTCTAGGTAATGTGAGAAACAAGCCCTACCCATGAGATCTCCAAGGCAAAGATAAAGCTCAGGTAGAAGCTTGACAACAGTTACCTAATAGCAATGGACAGACACAATTAAGTGTTGAATCTGGACTGTCTTAAAGGCGTGTGGCAAGGACTGTGCCAGCACAGAGCTTTCCTCTGGCAGCAGAGTAGGGTTGCAGTAACGGGGAGAGCGAGGTAATCCAGCATGAGATTACGAGGACCTACAGAATGGTCAGATGGCTGAATCCCAGTGACACTGAGTAGACCTGCTTCTGCATTCTGTCTTTCATAATCACAGCCTGGTTCAAAACAGGTCTTTTTCTGTAATATCAACAGCTGAAATCTTTGAAATCTTGGACAATTCCAGCACACTGTATAACTCTGAGTTGTGTGGGCTGCTGTTGGAAGGGAAGAATGGATTTAATAACATGGACAAAGTTGTTGTTGGCGCCTTTTGATGGTTTCTTGTCTTACACGAAGAGAGCATACCTCAGTCACTGTATGATTCAGAGACAAACACTAAAGTGTCACAGGTGTGAAAACACAAGCCTAAGAGCCAAGTAATAGCCCTACTGTCAGTTTTGTGCTTGCTTCACTCCTGGCTGGGCGTGATGGAAAATGATTGGTCTTGGAAAGGCACATCGAGGTATTGCAGCCTGGCAGCCTGCTGAGTCCAGCAAGGTGCAGGGAGCAAATGCTTCATGCAGCCAAACCCAGTGGGAATGTGTTGGAGTTCCAGCATTGTTTTGCTGACACGGGAAGATGTCATCACAGCAAAATATGAAGGAGTTAACACATTATGAAATACAGTTTTGGCAGTGATGCAGACAAAGATTGTTTTGCTTGAAATGCAGTACCAGCAGCACCAGTTAGCAGGGTAATGCAGTCATCTTGCCAGTCTAACTCATTACATTGTGCTTTCTTTCTTCTTATATATTGGATAATATAATGCTAACCAAGTCCTATGAAACACTCAGCGTAACTTTAAACTCGTAGATAGTTGTTTGCTTCAATGTTAACTTGATTTAATGTAAATTTCTGGATAGTAGCTGGTTAGAATAGCAAGGGGAAGTGCTAAAGGAAGCCTGCCTTGCATAGGAAGAGAAATGACAAGGTACCAGTGTGGGTTAAAGTAAAGAAAAAAAAAAGCAGGAATTGTGTTTTAAACCTCTTGCCAGTCCTATTCCTTTACAGGTTGAGAAGTGAGGAAGGTTGTCCCATGCCTGCTTACACGCACTGCTGAGGGCTTGGTGCACAAAATTGCACAACCAGTTTCAAAATTACGCTTAGCTAGTCCGGGCACTTTGACTGCCCTTCCAAAAATAAAAGCAAAATTTTCAGCATCACAAAAGACTAATAAACCACCTACGCTGCTGCATCTACCAAGATCAAGAGAGCGCCAAATGCCTTATAACTCACAAAGTCTAGGCATGTGTTTACTGCTGATACCTGACTTCTGTAATCAGGTTGAAAGATTTGCAATCAGCACTTTCCAGGGCTGAGAGGCAGATCTTCTATAATCGGGACTCAATTAGCTACCTGCCTTTCAGCTGAAGATCTGGCCCCCTGGGCCCAATTCTTTACCATACTTTTGCATAAGCCTAGGAGACAGCCCTTCTCACCAGCATTGCTGGAAATGGACTTCTGCGTTCAAGTACGCAGCTGTTTCTCCCACGATTTTCACTTGTGCTCTCAATAAAGTACATTATAAAGTTAGCAAGCAAAAGCTATTTTTGTCTGCAAGATCCCTCTCCATAAAAATCCTTTTTGGGTCCTGTATATTGCAGTGAGTAGTAAAGAATGCCTTGCTTTGAAGATATGAATCTAAGTCGAAGATTGGTCCACATTTCAAATAGTAAAGCAGTTTCTCAGATAATATTTCATTGAAATAAATAGGGCTGTTTCAATTCAGAGCAACCAAGGATCTTGATAAAAATGGCGCTGTGAACTCTAATTAGATATCAATAAAGAAATAGGGATCTATTTCTTTACATACCTTCGTGCTGTCTTGTTTGTTGGCGACACTTAAATAGGTAGTAACTGGAATGAAGCCCAATAGCCAATTTATACTTAACACACCACTAGTTCTTACTTATTCCTGTAGTACACTTTAACAGTAAGTATTTGAAAAATGCTAAGGAAGATTATCCATCCCATGCTTCAGTTCCTCACAAGCAACCCTGCTTCAATGTTTCTTGCTGGATGTGTCTATTAGCAACACCGCTTTGGTAACTTTCTGTTTTAGGACAATTCTACAAATGACTGAGATGTTAAAATTCAGAGGATACTACTTTTTCATTTTTCCTCTATTGAGTAGTATGTTGACATCAAATAGTTCACCTGAGATCACGCTGAAGTTTCCAAAGTAAGCTGAAACCCTGCACAAAGAAGAGTGGCATCATGGCTGGTTTAATTTTAAGAATGTACAATAATGTATGTGTACATCTAGGAATACAGAGGGCAAAAAATCCTGTATATTGCAATTTAAATTGTGTTTTTAATGATGAAGACACAAGGCTTTCCTTAGCTAGCAAATCACCCATTTTTATATATTTTATCTTTAATAGGATTTCTGATACTATCACAAAGCAGTCTTCATTCTTTGCCAAAGGGATCTGGAACTAGTAAAATATTTCTGCCTATTACACTGGTCTGTTAAATATTCAACTAATTTTAGAAATTCCTTTTATTAGCAGCTACAGTATACCATGTCCAGATTCCTTTTTCTACTCTAAGTGTAGGATACCTATGCAAACAAAAGAGGGCTATAAACTGAAGTTTATATCTCTGTATTATTTATTTCCTGTTCCTCATCTGAGTTAAACTGAAGTGAAATAAATATTAGAAGACTTTAAGAAAAAAAAATAAACAAAACAACAAAAAAACACTTCCAAGGCAGATTTCATAACAGCAGAACAAGTATCATTTTGAGTGGCAATGCACTGGCAATAACATTTGGCTCTGGTTCACATCAATCTGGAGGCCCAGCTACACAAGCCAAGCTGGCTCAGGATCACTTCTGAAGCGGCATTTATCACCCTCAGTGCAATAATATTCCAGAGGTCCAAATCAGGACTAAGCCCTTTGCATAGATGTGACACGCTCACCCAGCATAATCCTTCCTCAGCCACTGATCATGGCAAAAGTCCCTCTGGCTTCTTTGGCGTTAGAAGTCTGTCTCAGCTTCCCAAATTTCCATGCTCCCTGCCTTTTCCCTTCTTTCCCACTTCATTCTGTTTCCCTGCATGTTGTGAAATCTTATGGATTTTAATGCAATTCATACTTTCCTCTTCCATTTATCAACCTTTCCTTCCTTTGCAGACTGGTTCTGAACCATACCCTCAAGGACGAGTGGAGGAAGCTCCCGTGAGCAGTGAGAGGGGTGACGAGCCGGCTCGTCATGTCTTTTCCTTCTCCTGGTTGAACTCACTGAATGAATGATGACTCACTCTGGCTGGCTTCTGGCATGCTTCTCCTCGGAAGGACCATGAGCACAGGCAGCCTGGCTGCAGTCAGCAAAGAAACTGGCCTGGAAAGGGACATCCGAGCAGGTTTCATTCCTAGGAACTCAGCTGATCTCCACATCGTACCCTTGAGATGACAGACCTGAGAGGGAGGGGAGCATGGAGATACATTACTATATGTATTGTAGTCAGAGTGTTTTCCAATAATTTCTTGCTTCCAAGGGAAAAGAAGCATCACTATATCTTTAGGCTGATGAGCACTGCTAGTGTTTTGTAACTCACTTGATGGCACGTCCCCATGTAGGTGTAAACACTTCACCAATGTTCTTAGCTAAAATGCTGGTATGATATTCTCTAGTAGCATCCTTTGCCAAAACAGTGCTTCTCCTCAGTATCCTCCTGCATCCCCGCTTGTCAGCGCTGGTGACTTCAGTGACACTATCATGTCCTTGGCAGCCCCAAGTCAGGGTTGTGTCTAACAGTACTGGTGCCTCCCAGGCTGCGGAGGCTGAACACGGGAGGGAAGAAGGAAGCTGCCATTTCTTACTTTGCACTTGCTCTTCCTACTAAACCACAACAGATGATGCTCACAGAAACACGTTACTTGTAAGGAAGATTCCCAGTGGCAGGAATGAGGAAGATGCACACATCAAAAGCACTGGCCAAGACCCCCACACAGCTCTGAGTATGTGGGGCAGTTGCTGAAGTGCTGCCCAGTCTGTCCAGCCATAACCTGTGTCTGTGTCTTCTCAGCCATCGGTGTGCATACAAAAGGGGACATGTTCTTACACGAAACCAGAGTGAGATTAGGTGGTCACAGGTACTCACTCAAGGTTTAATTTGAAGCGCCTGTGCTGTGCTGTCGAAAAGGCAGATGCTGACTGTCCTGTTCCGTGTGCATTGCAGATGTTGAGCCATCAAATGAAATCAAATTTTTGTCTTAAAAGAGGCTTTACAAGTTGTACTGAAGGCAACACTCTGTGATTTTTGTCACTAGGAGCAGGGTGTCAACACTCAGTAGTGTTTAAGAGAGATTGGCAGGCTGCCGGGAGTGCTTGGTGCCATAGGGGACCAGGTGTCAAGCTCTGCACTAGGGTTATGTGTGGATCCTTCTCAAATCCCCGAGCCAGGCCCTCAACGCACTGTTGTGGCAGGAGCCTGCGTGGGGCCGTAAGGCTGTGCTGTGCCCCAGCAGGACTGGGGAGCTGGCAGTGCAGACTGGTTAGCAGGTTGTGTGGGGTCAGCCCCCGTCCTGGACACCCGTCGCTACCGGCCGAGTGACATCAGCCCTCATTGGTATCTGTTTTCCCTGGAGAACGTTCCCTGGAAAACTCTCCTGCGAGAGTTTTGGAGGGCTGCACAGGCAAGCTCCGCGCAAAGCTTTGGAACTCGCACAGCCCAGAACGAGCGCCGCCCAGCACCGCCACCGCATCGCCTCCGGCTGCTGGAGCAGCTTTTCCCTGGGATTTTGGTTCGGGGTGAGGGATTTACTATTTTCTCCCAGTCGTCCTGGAGATTTCCCTCAGCTCCTCCCGGGAAATTTCTCCACACCCACTGCCGCCTCCCTAGAGCCCCTGGGAGGGACCCCGCTCTGGCACCGCCGTCGGGACGGGGGAAGCCGAAGCAGGAAGGAACCTGCCCTTTTGGGGTGCGGGGAGGATGCGCAGAGACAGAACGAAAACGCAAAAGAGATGCGGGAGCGCCTCACCGCTTTCCCATCGCCGCTCCCCGGCGGGAGGAGGCTGCCCGATCCCGGCCACAGCGGCAGGAGCCACGGAACCCACTCAGGGGGCTGCTGAGGTGGGATTCGGCAGCGCTGGGGGGCACCGATTTGCGCTCCACACCCCGTTCCCGGGAGCAGCCTGCGCCGAGGGCGGCGGCGTGGGGCAGCCCCCGTCCACGGCCGGCAGCGTCGGGGCGCGCCTGGGGGAGAGCCCGCGGGGACGGGGCTCCCCGGGGCGGGGCGGGGGAAACATCCCCGGGGGAGATGTAGGGCTCCCCGCGGCTCTGGGTGTCCACGGCCGCGGGTGTCCCCCCGCCCCGGTAAGCGCTGAGGGAGGCGGAGCAGCCCTCAGGCGTCTAGGCAAGAAAGTCTATCAAGTCATCTTTACTTTGCAGCTTTTATTAAAAATATAAATATTAAACATTCTCTTACACAACCAAATCGACCGAGCGCTGAAAAGATGTTTTATTGTGAAAATGTTTACAGGAAAAAAAAGTGGATTGAAAGTAGCTTACAGAGATTCCCCCTCCCACCTCCCTGCCCCCAGCAGAAAAGTTTTCTGTCTTCTTGGCACCATTTCTTCCAATGCTCACACATCCCTACGTAGCGATGGCACTAGAATAACTGGGAAATGGAGAAATAAATAAAGGTAGGGGAGGTTACGAACGACACTCGTGTTTCTGCACTTGGTACACGGTTGTGCATGCTAGTCAAGGGACAGAGGCTGTTCGGAGTACACCCTTCTAGGTTTAAAGCTATATAAAAATAAAGAGATGACATCAGAGCAGCACTATGGTACATCGGACGGTGTAATTATTCTTGTGCTAACTGCGGAATCTCTTTGGCAAGGCGGGGAGGGGCCGTTTCACTTCCCGATTATCTCCATCAGTTTCCTGTTGCTGTGAGCTTGCTGCGCTAACTGCTCGGCTCGGGCCATCTCCAAGACTTCTCGCAGGAGGTGGAAAGTCAGATCCAGAGAAATAGGGGGCTCCTCGGATCGCTTCTCCCTCTCCACGGCCTCACCCTCGGCTTCGCCGTCCTCTCGGCTCCCCGGCGAGCGCTCGGGCAGCTGCTGCAGCTGTTGAACCGCCGCCCGGAAAAAGTTGCTGGCGGAGGCTTCGGGTTGTAGGTGGCTGGTGCTGCTGGACGAGGCGGAGAAAGAGCCAACGGGTCTCTTGTGAAGGTTGCCCAGGCGCAGGAAATACTCTTCTCCCATGCGGAGCAGGACGGGCAGAGTTTGCTGCTGCTGCTGCTGCTGCTGCTGCTGCTGCTGGAAGAAATCTGGCTGGTGCAGAGCCCCGGGGCCGGGTGCCGGGCTCTTGCTGAGAGCTCTGCACTCCTGGCAGGGCAGGAGGGCGACCAGCAGGATTCCCGTGGAGACCAGCAGCGGGATC